>CM042867.1:21685651-22069755 GCA_023658055.1 Thaleichthys pacificus | reverse complement strand
CTCTGATGAACAGGCCAGGCCAAGTTTGGGGCTTGTAGGAGCTTCCTAGGCAGAGTTATGGGCCAGACAAAAAGGCAAGTCAAATATTGTAAAAATCTCAAATAAAATCCAAACCATGCCTGTAGAGGGGACTCTGATGAACAGGCCAGGCCAAGTTTGGGGCTTGTAGGAGCTTCCTAGGCAGAGTTATGGGCCAGACAAAAAGGCAAGTCAAATATTGTAAAAAATCTCAAAATAAAATCCAAACCATGCCTGTAGAGGGGACTCTGATGAACAGGCCAGGCCAAGTTTGGGGCTTGTAGGAGCTTCCTAGGCAGAGTTATGGGCCAGACAAAAAGGCAAGTCAAATATTGTAAAAAATCTCAAAATAAAATCCAAACCATGCCTGTAGAGGGGACTCTGATGAACAGGCCAGGCCAAGTTTGGGGCTTGTAGGAGCTTCCTAGGCAGAGTTATGGGCCAGACAAAAAGGCTAAGTCAAATATTGTAAAAAATCTCAAAATAAAATCCAAACCATGCCTGTAGAGGGGACTCTGATGAACAGGCCAGGCCAAGTTTGGGGCTTGTAGGAGCTTCCTAGGCAGAGTTATGGGCCAGACAAAAAGGCAAGTCAAATATTGTAAAAAATCTCAAAATAAAATCCAAACCATGCCTGTAGAGGGGACTCTGATGAACAGGCCAGGCCAAGTTTGGGGCTTGTAGGAGCTTCCTAGGCAGAGTTATGGGCCAGGACAAAAAGGCAAGTCAAATATGGCCAGAAATCTCAAAATAAAATCCAAACCATGCCTGTAGAGGGGACTCTGAACAGGCCAGGCCAAGTTTGGGGCTTGTAGGAGCTTCCTAGGCAGAGTTATGGGCCAGACAAAAAGGCAAGTCAAATATTGTAAAAAATCTCAAAATAAAATCCAAACCATGCCTGTAGAGGGGACTCTGATGAACAGGCCAGGCCAAGTTTGGGGCTTGTAGGAGCTTCCTAGGCAGAGTTATGGGCCAGACAAAAAGGCAAGTCAAATATTGTAAAAAATCTCAAAATAAAATCCAAACCATGCCTGTAGAGGGGACTCTGAATGAACAGGCCAGGCCAAGTTTGGGGCCTGTAGGCAGCTTCCTAGGGCAGAGTTATGGGCCAGACAGAAAGGCAAGTCAAATATGGCCAGAAATCTCAAAATAAAATCCAAACCATGCCTGTAGAGGGGACTCTGATGAACAGGCCAGGCCAAGTTTGGGGCTTGTAGGAGCTTCCTAGGGCAGAGTTATGGGCCAGACAAAAAGGCAAGTCAAATATTGTAAAAAATCTCAAAATAAAATCCAAACCATGCCTGTAGAGGGGACTCTGATGAACAGGCCAGGCCAAGTTTGGGGCCTGTAGGAGCTTCCTAGGCAGAGTTATGGGCCAGACAGAAAAGGCAAGTCAAATATGGCCAGAAATCTCAAAATAAAATCCAAACCATGCCTGTAGAGGGGACTCTGATGAACAGGCCAGGCCAAGTTTGGGGCTTGTAGGAGCTTCCTAGGCAGAGTTATGGGCCAGACAAAAAGGCAAGTCAAATATTGTAAAAAATCTCAAAATAAAATCCAAACCATGCCTGTAGAGGGGACTCTGATGAACAGGCCAGGCCAAGTTTGGGGCTTGTAGGAGCTTCCTAGGCAGAGTTATGGGCCAGACAAAAAGGCAAGTCAAATATTGTAAAAAATCTCAAAATAAAATCCAAACCATGCCTGTAGAGGGGACTCTGATGAACAGGCCAGGCCAAGTTTGGGGCTTGTAGGAGCTTCCTAGGCAGAGTTATGGGCCAGACAAAAAGGCAAGTCAAATATTGTCAAAAATCTCAAAATAAAATCCAAACCATGCCTGTAGAGGGGACTCTGATGAACAGGCCAGGCCAAGTTTGGGGCTTGTAGGAGCTTCCTAGGCAGAGTTATGGGCCAGACAAAAAGGTAAGTCAAATATTGTAAAAAATCTCAAAATAAAATCCAAACCATGCCTGTAGAGGGGACTCTGATGAACAGGCCAGGCCAAGTTTGGGGCTTGTAGGAGCTTCCTAGGCAGAGTTATGGGCCAGACAAAAAGGCAAGTCAAATATTGTAAAAAATCTCAAAATAAAATCCAAACCATGCCTGTAGAGGGGACTCTGATGAACAGGCCAGGCCAAGTTTGGGGCTTGTAGGAGCTTCCTGGGCCGAGTTATGGGCCGGACAAAAAGGCAAGTCAAATATGGCCAGAAATCTCAAAATAAAATCCAAACCATGCCTGTAGAGGGGACTCTGATGAACAGGCCAGGCCAAGTTTGGGGCTTGTAGGAGCTTCCTAGGCAGAGTTATGGGCCAGACAAAAAGGCAAGTCAAATATTGTAAAAAATCTCAAAATAAAATCCAAACCATGCCTGTAGAGGGGACTCTGATGAACAGGCCAGGCCAAGTTTGGGGCTTGTAGGAGCTTCCTAGGCAGAGTTATGGGCCAGACAAAAAGGCAAGTCAAATATTGGCCAGAAATCTCAAAATAAAATCCAAACCATGCCTGTAGAGGGGACTCTGATGAACAGGCCAGGCCAAGTTTGGGGCTTGTAGGAGCTTCCTAGGCAGAGTTATGGGCCAGACAAAAAGGCAAGTCAAATATTGTAAAAAATCTCAAAATAAAATCCAAACCATGCCTGTAGAGGGGACTCTGATGAACAGGCCAGGCCAAGTTTGGGGCTTGTAGGAGCTTCCTAGGCAGAGTTATGGGCCAGACAAAAAGGCAAGTCAAATATTGTAAAAAATCTCAAAATAAAATCCAAACCATGCCTGTAGAGGGGACTCTGATGAACAGGCCAGGCCAAGTTTGGGGCTTGTAGGAGCTTCCTAGGCAGAGTTATGGGCCAGACAAAAAGGCAAGTCAAATATTGTCAAAAATCTCAAAATAAAATCCAAACCATGCCTGTAGAGGGGACTCTGATGAACAGGCCAGGCCAAGTTTGGGGCTTGTAGGAGCTTCCTAGGCAGAGTTATGGGCCAGACAAAAAGGCAAGTCAAATATTGTAAAAAATCTCAAAATAAAATCCAAACCATGCCTGTAGAGGGGACTCTGATGAACAGGCCAGGCCAAGTTTGGGGCTTGTAGGAGCTTCCTGGGCCGAGTTATGGGCCGGACAAAAAGGCAACACAAATATGGCCAGAAATCTCAAAATAAAATCCAAACCATGCCTGTAGAGGGGACTCTGATGAACAGGCCAGGCCAAGTTTGGGGCTTGTAGGAGCTTCCTGGGCCGAGTTATGGGCCGGACAAAAAGGCAACACAAATATGGCCAGAAATCTCAAAATAAAATCCAAACCATGCCTGTAGAGGGGACTCTGATGAACAGGCCAGGCCAAGTTTGGGGCTTGTAGGAGCTTCCTGGGCCGAGTTATGGGCCGGACAAAAAGGCAACACAAATATGGCCAGAAATCTCAAAATAAAATCCAAACCATGCCTGTAGAGGGGACTCTGATGAACAGGCCAGGCCAAGTTTGGGGCTTGTAGGAGCTTCCTGGGCAGAGTTATGGGCCGGACAAAAAGGCAACACAAATATGGCCAGAAATCTCAAAATAAAATCCAAACCATGCCTGTAGAGGGGACTCTGATGAACAGGCCAGGCCAAGTTTGGGGCTTGTAGGAGCTTCCTAGGCAGAGTTATGGGCCGGACAAAAAGGCAAGTCAAATATTGTACAGAAATCTCAAAATAAAATCCAAACCATGCCTGTAGAGGGGACTCTGATGAACAGGCCAGGCCAAGTTTGGGGCTTGTAGGAGCTTCCTAGGCAGAGTTATGGGCCAGACAAAAAGGCAAGTCAAATATTGTAAAAATCTCAAAATAAAATCCAAACCATGCCTGTAGAGGGGACTCTGATGAACAGGCCAGGCCAAGTTTGGGGCTTGTAGGAGCTTCCTAGGCAGAGTTATGGGCCAGACAAAAAGGCAAGTCAAATATTGTAAAAAATCTCAAAATAAAATCCAAACCATGCCTGTAGAGGGGACTCTGATGAACAGGCCAGGCCAAGTTTGGGGCTTGTAGGAGCTTCCTAGGGCAGAGTTATGGGCCAGGACAAAAAGGCAAGTCAAATATTGGCCAGAAAATCTCAAAATAAAATCCAAACCATGCCTGTAGAGGGGACTCTGATGAACAGGCCAGGCCAAGTTTGGGGCTTGTAGGAGCTTCCTAGGCAGAGTTATGGGCCAGACAAAAAGGCAAGTCAAATATTGTAAAAATCTCAAAATAAAATCCAAACCATGCCTGTAGAGGGGACTCTGATGAACAGGCCAGGCCAAGTTTGGGGCTTGTAGGAGCTTCCTAGGGCAGAGTTATGGGCCGGACAAAAAGGCAAGTCAAATATTGGCCAGAAATCTCAAAATAAAATCCAAACCATGCCTGTAGAGGGGACTCTGATGAACAGGCCAGGCCAAGTTTGGGGCTTGTAGGAGCTTCCTGGGCAGAGTTATGGGCCGGACAAAAAGGCAACACAAATATGGCCAGAAATCTCAAAATAAAATCCAAACCATGCCTGTAGAGGGGACTCTGATGAACAGGCCAGGCCAAGTTTGGGGCTTGTAGGAGCTTCCTAGGCAGAGTTATGGGCCAGACAAAAAGGCAAGTCAAATATTGTAAAAAATCTCAAAATAAAATCCAAACCATGCCTGTAGAGGGGACTCTGATGAACAGGCCAGGCCAAGTTTGGGGCTTGTAGGAGCTTCCTAGGCAGAGTTATGGGCCAGACAAAAAGGCAAGTCAAATATTGTAAAAAATCTCAAAATAAAATCCAAACCATGCCTGTAGAGGGGACTCTGATGAACAGGCCAGGCCAAGTTTGGGGCTTGTAGGAGCTTCCTAGGCAGAGTTATGGGCCAGACAAAAAGGCAAGTCAAATATTGTAAAAAATCTCAAAATAAAATCCAAACCATGCCTGTAGAGGGGACTCTGATGAACAGGCCAGGCCAAGTTTGGGGCTTGTAGGAGCTTCCTAGGCAGAGTTATGGGCCAGACAAAAAGGCAAGTCAAATATTGTAAAAAATCTCAAAATAAAATCCAAACCATGCCTGTAGAGGGGACTCTGATGAACAGGCCAGGCCAAGTTTGGGGCTTGTAGGAGCTTCCTGGGCCGAGTTATGGGCCGGACAAAAAGGCAAGTCAAATATGGCCAGAAATCTCAAAATAAAATCCAAACCATGCCTGTAGAGGGGACTCTGATGAACAGGCCAGGCCAAGTTTGGGGCTTGTAGGAGCTTCCTAGGCAGAGTTATGGGCCGGACAAAAAGGCAAGTCAAATATTGTAAAAATCTCAAAATAAAATCCAAACCATGCCTGTAGAGGGGACTCTGATGAACAGGACCAGGCCAAGTTTGGGGCTTGTAGGAGCTTCCTAGGCAGAGTTATGGGCCAGACAAAAAGGCAAGTCAAATATTGTAAAAAATCTCAAAATAAAATCCAAACCATGCCTGTAGAGGGGACTCTGATGAACAGGCCAGGCCAAGTTTGGGGCTTGTAGGAGCTTCCTGGGCCGAGTTATGGGCCGGACAAAAAGGCAACACAAATATGGCCAGAAATCTCAAAATAAAATCCAAACCATGCCTGTAGAGGGGACTCTGATGAACAGGCCAGGCCAAGTTTGGGGCCTGTAGCAGCTTCCTGGGCCGAGTTATGGGCCGGACAGAAAGGCAAGTCAAATATGGCCAGAAATCTCAAAATAAAATCCAAACCATGCCTGTAGAGGGGACTCTGATGAACAGGCCAGGCCAAGTTTGGGGCTTGTAGGAGCTTCCTAGGCAGAGTTATGGGCCGGACAAAAAGGCAAGTCAAATATTGTAAAAAATCTCAAAATAAAATCCAAACCATTATTCATGCTTGTTGTAAGTTAATTTATGTCTGATGGGGAGGTTTTCTGAAGCAATCCGGTGGATCAAATCCATGTTTCCGGTGAATACCCGCTCTAATCAATCACGGTGTCACAGTGATGGCCTCTGAAAGTGCTCGATGGAAACTCGTGTTTCATTTGTGTTCCACGGGCCCGGTTCTGCTGGGGTCATGTGACTCTTCCTGACCACAGTTTGAAGGGAACAGGAAGTGAGGTAATGTAACTCTTCCTGCCAGTTTGTATAGTATTGTATGGCCTCTTGGTATCTCATGGCTACACTCTTCTGGGTGGCCAGGAGGAACACAGCAAATAGGAGCAACAGCACTTTACCTAACTGAAGGTGTGTTGGTATGAGTTGGCTGATATAAAACTATTAGATTTTTGAAAGAGTGAAGCAAAATGAAAACACTAAAGCACAGCAGGGCTGGAGGGCCGGAGGGCTTCCACCCCACAGTGTTAACTCATCTTTATCAGGACATTTAAGTGGAATATATGTTTCAGTTGGAAGCCAAAGTGGGTATCTTTTTGATAAGTACATAAACTGAGACTGGGATCTCCCAGGGCAGTCTCGACAAAAAGAAACATTTTCTTCAGTATTTGAAGCAAGCTTTACTGGGCCTTCTATCCATTATTAATGTTCACAATATAAATAGTTTAGGTGTGATTAATATTTCACAGTATGTTCTGTAAGGCAAAACAGATTTGAGAGAATAAGACACTAAACTAAATGAGATCATGAAACGGCAAAAGAAAACTGACAATAGATGAAGAGAGGTTAACCTCAGGGACGTGTTGTTGAAAGGCTTAGTTTAACTGAACTGGCAACTGGTTGCATTTGTTTACATTGGTATTCTGCCTGCATATTTTAATCCTTTGATAAGTCATTATAAAAATATTAATTAACCCACTCTCTCCCTATAAGAGATTGAGTTTGCTTCACACTGACACACACCTGATTTGGGCTTTGGGCAGAGTATGTGTGTGGCGCTCCTTAAATCAGAAACATCCACACAGACAGTGCTCTGTGAGAAGCAGCTTTGCCCCCTGCCCCGGGCGTAAAGGTTAAATACTGCCAGGGATCTGTTTAGGAGCCTTCCACCCAGCCCCTCCCCCTTCTGTCCAGACTGGCCCGGCCGAGCGAGAGCCCTTGGGCAGGGGGGGCTCTGGGGGGGCGAAGAGGTAGAGGGTGAAAGAGAAGAGAGAGTGAGGGGACGAGAGCTCTCCTTTTTAGACATCATTAAACGTTAATACTGTCTAATTCCTCTTGTGCTGCGCTCTAATAGAGTTCCACCTCTGAGACACCACCCCGTTCATCTCCCCTACTCAGATCACATCGCAGGCCGTCTTCTGAGGAGGAGATTAGCATGTGAGAGAGATGGAAGGGGGGGTGCGGAGACCGTTTAAAGGGTTTAATTATCTGCTTGTGTGTGTGGGGTGAGGGTTAAGACATGGTAATGGTACTGTGCTGAAGTGTGTGTGTGTTGGTACTGTTAATGATATGGTACAGGATGTAATGTACTTGTCTGGTGGAGGGGTATGTGTGCGGGGATGTGTGTGTCTGGTATTGTGCGTGCATGTGTGTGTGTGTTTTGGTAGAGATGGTGATGTGGATGGGTGGTGTTCAGTCTACAACACCCCTTGTCCCTGTGTAGAGATGATGTGCATCTGTCTGCTGAGAAGAGACCAGACAACCCAGTAGGGGGCAGTACTGTCGTCATAGTTCTTACTGAGGAGAGCGCTTTGTGGGAGTGTGTGTGGCGGGGGTGGGGTGGGGGGGTGGATGTGGTTGTGTGTGCTAAATGAGAGAGAGGGAGAGCAAGAGAGACAAACCAGACTGAAGGAAAGAGAGACTGTGTGTGGGAGGGATCATTTATGAGTGAACAGTCAGTCAGTCCTCATGTAAAACCAACAGAGGGTGCTGTAACCTTACAATACCATGTGTCTGTATCATCAGTGCTGTTCTCACACCTGAAATCCCTCTCATTCACAGGATTCCCCTGTTTTCCCTGGAGTGTCATCTTGGACCTGTTCATCCAACGAA
This sequence comes from Thaleichthys pacificus, assembly GCA_023658055.1. Taxonomy (NCBI): domain Eukaryota; kingdom Metazoa; phylum Chordata; class Actinopteri; order Osmeriformes; family Osmeridae; genus Thaleichthys; species Thaleichthys pacificus. The sequence continues at coordinate 22,061,849 of CM042867.1, read as the reverse complement.
AGCTCTACGTAAGATTCCATTTCAGTTTCATACCCAGTAATTCAAGCATTTCAGCGCATACTCTACTTAACATTGGATTAAAAATCAAGACTGTATTTTCGTAAGATGTTTTTTTTTTCTTCCAGATCCACCACTGACGATCGCGGGAAGAAATTCAAGCATTCAGCTAAACCATCTGAAGAACTCAAGTCTGCTTCACTCAGGTAACTACAGTGGAACACCAAACAGACTCACCAGAGAAGGCTGGGACCTGCAGGGTGTGGAGAACACCTTCTCTACTTAATCACTGAGGAGGCTCGCTGTGGAGGAGCTCCCAGCTGCGCTGTGCTTCCTCCACCTGAGGCAAGCTGCAGACACACACGCTCTCAAGGACTGGAGCAACACAGGATTCTGACGGGAGCTTTTGGCTGCATGTGTTTTTCATATTAGTCACTACAGCTTGCTTTTAGTTTTCAGACAAGAAATGTTTCATGAGGTACATAATTCTGCCTTTTATTTTGTATTCCTACTTCTTGTTTTACTTCCACTTGCAAATCACATTGTGTTGCACTGAAGACTATGAAATGTGCTCCAAGTGTGAAGATTGCTTACTGCCGTTCTGATGTTGCTCCTCAGGAAGAGGCCACGCCTCCCCAGTCCTCTGGAAGGTGGACAGCACAGGGCACATGACCTGGACCAGAAACCCCAGGAGAGTTTTGGGACCCCTGGTTAGAGAGCTTCTTCCTCCTAAAGAATGACCTTTAAACACATAAGTTTCAAGGAAGCCTTTCTAAATGTCTACATGCAAACACTCCTGAGAAATGGCAAAAAAAGATTTGCCCTTATGAACTGTTTGAATGTGTATGTTATACTGTGCACACAGCATGAACCCATCAAAAACATAAATCACGCATTCACTGGCAAACATTTATGCAATCGTAAACCCACAGACAAGCACAATAACTCAAACTCACATCCACAGTATTAAGTGCCTATAAATCTTGTATTTCTGTTTGATTAAAATAGGCAATATTGGACAGCAGATAACACCTGGTTAACACAATTGTGTATTTTTACAGACTGTGTGTAACTTTCAATCCTCATGTACAACTCACTAGACTTTCACCTTTTGCATGCGTGTTTGGGCTCTGTAGAATGGGCTAGCTATCAACCTGGGGAGAAGTGTAAAGGTTGATGAACTGATCCGTCCGGAACCACAAGTCGACTTTCCCCTCCTCCACCTTCAGCTCCCTGCCTCCATATATGAGAAGCCTCAGCCGGGATCAGCTCTGGTGAGTTCTACTAGCTGTTCTTGTGTTGTACTTCCAAATACTAGATTCCTGGTACAAGGCTAGATTTCAATTAGGAAGCAGAACTTCTTCGGGGGTTGAAGGGCAGATGGTTGTGATTCCATGCTAGTGTGTTGGAATCTTCATGCTAGTGTGTTGGAGTCTTCATGCTAGTGTGTTGGAATCTTCATGCTAGTGTGTTGGAATCTTCATGCTAGTGTGTTGGAATCTTCATGCTAGTGTGTTGGAGTCTTCATGCTAGTGTGTTGGAATCTTCATGCTAGTGTGTTGGAATCTTCATGCTAGTGTGTTGGAATCTTCATGCTAGTGTGTTGGAATCTTCATGCTAGTGTGTTGGAGTCTTCATGGTCAACTCAAGATGCAGAAGCCGTTTTGTAACTGATGACCTCCTACTGAACAGGTCTCACACTAAGTTTGTGCCTCACTGACAAGCAGACATCACAATGCTATGCCTGGCAGTCAAAAGATACAGTACCTTGTACAGTCCGCACAGAGTCATGAGTAAGTTTGATTGCAGTGGCAGTTTGTTGCCTTTGCTTTCAATCCGGTGTAAAATGTGCTGACAGAAAGTGCTTTGTCCAAAATCCTGCCCCACGCCCAGCCCACAGGGCTCATGCTGGACTGTAAGGGTCTGAAATGCTGGAGTGTGTGTATTTGCCTCTGTGTTGTCCTGAGGTGGCTGTGTGTTCAGCCTCTCCAGGCCTCACCTCCTCCAAGGTTCTCCACCTCCTGTGGGGAGCTTCGTCATCACAGCAGTTCTGCCACTCTGGCAGGTTCTGCCACTCTGGCAGGTTCTGCTCAAGGGCCAGAAGGTGCTGCTGTCAGACCAGGAACAACGCTCGCTCTGGCTCCCTGCATCGTCAGCTGAGCAGTGGGGAAAGGGATGGCTGACAGAGAAAATTATTCTACTGTGTGTGGTACCTACAGTACACAACACACTAGATACAGCATGTCCTGAACTAGTGCAGTGTCCGTGCTGCAGATGTGGGGGAGTTGATTTGGCTTCTAGGTAACTGGAGTTTTTGGTGAACACACACAAAGAGGCTGGGCTCTGTTCACACAGGGTGGAGCTCAACATGGTGGCAAATATTTTCGGCGCTCATCCAAATCAAATAGGTACGTGGGTCCTGATTCCAGGACGTCGAGTTAGATTGAACACAGTAAAGAGTTGTAGTCTGGTTTCCCTGACAGATTGAGCCCAAAAAATATAAATATTTGATTTTAGTCTTTTTATTGTCCTCTCAAATGTTCTTTCTGTCTGCAACGATGGTGTTAGCAGGGACACATTCTCACATGGTGTTCAGTGAAGTGTGTTTTGTACTGCCTCTCTTCTGATACTGTGTGCGTGTGTGTTTATTTATGGGTATGATTTCATTCCCAACACGCACACCAAGCCAGTGCCCTAACCTAAATGAAGTCGTGTTGACAGGGACACGCTGTACACATGCTGTCTCTTTTTCATTTCCTGCCAGTCTGCGTATTGTGAGCATGCATTGACAGTCATCATTGTCCCAGACTTAGAGAATACAGCACACATTACTGTTGATGTGAAGGCACACGCATTCAGACACACATCCACTAACACACACACCTCTACATAATGTCATAAGTCAAGACCTATGCTCTTTACAAGAGAGCATAGGTCACTAATCATAACAACGAGATAGCCCCAAACATTGCGAGCAGCCAAAACATGAAGCATACATTGTGAAAAACCAAGTAAGTGCCAAAGGGAAGAACTATAAGAGCATGCAGTTAAACAAGTTACAATTAAACAACATGAAACTCAAAATGTGCAAGAGTGTACCTGTAGAAAAACAATCAACAGTAAAATATTTCACAGCGAGTACAAGAATTTAAAACCGTTACAACTAACCAACAAGAGCAACAAGTCTCTAACACTAACACACACATACAGACAGTCCTACTAGAAGCTTTTTCCAAGCTTTTAACAGCCAAATCAAATGACTCTTATAATGAGCTTGAAGAAGAAACCCTTAATTGACTCAATTATTAAAAGGCAGATGCAGGATATGAGGGCATTTTACGATGTGAGCACTCTCATAGTGCCAGTGTCTGTTCTGCATGAACATATCAAAGGTGGGAAGAGCTTCATTTCACAATTACACACACAGCCTGCGAGTCGTATGTTCACTTGTGAATGAGCAGGTTTGACTGTGTGACTGAGGGGTGTTGCTGCTAGGGGGCAGTGGACACCAGATACAGGCTTCTCACTGCTCCTGTTTATGCTTAGAAAACACTCAGCATACTAAGTCTGTTCCTATTCCTATTCTGACATCACATCCCCAGAATCCAGAGAATATCCAACCAATAATTTCTTGCCGTGAATGTTGTTGTGTTAAATTGTGAGTGTGATTGTCTTTAGCCAACCTATGGTGCCTGTATACCTACACATACAGGACCCTCTGCATGTCCTGTAACACCCCACAGAGGGACCCCCACCCACGCCAACCCATCACGCCACGCCAACCCTGTGGCTTTTCCAAGTCAATCATTGTGCCGCCACTATGACACACTCGGCCTAGCAGTTAATCTACCCTGCAGCATTCTCTCCTGCCACACTCACATGAAAGCAGTCACCCCCGCCTTCCTTCCACTTTGCTGCAACTGCCACTTGGGAGGAGGGGTATAATCTGTACAAACAGGTATCAGGGTGAAGGAACGATTCTGGATGCCGGTGGAGATAGCCTTGAAATACCCCGGGGTCCTGCTCATCACACTGTGGTTTGGAGGAATATCGGGTCATACAGGTCGCTGATATTTACATTTAGTCATTTAGCAGATGCTCTTATCCAGAGCGACTTACAGTAAGTACAGGGACATTCCCCCGAGGCAAGTAGGGTGAAGTGCCTTGCCCAAGGACACAACGTCATTTGGCATGGCCGGAAATCGAACCAGCAACCTTCGGATTATTAGTCCAATTCCCTAACCGCTCAGCCACCTGACTCCCCACCTGGTATGCACAGTAATCATTACTCAGAACACAAGGTCAGTCCAATTGGTCTAAATGTGGTTTATGTCCAACATGATTCCTGGAACGTAATTTGCTGGAAAGTAGCATACAGCTCCAAAATGAGAAATTGACATGACACTAGCGCTGAGCTGTCTGTGCTGCTAAACAACTCTCTAAGGGCTCTTTAGAGGACCTTAAAGGTTGTAAGATTGATTAGTGATTCCCTTAATTTACACTGTCTATGGGGGTGGGTGGGTTACATGTATGAATAAACAGGCTAAATAGAGAGTAGAGTCCCTCAAGAATCAAAGTTTATTTTTATTATAACAATTTATTTTTTTAAACTCAAAAGAATGAATGAGCCTGATCTGAAATGACAAAACCAGTTGAGACTTCTCATCTCTGGTAGAGTGGACAGCCACCCAAAAAGCTATTGAGGGAGTCTCGAAGACACTTATTACTTTCCTTTTCTAAATAGAAACTCTCCACTTCCCCTAGATGGGCCAGTGTCATGAGGCTAAGCATACATCACTGTGACAAGCTCACCTCCATAACAGTGTTTGTCTGGCTCAGTGGCCTGGCCCAGACATTTATCAAGCATCCTCACAGCATTCTCCTCCACAAACATCTGATTAAGATGCCCCTCTGTCTGGGTGCCATTCAAGACTAACATTTCATTTCTTGTGGTGACACAGATGGACTTGCGGAAATATCTCTCCAGTCAGGTAGAGATGCCACCCATGAGATGAGATTTTCGTATCTGAATCTGCCGCTTGCCCACTCATCCCTGACACTGCAGTGTACAGTGCTTTATATTATCCAGTTTAAAGAAACGCACCCTCAAAATAAGTGTCCAATTTTAATGGTTGTCCACCAAATGGATTAATCGTGTTTAATGCTATTAAATGTCTATTTTTCAACTGTTAAGTTTGATTAGCAGAGCCATCAGTAAATACTGGCGCCTTCCAATTCCATTTGGATGGATTTGACAGTTCCATAAGCTGAAAGTGTAGGCCGACCACTCGATTCAAAATACTGAACAGAAGTAATGTTTTTATGTAGCATGACTGATCGCAAGCTGCATATCACAGATTAGAGTCAAACTGGGACTCTGCAGAAGCACAGTGGTGACTTAAGGGCTGAAAATAGTACGTCCATCTTGCGAAGGATTTTCCTTCCTTGGATGATTGGAACTGAGACTGGAGTTTGCATCTTTCTACTCTGATCCTTTCACAAATGTCTCACTCTCCATGTAACACAATCAGACAACATGTCTCACTCTTCCTGTTACACAATCAGATCACATGTCCCACTCTTCATGTAACACAATCAGATCACATGTCCCACTCTTCATGTAACACAATCAAATCAAATATTCAAGGAAACTGGCACCTTTCATTTCAAACCACCACCAGAAAGAGAATTGATTCCCTCCCAATATAGTTTTTGTAAACAGAAGCCCAGGGATCTAGCATTGATAAGAGGTTGCAGAGTATTAACCAGGAGAAAAATGACAAATATGTTACTTCATCAAACAAAATCATCTACAACAAAGGGACCAGTCTAGGGGCCTAGATTATCTGCAGTCTACAATACTTGATTTGTTCATAGATTCTTTAGGAATAATTATCCACAACCATAACTGGGATTTTTTTTTTTAAAGCAAACTTTGGGATTTTGAAAGTGGACTTGCAATGAACTATGCTAAATCAAAATATTGTTTTGCTTCCATTGCGTAGTTTTAACACAGCCCTATTTCAGTGCTACACTGTCCTTGCAATCCTTCCCACTGCACCAAAACACACTATTTCATAATGCTTTGTAAGCTGTGATCAAGGTTTGAACCTGGCCTCTCCACACCTCTCTCAGCCAGAAGTCTTGTGTTATTACTGCAGGTCGATCTACAAGGTGCTGGGTGGGAGGTCAACTCCTATTAACATTGACTCTGTGAGAGGATCAACTTTGCAGAGGTCTGCGTTTCATATACCAGTTATCGAGTACTGAGGGACAGAGACAGAGAGAGAGAGGGGGAGGAGGTAATGAGAGGGAGGAGGTAGGGAGAGAGGGTAGAGAGGGAGAGGTGGTAAAGAGAGGGAGAGAGAGGGGGAGGAGGTAGAGAGGAAGAGAGAGAGGGGCATGGGGGTAAAGAGAGGGAGAGAGTGGAAGGGGGGAAAGAGAGGGAGAGGGTGGAGGTAACGAGAGAGAGAGGGAGGGGGTGGCGGTAAAGAGAGGGAGAGGGAGAGAGAGAGGGGTGGAGGTAAAGAGAGGAAGAGAGAGAGAGGGGGTGGAGGTAAAGAGAGGGAGAGAGGGGGGTGGAGGTAACGAGAGGAAGAGAGAGAGAGGGGGTGGAGGTAAAGAGAGGGAGAGAGGGGGGTGGAGGTATAGAGGGGGAAGAGAGAGAGAGGGGGTGGAGGTAAAGAGAGGGAGAGAGGGGGGTGGAGGTATAGAGGGGGAAGAGAGAGGGGGAGGGGATGTGGGTCTCCTTTAGTCCTGTTCTTTAAATAACTGACACATTTTGCAATGTTAGTAAAACGCTATGTTGCGAATCAAGAACTATAGGAAAAACCTCTATGGAAGGTAAATAACTAGACTCGATTTTTGGACACACTTGTGACAGTGACTGTGCACAGAATGGCAGCAGTAATTGTGCTTTGTTCTGAGGAGGTCATTAAAACAGTTAAGAATGCCCTGTACCTACTACACACTAATGATCATGCTCTGAAGACTATGGATCGTAAAATCACAACGTCCTCCAATTTTCCTCTTCTCCTCGCCAGCCTGCCTTTCACGCCTATCTGGACCGATTAAGAGAGGGATAGTTGTGTATAGTTCCAGTAGTGCCATCCCAGTCACACAGTGATGGAGAACATGGAAAAGTGCCACAACACTGTTTCTTTGTATCAACAAAGCAGCTTCCTTCAAACACAAATATTTCCTGATTCATTCATGATTCATTTACCACTGAGGAGTGGATTTGGCCATGGGTTTATAATGTGGTCCTGAATCTGCAGAGGGTTCTGTAGTTGCTGATGAGATGTGGATGATGAATGACAGCGGCGAGGCATGCCTCTTCAGAGGGCTTCATGTCCTGGGGCTTGGCTCTGAGACAGATCAAACTAAGCGGGCAGAGGAGCAGAAGAACTGGGTGGTGTAGCAATGCAGGTTCAAGCAGTTGACAATGACACTAACTTCTACTTGTCACAAAACGTTGTGGTGCCAGTGCCCAAAATCAGGCATCCTAGACATCATTTCCAAAGCAAGAAATCCCTGGATGTAGCGGTCTGAAGAGAATTTGCAGCATCTGTAGACGGCTCAGCTATCATGCCACCCAGACCCCACGCCCATTCCTTAGGGGCAGCACCCACAACCCTGCCCCCTCTGCCCCCCCGGGGGACTGGGGATCTGGGGCGTACTGGAACCACCACGGTCTGACAGGCAACATTTCTCCAAACAACCACTGCAGACATTGACAATGGCTGATCCATTACTGGGTTTTGGTCAATTTCTGTGTGTTTTTGAGCATTTTACGCAACCCGATTATCATGTGCCGCAATTCTGGCCCACATGACCAAATCTCAGAGCCAATCAAGTGTCAGGGTAGTGTCTGGGCTGAGTCAGAAGACCACGAAGGCGGGGGGATTCTTTCTGCAATTTTTCTAATCTTTTGTTAACGGTGAATGTGTCATCTGTTTGGACCAGTACAAAGGTAGATCTTTTTCAAATCACAGTAATGCATTTTCATTTCTGACTATGTGATGTTGAGTACAGTTTTGGTCAGATGTTAGTATTTAGATATATGTTGAAGATCGTTGATGTGTCCTAGACATTTTGAGCGATATTTGACATGGACGCAAGTTCAAGATGATTCCACACCTAATGTGGTACATTCAATTAGATTCCATTGGAATGATACATTTATCTGAAAAACTATTTAAAAATAGACATTTCCATTACTACACTTTCATTTGCTATGACCATGTAGTTTGTTATGCCAATGTGGAATTCATGGGGAGTTTTCACCATGAGAGAGATTATATTACATTGTATCCTCAATGCATTGCCCTTAGTTGTGGTTACATGAGAATTAATTGTGTTATACAAGATAACATTTGCCATCAGTACATTACCTGAAGCTATGAAGTTTGTTTTGTAATACACCAGATAGAGGTCAGTTCTCCGTTGTGCGAGACACAGCCAGCAGTGTCTACAACCGTCAGTGCAGGCTCCGGTACAGTACGACACAGATGAAGAATCCCCACCCCAGTCAGAATAGTACCATGAACATTAAAAAGCAGCCATGAAGAGATGGACCATGTTGTGACAGACATATTGGAGCGTAATGCTACGATGTCTCGCGGGCGGTAACACATGAGCAGTGCCTGTTTTCTGCAAGTCACATCTGCATTATCCTCCATGTGAACGCCATCATTGTGCTCAAATCTGCTAGCATCACATGCATAGTGTCTAGTTCTACCCAGCAATGGTTTTATGAGCTAAATAACCATAGTCCTGTATCAGCACATAGCCTAACTTAAGAGGGCAAAGCGGAGGGGAGCAAGCGGAGCAAGCTAAGCTAGCAAAGCGCACACTAATTAGCGATCTTAGCTGTTCATGCTAATGCTAGGTGGCGTTGAAACAATGTGAGCAGCCCACAGCACTTGATGGTAATTCAGGCTGAGATTTAACTGAGTCCAACTGATCTTGGATGACAGGTTTACAGCTATTGAGCCAAAGGGCTCTACTCCCCACCCCCCTCCCCCCTCCAGACACGAGCCCTAACAAAGGAGACGGCTCTCAGGCTAGGAAGGACCCTCCCTCCCTGCCAGGGCCGGTCACATGGTTCACTAAGGATGTGAAGGCCTCATACACGCTGCTATACTCAGACACAGGCTGCTTGAGAAACAGGTTTAAAACACATTGGCCACATGCTTAGGATAGCATTCATTAATAACATTAAATTAATATTCATCTTCACTAAAAGCTATGAAGTGCATCATTGCTATGTGTTTATTGTCTGTCGACTGAAGTGGTCCAGCCACAGATGGATGCAGTCGTCATATTCTAAATCTGTCAACGACCGAAGCAGAAGACATTCCTGCGTACTTCTTTGGTGTGTCTAGGTTTAGCAGTAAAGCAGGTTTTTCTTTCCATACAACAAATTGAGTAAATCAAGGCTATTCATATTTATTCAGCTACTTCAGTTAGCCTGCTTAGGAAATGTTCTCTTTAATAACACCCTGTCATGGGTTGTCATGGGAGCCCTTGCGGTACAACATGAATGTGCAACGTTAGCATACGGAAAAAAAAATTGAAGGTTTAATGGAATTTGTGTAACCAACATAACATCCTGAAAATATTGTTTACATTATTCCACAAAAGATAAAGGGACACAGAACTAAGAAAAATAACGATAATAATTTTAACGGCAGTATAACAGTATTCATGTAATAAACCTGAACATGCAATGATCAGTATGTAGTGTGTTTTCCATCTGGGGAGGGGACGGCAGGGAGGGCGGGGTGTGGGGGGGAGACAGGAGGCAGTGGGTCCTGTGCTGCTGATGAAGATAAATGTGGTGTTTACAGGTGCACTAGGCACAGTCTCATAAGAGTTACTGAAGAAGACAAACCTTCCTGCTGTAAAGACCCCATGAGTGGGATTCTAAACATGCTGAGGTTGCGGTGTGTGGGATTAGGACCCTGGGAGACCAGGATGCAGTCACTGTTCCTGTGGATGATGACGCAACATCAGTTCCCCTCACATGAAAACCCCGGATAAACGTGTGGCAGTTTAGTGGACCTTTTGTAGTTCAGCTCTAGAATATTCCATTCATCACCAGCTAGAAGCTCAAATGGCTGTTTTTTTCCATGTTTTATGACATTCCTAGTAGTCATTAATAAGGCATGTCACTAGCTAAGATATGAACCCAACTATGAAGTCAGATAACTTATTGATGTCAAAACACTTAGAACAACCGAACAGGCTATATGTCAATATACCATTAAAATCCTCCACAGGATATACACCTAGTGATCGCACCAGTGGACATAGATTTCAGTGACAAGGACAAGGTCATCTCATGGCAGTGACACCAACCGAGCTCGTAATGGAAACAAAACAAATGGTATAAAAACTATAGAGGGTGAAGCAAAGCAACCACTGACTAGAGAGGAGGTGGAACTCAACTGAATCAGTGTTACAAAAGCAGTCAAGGCCACATTGCATTGTCTGTTTGAGAATGTCCTGTCATGTTTGTGTGAAAAGGAAACTTGCTTTGCTAACAGAAAACACACTTCACAACTGAACACCAGTATGCTTGTTTGGATGCATGTTGTAGTCCTAAGAATGAATCACCCCTCCTTTTCCAAACCTGTGAAGGCATAGCCTGTTTGGCCTTTATAAAAAAAGAATCCTTCCATCTACACCTGTCTCTCTGAGCAACTACAGTCACGGAAAGATGGAAATGTCGTTTATTTTCCCTATCTGAATATCCTTAGTTCAACTTTAACCCATTCCTCCTTGTGTAATCCTTTGTGGGTGAAGGCTGAGAATGTGGCGCAGAGGGCCGAATGCCCGGGGTTGTCATCTGCAATAACAATCACCACTTGTCGTCTGCATCCCCTGATGCACAGCCAGGATTACTGATGTGTAATGCAACAAATCATGCTCAGGCCCCTTGCCTAATCCCGCTCCCGCTCCAGCCATAACTACTGTATCTGAGGGCCCTTCTCACTCTTCTCAACACCCAAAAAGAGAGAAAAATGTGGTCTTTGAAGCTCAATTCCGATTTTGCACACCATCAAGGTTTTGACTCTGTGTCTGATGGAAGGACAGCTGGTGTCCCCAGATTGAATTTGAAGTGGAAGATCCCTCTATGATGCAGAGGGGGCCAGTGTTATCATGCTGAGGCCAATGTGATGGATATCACAGTGAAATGCTTTAGGAAACAACCGCTGTTGGCAGCTGGCACCAACAGTGTTGGGCATCGAAAGCAACACTCCTGCATCAAATCTAACCTTTCCTTGGAAATTCAAATACGTTTGCGTCAATACACGGATACGTGTACACGTATATCTCATTTAGACCGTAAAGTTTCACGTTTATTTTCAATTTGACCTAAGTCCTACACATGTGGTTCTAAATCTTAATTTTCATAAACCCAGTGTTTCACTGTTCTCTGTTTATTCAGTCTGAGGGCTTGACTTGAATGGTTCCTGAGCATGTTGATTTTAAAACAGAGAACAAGAGAATGAGCATGTGTGAAAAGGGATTAATTTAAGGGCCACTAAAGAGAAGGATCCAAAAGCCCCTGAGCTGAAAGCTTGACCCACTTCTGTATTCTGAGGGGTTGTAGACCATCCACATCAACATCCTCCCCCTACTTGTCAATGCGTAAGAAGCAGATCTATTAGTCAATATTGTCAGACACAAATAGAAAAACTACCTTTACTTTGCGAATGTGTTGCAAATGAATCAAGTATTTTTTATATTTGAGACTAGGAATTGCTTGACTGGTGGAATAAAATAAAAACAGTTTCCTCAGTCACATGGTTCAGTTTCAGTCACAATAAAAGGCTGCATAGCCGTGCCTTGATGACACTTCAGATCAGAAGACCTTAACGTAGGAACAGCCTTAAGCATGATGACGCCATGATGCGAGCGTGAGGCCATTATGGGTTCATTCTACTCCCTGCACCACAGATATATATATATCTGTGGTGCAAAGCAGTCTCACTACTTCTGGGAGATTGGACGACTGCTGGCTATAAATGAAGTCTTTCCCTTTCCCTGACATCTATCAAACTGGCTTTCTTTCATGAAAACACCAGGAGCAAATAACACACACTTTTTTATGGACACGCACACACATTCCACGCAACACACACACACACACACACACACACACACACACACACACACACACACACACACTCTGTAAGAGAGCTTCTGCAGGGTCTTAGGTTAACCTGTTTGATCCATCCTGTTAGCACCTCCTCCCCAGCAGGCCTCAGTTCATCACACCTGATTCCTTCATCTCTCACTCTGCACCTCCTGTTTGTCATCTAGGCGTCATGTAGGACTCACTGGAACCACGCAAACTCTGCTTCTCTTGAGTACAAGCAAGAGCCCGTCATTGTGCTACCTATCAGAGAAAGCACACTTTATTCTTATCTTACAACAGAGCATATGTGTGAAAATGGGAGTAGAATGAAAACCTATAGACCTTATAGTTTAATCTTTGTTGTCCCATAAAGGACCTGATTTCAGTGCTCACCCTTGTGTTGTACAGCAAGTTGGTGAAAGAACTTGATTAATCTCACAAGATGAAGGGGAACTTCCACGCAATTAGGGATATTGTAATAACTGGATTCCATGTGGAATGTAAAATAAATGCTAAAATGTTAATGACCCAGATTGAGACTCCTGGAGAAAGAAGCCTGGTTGGGCATAATCCTAGTCTTTAATCCATGGCTGTCTCTCCAGGTGACTGGCTGGCTGTAGCACCATCACACTCCTCCCCTTCCTGAGGACCACACACACCTGTCACACCTCCCACTACTACCAGGATGGAGCCTACCAAAGTCCAGTCAGAGGGGGGGCTCAATGTCACCCTCACCATCCGCCTCCTCATGCATGGCAAAGTAAGTACACATTCAGTGTAGCTACCGCTGCACTCAACATGAATCTTGCCTTGCATGGTTGTCATGTGTTTTCATGGAACATGCATGAAAATATATTATTCAAGCATATTTGCACATGGCTGTGAAACATGCCAGGGTCACGTGGACGAGTAAGAGGATTGAAGCAACCAGCTTCTTTTACATGTGGACATCAGACTAGCGTGACTGCTAATCTGCCTCAATAATATTTATACGGCAAAAATAATTCCTCATAAGCGTCCTCTCAGCCAAACGATAACTATAGGATCAGGTTGTGGTTGTCCTTACCTGATGCCTGCAGCAGTCAGGCTCCAGTATAGGGGGATGTTTAGCATGTGCAGCGGGGCCTGCCTGTGTCGCAGCCATCCTACAGCAGTGGGAGGGCATGTGACCTCGCTGGGGAGGTGAAGGAGTATTGGTGCTGGCAGCCAGGGCAGACCCTCCCCACTGAGCCCCACCAGGGCTGACCCTCCCCACTGAGCCTCATCAGGGCTGACCCTCCCCACTGAGCCCCACCAGGGCTGACCCTCCCCACTGAGCCCCACCAGGGCTGACCCTCCCCACTGAGCCCCACCAGGGCTGACCCTCCCCACTGAGCCCCACCAGGGCTGACCCTCCCCACTGAGCCCCACCAGGGCTGACCCTCCCCACTGAGCCCCACCAGGGCTGACCCTCCCCACTGAGCCCCACCAGGGCTGACCCTCCCCACTGAGCCCCACCAGGGCTGACCCTCCCCACTGAGCCCCATCAGGGCTGACCCTCCCCACTGAGCCCCACCAGGGCTGACCCTCCCCACTGAGTCCCCACCAGGGCTGACCCTCCCCACTGAGCCCCACCAGGGCTGACCCTCCCCACTGAGCCCCACCAGGGCTGACCCTCCCCACTGAGCCCCACCAGGGCTGACCCTCCCCACTGAGCCCCACCAGGGCTGACCCTCCCCACTGAGCCCCACCAGGGCTGACCCTCCCCACTGAGCCCCACCAGGGCTGACCCTCCCCACTGAGCCCCATCAGGGCTGACCCTCCCCACTGAGCCCCACCAGGGCCATGAAGACAGATGGCATGCAAATGTTTGGCTGACAACACAACCATTTCACCTCTGTAAGAAATGTTGTGAAGTACTACATTTTAGTTGGAAATTTTTTTACATTTCTTGATATTTGAGTATTATTTCATTTCAGGAGGTTGGAAGCATCATTGGCAAGGTATGTATGAATGTTCTGCTTTCTCCTCATATGTTATTCGTGAATATAAGCACACATGCTGACCAGTTAGGTATTCTGACTCACTGCTTTCCAGAAGGGGGAAACCGTGAAGAAGATGCGAGAGGAGGTCAGTTTCCATCTCACTAACAAGGCTGTCATTTACAGTTCATTCATTTAGCAGACGCTTTTATCCAAAGCAACAAAAAAATAGTGCACATGGTACTAATGATGTGTTGTTTTCAGAGTGGTGCACGAATCAACATCTCTGAGGGCAACTGCCCTGAGAGGATCGTCACCATCACAGGTCCAACAGACGCCATCTTTAAGGCTTTTGCCATGATTGCCTACAAGTTTGAAGAGGTATTGTGTAATCATTCTAACCTGGATATATCTTACATCATTTGCTAAAAATCTGTCGACATCTGTCAACAAAACGCCCATGAGGGGAAACAAACTAATTGTATCTGCCTGTTAAACGAGTCATTGCTGAACTCAGTGACTGCAGCACCAATTTCAGAGACACGTTTTTCCTAAAAGTAGGGTACTCTGCAATTACTCAACAAAATGTATCGAAACGGCAACATTACAGCTATTTTGAGACCGTGTCACACATTTCACACTGTTTAATCAAAAACATTTTCTCATTTTGTAGGATATAATCAATTCCATGAGCAACAGCCCTGCCCCCAGCAAGCCCCCGGTCACCCTGCGCCTGGTAGTGCCGGCCAGCCAGTGTGGCTCCCTCATCGGGAAGGGAGGCTCCAAGATCAAGGAGATGAGAGAGGTACACAAACAGTTTCTGTCTCTTTCTAATCTTGTCTTTCACCTTTCCATGATGCAATCTCTGTTCCCACATGATAACAAAGAAGATTGTTTTATGTTGCTGTCATTTGACTAATAGAGACTACTCGTTTCACTAAAAAGCTAGGGAGAATGGCTGTGTATTAAATGGGATTTTTAGAAGATTAATCACAAGCTGTTGTAACGATTGATTCTTCAGCAAAACAGCTACGACTCATCAACACGACTCATATTCCATTGATTATTTCTCAGGTTCACATTTGAGGAAATCTACCTTGTAACAACTCTAAGCATAGACTTGATCAAACACAATTGCTATATTGTGTTATATTGCCTCATGACACTGCTCTCCTGCTGCAGTCCACAGGTGCTCAGGTCCAGGTGGCAGGTGACATGCTGCCCAACTCCACAGAGCGTGCAGTGACAATCTCTGGCACCCCAGAAGCCATCATCCAGTGTGTCAAGCAAATATGTGTGGTCATGTTGGAGGTAGAGTATTGGGGAAGAATGGACCAATTTAATTTCAGGATGTGTTATGTCTACTAAGTAGCACGTTAGCGGTTAGCTAACACTAGTTTAACATCCATTCTTGTCAGACGTCCCTAACATAGCTAGGCTTGTTTCAGACTATGACTACATTTTCTTGTAGAGTTAGACTATCAAACATATTCACTGTACAGTATATAATAACCACATTTCATCAGTTGCATTTTCTTATTTGGGATCATGATGGTACCACTGTCCTAGCAGGCAAGTAGCACTCAGCAGTATATCGACTAGAGCTAGCCTATTTTGCGGGTTTGCTAGCTAGCGATTTTGCGACCCATTGCCACTATAATTAGCTCTAGATCTTACCTCACTTGAGCCTCTGTCAATCCAGAAAGAAAAACAGATCCGATACAGCAAAGTCTAGTATCAGGTAGGCTAGGCTATAGGGAAATAATTCCCGCCACAAACTAGTAGGCCCTGCCTCTGGGTGGGCGCCATGGATTAGACCTAAAATTTGCTCAAACCTTGTTTACAGTAACCAGCGGTCTCACAAGCAGCAACCAAAAACGCTTTGAAAAATACCAGATAGTCAGCTACTTTGACCAGCTTGGGTCATCACAAAAAATGTTCAACCTTTCAAAAACAATTTTTCAAAACTTGTTGTCGATATTATTTTGTCAACCTTTTGAAAAAAAAAATGTTTTACTTAAAAAAAAAAGCATTTTCACACGTGAAGTGAAAGGAGAGGAAAGGGGAGAGGAGAACAAGAAGCCTAGAGTGTAACTCAAGCTGCTCAATGACAGTGACAGTAGTCACACAAGTTACACAACACAGTATATTTGGTGACCTTCCTAAGTGTCCTTGATGTAGGTCAAGGATCAGAGTTGGTCTTTTATGTCTCTCAACTCACCCACGTGTCCTGACCTAACCTCCTCTCTCCCCTCTGTGCCCTCTCCCCAGTCCCCACCTAAAGGTGCCACAATCCCCTACCGCCCCAAGCCTGCCTCCACCCCCGTCATCTTTTCAGGTGGCCAGGTAAGAGTTAGCCCAGAAACATACCCTGCCTGTTACTGCTCCCAGCCCAGAAACATGCAAGTTTGGGAAGGAGTAGAACCAGCTTTCTGCGGGGCACTTCTTAATGGAAGGCTGTTAAGTAATGTTGAAAGCAGTGGTTTAAAGGGTTTGAACTTGCGGCCATCTAAGAACCCCCCCCCCTCGCTTTAGATTGTTTGAATGTAATTCATTTTAAAGTTGTCTTTGTACATGTTATTGTTTACAGGCCTACACGATTCAGGGACAGTATGCCATCCCACACCCAGATGTGAGTTTTCTGTCGTACTGTACGCTGCCGCTATCTTGTCATCAGTACTCTGCATGGCTTTCTCGTGCCAGTGCCTACATATTAACGAGCAATAAAACACAATTTTAAAAGGTGTAATTCAATTTATCAGAAATGATCCACATTGGACTTCATCCTTTGGCAGATACATTTTGTAATTTTTAAACAGATTAAATGACGGATCCTAAGCTATAAAATATATCCACACGCTAGAAGACTCAACATTGTGTCTAGATTTGCTGAACGGTTGCAACGTAGAACATTTACATTTATGCATTGAGCAGACGCTTTTATCCAAAGCGACTTCCAAGAGAGAGTTTTACAAAAGTGCATAGGTCACTGATCATACAACGAGATAGCCCCAAACATTGCGGGTAGCCAAACATGATGCATACATTGTGAAAACCAAATAAGTCCCAAAGGGAAGAATAATAAGAGCATGTAGTTAAACAAGTTACAATTAAACAGCAAGAACCTCAAAAGTGCAAGAGTGTACCTGTGGAAAAAAGCAAGCAACAATAATATATTTCACAACAACAAGAACAGTTGTTGATTGTGGGGAAATAAAGGATGTGTAAGCAAAGCGCTGGTCTGCGGTGTGGACACTACCTACATTCCACAAGGCCATCTAGTCTCCATTAATATTTTGACTTCATCCGTCTTCGTCGTGAGTGCATCTCCAAAGCTATCGCATGTCAGATCCTTTAATTCGGAAGACAGCAGTGATTGATGATGAAAGAGGCATCGGTTGACGTTATGATCACTCAAGAAGGTGCTCTCCACCCTCATTAAAGCTCCTCTTAGAGGGTGAGAAACCTTCTCGTGCGCCCGTCGCTCTATTCCGGATGCAGGTGACAGATGGGTGAGGAGAGTAAAAAGTTTGATATGGGGAAAGTGTAGGGCTGACAGAAACATGAAGGTTGTCTGTCACCACAAGGTTGAACATCTTTGGCTCTAGTTAAGAAATGGTTATGGGGTCAGGTATATTTGTGGGGGACAATAATTCGAAGTTGAGAACAAATCAGGACACCTGGTTTCTATAAAAAAGACACTGTTTAAAATAATGATGGGGGTTCCTTATGTTTTTTTCAGTAGTGATAATGAAATGTATCATGTCCTTCAGGATCAATAATTTAATTCGTTGTAGCTACAATGTGGGACGCCTCAAACCAGACTGCATAAAACTTTAACCCCTCTGATAATTTATGCCACGACCTAGGACAATAAATCAAACAACTACTTCATCATCATAATTGTTGAAAATCCAACTGCCAAAATAACAAAGATTAAAATAAGCCTTCAGGTTCTCTCTCTCTCTTTTTTGTCTCTCTCTTTCCTTCCATCCTTTTTTGTTCTCTCATCCTCCGCCACAGTCTGTCATGGCCTCCTTTCCTCACATTTCTTCACTTTTGCTTGACTTGGTTTCTTGGTGACCTGTCTTGTAACAATAACCTCTTAGTTATCCTATCCCTCCCTGTTACCTCCTTCAGCAGTTGACCAAGCTCCACCAGTTGGCTATGCAGCAAACCCCCTTTACCCCTCTCGGACAGACCACCCCCGCTTTCCCTGGTACGTACCCACAAGCCCTCTCCAACCTTCTCTCTTGCACCTTTAGAAACACTCTCTTTTCTCCCTTCCCGTTCCTTTAGTGCATCCTGACATGCCCCTGTTGGGCATCCTGACATGCCCCTGGTGGGCATCCTGACATGCCCCTGGTGGGCATCCTGACATGCCCCTGGTGGGCATCCTGACATGCCCCTGGTGGGCATCCTGACATGCCCCTGGTGGAAACACTTTCTCTTCTCTCCCTTCCCGTTCCTTTAGAGCATCCTGACATGCCCCTGGTGGATGCTCTGCCTGTGAAAACTCAACTGTTGTCCTGTTATAGTTTCCTTGTTTTTGTTGCTCCCCTCTGCATGATGTGGTTTCTCTTCTGAGGCAAGGTCTCCCCCCGGGACCATCATAGTTTTGACTGTGCGTGTGCACTGGGCACATCATGTTACATCACAGCTCAGCTGTCCTTGCTGGTTCGTGGGAAGCTTTATATCCACTGTTCACCAAATCGTACGTACGCATCACACCATCGCAGACTCTACATCCAGGTTTTAAAAGATACTGAATTTTTCAACAACAATGGACCTCCATTTATTACAATGCTTATTTAATATACAGCTACAGGTATTTTGAAAACCACAAAACCAAGGTCTTATTAATAAAGATGCATTTTATTCCTTTACAACAGTGTCATGTACAAGGACTTGACGATTACCATTTCATAACACGACAAGAATGATTGATTTAAAAAAACAACCTTTTGGCTCCTTCAAAATAAAAGGCTAGTTTTTATCTGTGTTACAGGGAGCTGTCCCTTAAATACCCTTCAAAGCACATGAAGACATTAACCCATTAACACAAGACTTTCCTCTTGAAGGAATACTATCAATAAAACAGAACAACACAGGTGTTGTTGTTTTGTATCTTGTGTTGTCAGAAACAAAAAATATCGATTCAATTTGCTGTCCTTGTGTCCTCCGGTTTATAAAATGTGACAATAACCAAATATTTACCAAGAAAAATATATTTGGCCTAATCCCGATAATTCTGCCTTTGAAATGTATGCAAGGGAATGGGGAATTAGGAGGGGAATGTGGTTGATGCTGAAGCAAAAAAGTTTATTTGCTTTTCACTTGAACAAACTCCCCCTTGCATGGGTGATTTGGGGTCCGTCTTCCCAACACCCAAGTCTGGACCCAACAGCTCTCAGTTCTATACAGCATGACTGGTTTGATGGTTGATGGTTGGTGATAAGTGGTGCTGTGCTGTGCTCTCTCTCTCCTCCCATGCTTGCCTGCTGTGCTGCTCAGGTCTGGACGCCAGTCCCCCAGCCAGCACTCATGAACTTACCATTCCCAATGATGTGAGTAGAGGAGTAACCCATCCACACAACAATGGTCCAACCTCTGTTGAGGTGAATTCCATTTCAACTGATGAAATGTTGTTCGAATGTAAACATCCCCCCCGGTGTGGAACCTCTTCATTGTTCTGTAGAAACGGTGAACTGTGTAATCAGCATTTCCTCAAAGCTAAATGGATGTTTGTTGAAGACTTGTTCCATAATGGACCTTCTTTCTTACTACCAGGACTACTTTAAAATTTAGATGTAATTGATCCCGACCCTTTTATGAACTAATAATGCCAATCTATTCTTACACGCTTGCCTCAAAGATTTCCCTGAAAGATACTGCCCAAGGCCTTTCAGCTTGTCCTCTAAGAATCTTTGGTGTGTCTTCCCAGCTAATAGGCTGCATAATCGGGCGCCAGGGAACCAAGATCAACGAGATCCGACAAATGTCTGGGGCGCAGATAAAAATTGCTAACGCCATGGAGGGTTCGTCTGAGCGTCAGATCACCATTACAGGAACCCCTGCCAACATCAGCCTGGCCCAGTACCTCATCAACGCCAGGTAAATATCAGCCTGGCCCAATACCTCATCAACGCCAGGTAAATATCAGCCTGGCCCAGTACCTCATCAACGCCAGGTAAATATCAGCCTGGCCCAGTACCTCATCAACGCCAGGTAAATATCAGCCTGGCCCAGTACCTCATCAACGGCAGGTAAATATCAGCCTGGCCCAGTACCTCATCAACGCCAGGTAAATATCAGCCTGGCCCAGTACCTCATCAACGCCAGGTAAACATCAGCCTGGCCCAGTACCTCATCAACGCCAGGTGAACCTTCACCTGGCACAGCAGGACGTTAACCCAGCATGGCGCTGTCTCTGAAGTGATCAAGTTCACACGTGCTGGCTGGTCTCACCACAGGGTTGCTTCATTAGTAAACAAGTCTTTTTTACCTCCACTTTTAAAGTAAGCCCCCTGGATGTTTGGCCCAAAACACTCCCTACGTCTAGAACAGACGTCAAGAACCCTTGCACCTCCTCTGTCTCCCTCCCAAGCCCTTCACTGATCAATACCCTTGTCCTCGCAGGACCAAGTACAGTCACCCTAGGAATAGTGAGGAGGGGAGTTTGCTGCTAGATAACATGTCTCCTACACACAGGCTTCTCAGCTGTAGATAGAACGCTGCATTCTCCTGCTGCATGGCCACTATCTTCTCACAGCCTTCACAAGAAGGCTGTGTTTCTACCAGCAAACACAATAAATAGCATTTTTGCAGAATGATACTTCTGCAGAAGCAATGCACATAATACACCAGCTTCCCCAAAAGAAAATTAAGAGATTTTTACACAATATAACAACATTACAACATCTAAATGTTAATATGTGAACTGAGTCAGTCTGGGTGATAGTGAAGGTCTAAGCTGGTTTGCATTGACATGCTCAGGAATGCACAGTAAAACCTTTGTTGTCATTTCTGTAAGCGGTTTTCAAGGGGCCGGTAAGGAACTAACGATTGCTGCTTTCCCACAATCCTAACGGCAGGTTCAGGGACGTGGCAGCTATGTGGAACGACCCGTCATCTATGACAACCTCCTGAAGTCCCCAAATCTGTTCCCTTTATCAGAAGCCAACAGCGACAACTGTGTGCTAATTAACCCCCACATACTGTATACTCCAACAGAACATCTTTAGCCCCATAGCTAATGTCCTTAGTTCTTGGCCATTAGACTTTAGTAGTAGCCTGATTCTTAAAGAGGCTATTGCTAATGCAAAGCTAACAAAAGTGTGTTTTTACTTTTGGTTAATGTGCAGTAGTTTAGTATAGTATTGAGGCATGCTGATTGGATATAGTAGTTTCCTTGTCAGGAAAGTAAGAAAATGTATAAAAAATGGAAAATTAAAAGAAGAAAAAAAAAAGTGCAAGTACTGTAATTACATTTGATTCCTGCAGAGCAATGCTGTTGGAAATAAGTGATGTGATGCTGTTTTGAAGGGAAAATGCTGTCATGTGTGAGAGAAAAATTAAAAAGCCTGTTCTAAAATGTAAGCAGGTTTAGGAGCGTAGCCATTCTGAAGGTAAACATGAAGTTGACAACTTCTGTCAGTGTGTTTACCAGTACTTGCTGAGGGCTTTTGATTGGTTTCAATCAAAATCAATTGCTAAATCCATATGCATGGCAACATTATAGGCTAACAACATCAGAAGACCTTAAAGATATAAATCTGCAAAGCTTTCACTGTTGAATGAAAGTGTCTAAGCTTATCAGAACGTCTCTTTGTTTTCTATCTTTTCCCTCCATCCTTCCTCCCCCCTTCCCCAAACTGTTCTAGGCTGACAGAGTTCACTGGAATGGACACGCTCTAATTTCTACCCATCATCCTTCACTGCATCACATGACCCTTGAGCCAATGACATTGCACCTAGATATTTCATTTCTCTCTGTATGTAGTTCTCCTACCTTTTAAGTGATTCAGGTTTATATTTCATGTGAAGATGTATCTTTGTAATCCTCACCGTTATCCGGATTCTTTTCTAAACTGCTCACGACGCTACTACGTTGAAAGGACTCTTTACTTTTTTGACACTCTAGTACTGTCCATAGCATCACTTGTAACCGACATTGCCATGCATTTAATTTGTATACATTTATTTATATTAATCGTGAAAAAAAGTGAGTTATTACAGGCACCTAAGAGCCATTTCTTGAACAATGTTTTTTCCCCACCTGTAGTGTAAGGCTGTCGAAACACATTTTTGGGGATAGGTAAGTGAGAGTGTGTGTGTGTGTGTGGCATGTTTGCTCGGCAGTGTGTCTGGCAGGCTGGCTGACATCTGGGATGAGGCTTTTAATTCATCTGACATCTATGCATTTTGGATTCACATTCAACGACTGTGGTGGAACTGACAGAAATTCACAGAAAAGTTCAGACTGGATAAGGAATGCTGATTGGCTTGGCTGAGTCCTTCTGCCCCACATAGTCCCTTGTCAACAACCTTCCAGAAGGCATCTGTTTGTATCCAAATAGGGAGGTGGGGGGGGGGTACTGTGTAGTTACTTCCTCCCACTGAAAGTGAATATCAAAATGTTTTAATTCACAGAAATCAGCTCTTGTACTTGTAAACGGCTGTGTGAAGTTGAGTTGATACAGGGAGGCCATAATATCTCAGTAGCAGTGATTACTAATCACAACTGCTATAAAAGCACTTCAGAAAGCCTTCTGAAAATGAACAGTAACTGTCAGTGTGCTGCCTGTGGTGTCGTTGTGCTCTGTGCTTTAATTTCCTGTGTGTGGCTGTGGGGTAGCAGGGAGATCTGGCTGAGAGTGTCCCTGTGTGTGGCTGTGGGGTAGCAGGGACAGCTGGCTGAGAGTGTCCCTGTGTGTGGCTGTGGGGTAGATCTGGCTGAGAGTGTCCCTGTGTGTGGCTGTGGGTAGCAGGGACAGCTGGCTGAGAGTGTCCCTGTGTGTGGCTGTGGGGTAGATCTGGCTGAGAGTGTCCCTGTGTGTGGCTGTGGGGTAGCAGGGACAGCTGGCTGAGAGTGTCCCTGTGTGTGGCTGTGGGGTAGCAGGGAGATCTGGCTGAGAGTGTCCCTGTGTGTGGCTGTGGGGTAGCAGGGAGATCTGGCTGAGAGTGTCCCTGTGTGTGGCTGTGGGGTAGCAGGGAGATCTGGCTGAGAGTGTCCCTGTGTGTGGCTGTGGGGTAGCAGGGAGATCTGGCTGAGAGTGTCCCTGTGTGTGGCTGTGGGGTAGCAGGGAGATCTGGCTGAGAGTGTCCCTGTGTGTGGCTGTGGGGTAGCAGGGAGATCTGGCTGAGAGTGTGTCATCCATCTCAGTTGCCTTCTATTTAGTTTCTCATCTAACTCATGATCACACAAGCTCATGTATACATCCATGTTCTTTAAAACAGCATTCAGCATTTCTTAAGCATGAGAAACTTTATGAAACCGTTACAGCTTGAACTTTTGTATTGTCTGTAAAAATAAATATTTTTTTTCATTGTACTAGAGCAGCAAAACATGTAAAGGTCTTTTTCTTCTCTCATGTAAATTCTACGGTATGAACATTTCTGAGTTGGATAACACTTATGTTTGATGATTCGCTGCTTGCAGGTCTTTATTAGATTTAACTTATTGAGGTTGACTTTGAAATGTTTTGTAAAAAGGAAAAAATAAAATTCACTTTTTTCCCTTGATCTACGTTAGTGGTAATGGTGTTTTAGGACAAAATCCATGTAAAACATGTCTGACAAAGACTATTTTCTTGTTCAGCATAACTTGGTCATCTTTGGAACAGCAAATCTCATAAAATCAGTGAATTCTAAAAGGTAAATCGCAAAAGAGGGATGTAAGCCAAGAGTTTAGGGGATAGAGCATTTGACTGGACAGAGTCAGGTCCCAGGTTCAAATCCCCCCATGTTGATTTGGATAAAAGGGCTACATGAAAGTCGTCTTCATACTGAGCCTGTGTGTCAGAGACCCACCAGCTCCCAGAGCTTCATAGTAGCTATATTTACATTAACCTACTTCTATCCAGTAGAGGGCCCACAATGCATCACCCATTAACAAGGTCAGGGGTCACCTCGGGACAGCCCTCAGGCTCCACAAGGTAACAACTGAAACAAAGAAACTTTAAATTCAATTTCTGAATTCAGATTGGAAACCTAAACTGATTCAAACGTTATTAATTCATATTATAAATCATTGTTATTATGTTGATAATGAAATATTCAACATTATTAGAATAGTAATAACAAAATAGATTGCTAAACTATTTGAAACAGTTCACGTTGAATCATATTTCAATCCACTCTAAGAAAAGCAATCATTTTTTTGTCTGAAGGCAATGTTTCCTTGAATGACCTACATCTAGATTCTAGTGTGTGATTGGTTGAAGAGCTCAGAGGTGGTGTTAACCTGCTGAGAGGTGATTTCTGTGCCTTATGCCTGGACAGCCTACGGACTCAACCATCCAAGGTTACCTGAGCCAGCAGGGATGCCCGCCTGCCATTGGCTACATGGGTAATACATTTCACACGCCTACAACGACACATAAAAAATGCATATTATTCATCTTCCGAGACAAGGTCACCTACAGCATCACATAATCAATTAAAAAAGTAAATGGCTCTTAGAATGAGTAAACTGTGTGGAAATTAAATCAATCAGTCAATACAAACAGATACAACATCAATCTTATCCGACCAAAACAATACTAGTAACTTTACTTGTAATACATGTAATTATTATCGTAGTTACTGTACATGTAAGAACCCGTTTTGTGTTTATATTTCCACTACAAACCCCAGACAAAACATCCGCCATTACTACAAGATGTCCACAACATGTTTAATGGGTTGTTTCAGTTCACTTCTATTTTGGTGTCTGCAATGTTGTTAATTACATTAGTCTTTGTTTTATTTGTTACCAAACTTGAGCACGGGCGACCGCTTGTACTGGGACCGACCTCTGGGAGGCCCCAAGGTCCACAGGCATGTCTCCAAATTAGCAGCATCACTCTGGGGGGGACGAGAGGTCACCTTTCCTGAGCTTCTTCATCAGTCCTAACTAGATGTTTCACGCCTGGAAATAAGCCCAAATTAAAGCACCACTTGATTGCTCTCCCCAAGTCCCTAAATAATTTTTACGGTGCATTCCTTGACTCTAAATAAGGCTAAGTAATCCTTGTAATAAACAATTGAACTAGATTAGGCTGCGAAGGCTCTTATCTAGTGAATATTGCACGTGCAAAATTAGTTGGAACATTTTGGCAATTTTTCAAGTACACATTCAAGGACATCTCACCAATCCCTATCTGTCTAAGGGTGTGTGTGTGCTGTTTGATTTCTTCAATACAGGCTCCTTATCTGCCTAAAGTCTTCCCTGTTGACTATAGTTTTGTGACCTTGATAGGGATTGGTGGAGGTTTCATGCTGAAACAACCAGAGATTGAGTGCTACCTTAAAAAGAATGGGAACATATCTAGTAATGCTACGCACAACTGAAGCTATAATCAGAGCTCACCGATTTTTGGGGCAGAAATATGGAGAGAGAGAGAGAGAGAGAGAGAGAGAGAGAGAGGAAGAGAGAGGAAGAGAGGTGGAGAGAGAGCTTTGTACAGTTCCATACGTAAATATTTACCTCCCGCAACACCATAAATCAATGTGAAGATCTCTTTGATAAATACCACAGCGCAAAAACAGTATTTTTATGAATACTGTCTAGTATACAGTTGGTTGGCAATGGTAAAGGATGAATGAGATTATTACTTTTTAATGTAGTGGTCCAAATGTGATGACAAGTTCAATCGTCCACTTTGAGCTGCTTTCAGTACAAAATAACTGAAGTTTTGACTGAAGTGACTATTGTTCTTAACCCTTTCATAATGTGACTCCCTCCTGTCCTCATACTTGCCGTCCAATCAGGGCTGACATTTGGGAAAGTCCTTTGAGGACTGCCTTCAACCCATTTATTATCAAAACACATTCCACAATCAGTGTTTCATGTTTCCTAATTTAAACTCAATGGGTTCTGATTGTTGTTTTGGTAGGAAGCAAGAAGTAAACAAGGATACAGTTATATGACACTGTGAGATTAGTGAGTTGGTGGATTGTAGCTATGGAGTGACATGTTTAGGATCCCAATCAATGCACACCTCAAAGTTTGATTGTTTTTGTGACTCAAGCCTCTCTCGATCCACTCAATCCACCTCTTCTTATAAATGAGACGCAATTACAGGGAGATCATTCTACAGATGGGGTTTTTTACAGCCTACAGGGAACTAGAATTACTTCTGTCACTAAGAGAGAGGTTTACAACATAACTATAAGTGGCTTCCTGTCCTGAAGCTGGGAGATCTCCGGTGAAGTGTTTGCCTGTGGACGGAAGGGTGACAGGCAGGAAGTGAAACATACAGAGGTTTGAATAATTTCATTTTAAAGGTTGAGGTTTCTGTTCTGGGAACCAGTTTGTGGAATGGAATTAGACCATTTTCCAGGCACGTCAATTTGCTCTCTTTGAAGCAGGACCTTATGACAATGAATGATTGTCTTTAGGCTTAATCAAACAGCTGTGAAATCCTATTGAAATGTCAAACGTAATGCTGTATTACAACCAATGGGCCCAGACATATATATCATTATTAACCATCTTACAATCACTTTCTACCAACAGATATTTTTGCTGATATAATTTTTTTCATATCGTATATTTACACTTATAACACAGTCCTCTTGATTATGAAATTACGGCAGCTTCGATTACATTGCAAGGATTAAAGATCCTTCAGATGAACTGCCTCAGTTCTCTCCACCTTCCTGAGCTCTGAGATCACATTGACCCCAACAAGGAGTCAAGGAGCAACGCTTCATTTTGATTTACCACACTGACTCTGATTCATCTGATTCATTCCCAAAAGTATGTCCCATTATTGTGTCAGAAGTGACTGGGGCACTATTAGCCACTGCAG
This sequence comes from Thaleichthys pacificus, assembly GCA_023658055.1. Classification (NCBI taxonomy): domain Eukaryota; kingdom Metazoa; phylum Chordata; class Actinopteri; order Osmeriformes; family Osmeridae; genus Thaleichthys; species Thaleichthys pacificus. The sequence goes on along the minus strand of CM042867.1, from coordinate 22,034,727 downwards.
TGCACATCCTCATACATGAATATATGAACCCTTCACTGGGGATATGGAGGGAGTTTGTAAATGGAAAATTATAGAACATAAATCACTTGCATCACCACTGCAAATCTGCCTGATGCCAGCTGAGCTGAGGGATGCTGTAGGGAGCGGTTAGTGGTGCACACACTCATGGATGTATTACAGTTCCTAATCAGACAGTCACGCCCCAGTAACCCTGCTGCTGATGTCATTAGGTGTCAGGGACTCCGAGGCTGCAGCGATAAGAGTATAAGTGTGATGAATCACTGGGGACAAAAGGCTGCTCTAATCAGGATCTCACCCAGTCCAAAAAGATGGATTCACTTTGTCACCAAACTGATGCATTCCAATGCATTAGCCAGCTAAGAGAAGCAGAATTCACTCTTGGCAAAAGACACGTGTGATTTGTCTCATAGGAACTCGAGAGTTTGGAGAATGTGTTTCAAGGCAGGTGCAATGACAAACAATGGTCACGTTGGCAGGTAATAAGTCAGGGTTTATCATAAATCAAATCAAATAAAAATGTATTTGTATCTTTAAATGTTGATTTGATTAGATTTCTGATAAACCCTGACTTCTTACCTGCCAACTCATCCATGGTCATCATCATCGTCCACTCAGTGTTCCGCTCTGCCACAACCCAACAGCACGCTACGAACACACACGTGTTCACACACTGACCTGGAGAATAAAACACAGATGCACCCTGTGGTGCTTGGCTGAGTACCACACCTGACGCTGATTGCAGAGGTTGACATTTAAGGAGGACGAAAAGTGAGATTGGCCATAATCTGTCCTTAATGTATGTAAATTGAATTCATTTATGGTGTTTCATTATAATATTCAGAATAGGGAAAGCAGTTGGATTTTGGTGTGCCTATGGTGTGTGTAATGACCAGTACTGTGCAGTGGGTGAATGGCTTAGCGGAGAAGACACAGTTATATTTCTCATCTGTGGAAACATTTGGTCTATAATGCCTCCTATACTCTGAAGGAAGGTTATTTACAGAGATTGAAATTCAGAGGAGTTTGTTCCATCAACACATCAAGTCTCCTCCATCAGTTCTCTGTACAACAATGCAACTAGTTCAGACACATTCAGCGTTGTGGGTAGTAATCTCATGGAAATGTATCTCCAACCAAGAGATGTGAGCTTGAACAGCTAAATAAGGTCCTGTGGTAGCAGATTCTGTGACTAAAATCAGTTCTTCATGTTGGACCTGTTGCCCTGGAGACCGCTGGAGAGAGAGGTGGGGTTCATGTTGCCCTGGGGACCTCTGGAGAGAGAGGTGGGGTTCCTGTTGCCCTAGGGACTTCTGGAGAGAGAGGTGGGGTTCCTGTTGCCCTGGGGACCTCTGGAGAGAGAGGTGGGGTTCCTGTTGCCCTGGGGACCTCTGGAGAGAGAGGTGGGGTTCTGGAGAGAGAGGTGGGGTTCAGGAGAGTGTCTAGAAGATGTGACATGTGGTGCAGTGCTAAAACTTTATGATTTGTTACGAACATGCAATTCTCCATTTGTTTTACAAAAGAGCAGAACAAACAATTTCAGACTGTAAATCTCCATTATCAGTTATAGACTGTGATGCATTAGTTTTCATCTCATTTTGTAGCCATTTAATAAATCAGTTAGGCAGCTTGTGATGACGGAAAGCATTTTATTATGACACTTCTTTGAAATGCCGGGAGAAGCGAAAGTTAATCCTTTCAGTTTAATACAGAGAACATTAATAATAATATAGCTCTGCTATCAACTTTATTGCCGTTTCAGTTATTATGCAAAACAGAAGGATTTTTTTAATAATAATTTAATCTCATTACAATTTCTTCAGATGTGTTGATGTCTAACGTTCTGCATTTTTTTGTTATGCTAAACCTATCCATGGATCTGCAGTTGCTTTTATTTACAATTATAAAAAATGTAGCAACTGAATCATGTGGTCGAGGACTATGACAGCTAATATTCTGAACACCTCTACTGGCTCTACACATAACAACACATTTTGCAAATGACTGAGAAGAATACATAGGGCGGCAAGTTTTACGCTCTTGAAGCTATACCTCGGCGCCTTCACAGTTGCGTATTTAATTTAGGCAGGCACGCTTTTTTGTCGGGGAGGAGAATGTGAAATCTTGGCAAACGACCGATTGTCCAATGAACACAAACCAAACCTCCTTACGCATCTCTCCTTTTGGAATCAGCCGCTCGACTGACTGGAACACCAACAAGTGCATCTCTCGTCTCTGCTCCAGATAGACGGTCACCTACTACGTGGGGTTGTACAGCGCCTCAGAAAGGTGTAGTCATTCATGTCTACACGATAACTTGGAGACAGTGTCAAAACTTTGAAATTTAATAAATGCCCCTCACTTCAAGCAAGATAACAGAATATAGGATGTTCGGGGGAATTCAGAAAACTTTTCCACATAGCGTCGTTTTTGCGTTCTGAGCGGAAGTCTGGATAAAGTTTTTAATAAAAATACATCATTGGATATGTAAATAGCCCAAAGGCAAGGATGCGATGAACACTAGAAGTGTCTTGGTTTTAGGTTTTATCACCCAAGGATTTACAACCGCAATGTGTTATTTTTATTCTTTTACAGCGTGATCCGAAATCTCAGACACATGCCATCTACAAAGGTAGGATAACCTACAGGACATTTTGCGCTAGTAGGTCTCATTATTTTCTCTTAAGATTTTGTTTTATCACCATGGTAAATGAGCCATTTAACCGATGTATTAATAGTAAGTTCAAAGATAAAGGTTTGGAAAAATGCACTGCTATAATGTAACAGAACATTTGCATTTTAAAGGACATATTACATGCGTTGATTTATTGGATACGTTGTCTTGTCGTGTGAAAATGTGAAACTGTAAAAATGACCCGGTATGAGACATCAGAACTCATTTGGTATCAGTAGCCTAGCCTACTGGCACTGGTGAGATTGTCACTTGATTTTCTTATCACTTGTGTTATCACTTATATCATTAAAAACATTTGTTTTCACTTTACAATGAATGAATAATAATCTTACCTTTGTCACAGTTGCAAATATTTAGTATAGGCTATGCATCATGAACAAATTGCCCTTACGAATTTAAGACTACCGTCCACTCCCCATTATTGAGAAGTTTTCAACGGAAGGATCAATGGATTATCTAACTGTAGCTGAATCTTCAGTGCGTGTGTGTGCATATTCATCGAGTGACAGGATGACTCGTAACTTCTTGATAAAAACTCAAAATATCAGTTGCCGATGCTCCCTTTGTATAAGGGGTATGACCTTAATCTCGGCAAGGTTGCTGTTGTTGTGAACCCAGCAAGACCACAAGAGGGAGCATATCTATAGTGCACTTAAATATACTGAAACAAACTACGTTGTTTTAGTTCTGAAGTTATTAGTATCCTTACTAGTTAGTTTAATGAAGGACTGTTGTCGCTTTGTGGAAATATCATGTGATGCAGTGCAAATGTCATGTATTGATTTCTTAAGTACCATAAGACTAGAATAGTTTAAGTCATGGTATTCCATGAAATCACAAATGATTTATGAAGCTTATGAAAGGGCATCATTACATAGGCTAGGCTAGGCACTCTCATGCTGAGGAATGAAGGACCACTGAATTTAATTTCTAAACTGTCTGCATCTAAACTGTGTCTACACACATAATTTAGGCCTATTGCAATAATGAATCCGAGACTGAAGACAATGCTTGTGTCTGTCATTTGATCTGGTTTTCCAGGAGCTAAGAGGATTTTTCAGGAAAATGAAAATATACTTCATCAGTTAATTTGTCTTTTGCAAAGAGAAATGTTTGATAATTTTACATATCTTTTCTTGTAGCCCTGCTACCACAACTTGCAGCTACAGAGAACCAGTATTTCAATGAATTTGACTTGTATTTTTGTCTTTACACTTTCAGTTTTCGACATGGCATGAAGGTTCCTCTTCTATGTCCTGAAGCTAACAGTCAACTGGTTAAAGTTTCACACAACACACATTTGAGGTACTCCTAACCTAACCATTCTCATGTCTCTGTTGTGGCAAATTGCTTTGAGTTCTTTTTGGAATTCTCCTCAATAGACCACTTTGAAGTTCCCTTCAAAAACAACTACAAATGGAACTACAGCTGATTCACTCAATGGAATAATGAAATAATAACCTTTTGGTCTGGTGAGGTAATGAAAACAATCTTGTCTCTGTGGTTTCAAAGCATAACCACCCCACGACGATGTGTGAGGCTGTCAAGGATGTGACTGCTGTTGCATGACAGGGCCAGTTGGACCACATAGCTGAATATGTGGAAGCGCATGGGGCCTAACATGCCCAGGAATCCCCTCACAGCAGCCACCTCCGCCCTGCTGTGGGCGCTACACTTGGGAATGGTATTCATCAGCAGCCCTGCAACTGCCTGTCCCAAGAACTGCAACTGCGCAGAGAAGAACGGCTTGGCCGTGGTGCAGTGTGTGTCTCGCAACCTGGACGAGATCCCCTCAGACCTTCCCAGGGACACCGCGGTCCTGCTGCTGGCCTCCAACCACATCACCAAGATCCCCAACCAGGCCTTCAAGGACCTCCATCGCCTTCAGGAGGTGGACCTGTCCAACAACGCTATCGAGAGCGTCGACGCCGGGGCCTTCCAGGGCGTGGCGGACCGCCTGCGGGTCCTGGACCTCGCCAACAACCGCATCCGCAGCGTCCCCAAGGAGGCCTTCGCCAGGCTTCGGGCCAAAATCAACCTTTCCAACAACCCGTGGCACTGCGAGTGCTCCCTGCAGGAGGTGCTGCGGGAGCTGAGGCTGGACCCAGACACGGTGAACGAGGTGAGCTGCCACACGGCCGTGCAGGACGAGCACGCAGGGAAGCCCGTCATTCAGGTCCTGGACTCGGGCATCAACTTCTGCAACTTCCACCACAAGACCACGGACGTGGCCATGTTCGTCACCATGTTCGGCTGGTTCGCCATGGTGATCGCGTACGTCATCTACTACGTGCGACACAACCAGGAGGACGCGAGGAGGCACCTGGAGTACCTCAAGTCCCTGCCCAGCAGCTCCCAGATCAGCAAGGACCTGGACACTATCAGCACCGGGCTCTAGCAGCACAGCCATGGAGGCACGGGGGGACCTCAGAGCCACAGTGAGCAGGGGGGGAGGGACCTCAGAGCCACAGCCAGTGAGCAGGGGGGGAGGGACCTCAGAGCCACAGTGAGCAGGGGGGGAGGGACCTCAGAGCCACAGCCAGTGAGCAGGGGGGGAGGGACCTCAGAGCCACAGTGAGCAGGGGGGGAGGGACCTCAGAGCCACAGCCAGTGAGCAGGGGGGGAGGGACCTCAGAGCCACAGTGAGCAGGGGGGGAGGGACCTCAGAGCCACAGTGAGCAGGGGGGAAGGGACCTCAGAGCCACAGTGAGCAGGGGGGGAGGGACCTCAGAGCCACAGTGAGCAGGGGGGGAGGGACCTCAGAGCCACAGTGAGCAGGGGGGGAGGGACCTCAGAGCCACAGTGAGCAGGGGGGGAGGGACCTCAGAGCCACAGTGAGCAGGGGGGGAGGGACCTCAGAGCCACAGCCAGTGAGCAGGGGGGGAAGGGACCTCAGAGCCACAGTGAGCAGGGGGGGAGGGACCTCAGAGCCACAGTGAGCAGGGGGTGAAGGACCTCAGAGCCACAGTGAGCAGGGGGTGAATCCGAGAAGTTCAGGAGTTCTTTTCCAGGCTTGCTTAAGTCTTAACTTCTGTACTCATGAATATGTTTTTTCTTGCTTAGATTCAGACAGGAGTCAATAGGAAAACTCAATGGGGCATGTATTGCCCTCTACACTAGATGTAACACAAACAGATGTGAGTGAGGGAATGTTGTTAGAGTAACAGGGATTTAATATCACAACACTGGAACTCCTCAAGCTACATGTTTCTGGCCCAGCCAGGGATTTAATATAAAAAAGGATAAATTTGTTTGATCATTGAGTCACAATCCTTATATTTTACTTGCTATTGAAGCATTGGTAATTTGACCGGATCCTGGTCTTATTACTTTTAGAACTGATGGAAAACAAAAGGGTTTGCTAAAGTAGATTTATGCATGGCCAAGTGCCTATTTTACAGTCAAACCTTTTCACTGTGCATTGAGGTGGTCTACACAAAGTGATCTCTGGTCCAACTTAACCATTCACAGAATGACTCTCATTGCCAGGCAGCCAAAACTACGCAGGAGACAGCGAGCATGATTCAGTAAACATGACAACAATTAGCGTGGGCCTGTTGTTTCATATCTGTGGAAGAGTTGACTAGAGATGGAACTATAGGTCAGTTTGAAATTCTGAATTTCTACACCCAATAATGTAGAAATTGAATTTCAGTTGATGAGTGCTTGTGTAAATGTTCTTTGTCAACTTATTCAGTGTTTTCAATTGTAAAATGTGTAACTGTGGTACAATGTGTATTGTAGATGATGGTAATATGGAGCGAACATTGTCAAGGATGCTAGATTGTGTTACTTCTATGTTGTCTAGGTGTCCTTTGTTAGTTTCCGTTAAATCTAAAAGCTCAAAGAATTTTGGATCTGTGTTTCTTACCCAATTGAAAGGGCTTTTTGAGGGTTGGGTTGGTTGTAGAACTCACTGTTCAATATCATCTCTTTGTATATCAGTCTTCAGGATGTAGAATCTGTAGGATGTTACCTACATTTTTCAAAGTCAAAATGGAAATTATACCAGCATTTGAAAATAAAGGTTATTTTACAGAACAATGCACTTTGGACTAATGTCCCTTTACTGAATGTGTTTTTCTGTGACTGAGTGATTATGTTCCGAGATGTATTTTAACGCCCTGTGCTGTCTGGACTATACTTATTGTGTGGAAGAACTATGATAATCTGGTCTGGGGGTGCATGAAACACCCTGCTGAACTGGAAACAGAGCACCAAAAATCTCATTTGTTTTACTGGGCTGGGTGTTCCAGAGGTTAGATTCAGGACTCATTGTTTTGTGGTGACAAGGGTTTTCATGATAGAACATCCATTATGTATCACTATCTTGAGAGCTGGTACACACCATGCATTTACAATTTTTGTAAAGTCCCCACAAAGCTATTCCCTTGGGGGTGTTTGTCCCTTGTGGATGTGGCTCATAGCTTGAGTATGGTGTCCAAAGATCAATAAGAGACTCATTACTAAGATAAAGTTTAGATTGCTGATCCAAACTTTTGGGGACCGAAACATCCTCAAGACTAATGGCCTTGCTGAGGAGCCCTGAAACAAACCCTTAATCTTTCAACCCAACTGAAGCTTGTGAGGGTTGTTGGATGCCCACATTGTTCCTCTGTTCAGACAGTTATGTCTAACCGCAGTCAAATATGAATCTATCTGCAGTCGATTTATTTTTACAGACTGCATTCCTAGTTTATTTATGTCAATAAATCTGAGAATCATTACATCCAAACATCACTGTAATGTTGACTCTGCAGTACGTAACACCTTCTTGTGTTAGGAACTTCATGTCTTGCAACTATTCACAATATGTGCTTAATTTAATGTACTATTCCTTTGTTCTAAAAGATAAGGATGGTTAATAGATCAGATTCTGAGACAGAACACGAGACACATCTGTCAATGATTAGCCAGAATCGTTCTTTTTTTACGCCTCTTCCCTATACGTGTATGATCAAAGAAATTGTACTAAACAAACAAATGTGTGTTTCAAAACCTCAGTGTGTTTGTCTGAGATGTTCTCCTCTTTTGCTGGAGCCACTTTGACTGATTGCTTCCTTGGCCTCCATTTCCCATGTCTGTCATGTTGTCTAGTGGCTCCTACATTGAGCAGGATTATTTGTTAATTTCCACCAATTAGCGTCCAACATTGAGTACACAGGAGGATGTGACTCATTCCTCTTCTTCAATAGCGCTGGCTGTTAGCCTTTAGCAGCATCTGGTCATCACAGTATCATTACCACTCCATTAAAGGCCTTTGCTCTCCAGACAAAAAGGGAAATGTCACTGGCCCGTGTTTAGAGACCCCCTCCCGGCTGCTCTACTCAGGCAGGAGAGAGAGGTGCATATTATTGAGACAGTGGAATCCTTCCTTCCACATTTAAGACCCTGTTGTCCCTCCAGTACTCGTGTCTAGGGAACCCTGACGTGTGTTGACCTTTAGCTGACTGGAGCGCTGCCCTGTCTTTATGTGGTGATCATGTGGCATTAGAGAGGGCTACAAACCAAACACATTGCTATGTGTTTCCCACATTCATCCTGTCTAGTTGCTGTAGGCGTTACCAGATCCAGTTTAGATTTGCAAGGACATTTCCAACTCTTGATCATTTCCTTCATCACTATACCAAAATACTTTGGTACTGTCATGTCTAAACATTGTTCAGCTTCAGTGCAACAGATTTCATTAGTCTGCCGCAAAAAACATTCAAATCCTAATAATGAACTCGGTTAAGCCAAACAAAGGATCAGTGAGCCAGCCACTTCAATATAAATAAATCATTTTTTTTGAACCAATTACTTCAAAACTCACATCCCACAGCACAGCACCTGTTTTGTAATACTACAAGGTACATTCATTATAATGTAGAAGAGCCATTGTATGACACAGGGCATGCCACTAAGCATGTATTATTAACCGTAATTTATACAGCAATTCCTGACTGATTGAGAGTTAAAGCACCTCATGCTTACATCAATCCAGCATAAAGTTAGCATGAAGGCATACATAAATAGCATGAAGAGGTTTGAAGTGTTTGTTGCATTATGTACCAGTGTTGTGACAGCACTGACCTCCGCTAACTTTGTCTTCTGATGGTTTTTTGTGGAAAAAGCTTTCATTTCTAACCAAATTACCAAATGGAACCAAAATGGAAAATAGTCTGTCAACACATCCTGGTGTCACCCGGAAGTGTGTGATTAGGAGCGGTTGCTGCCACTGTCCCTGCCCGTCCCTGCCCCTGTCCCTGCCCCTGCCCCTGCCCCTGCCCCTGCCCCTGCCCCTGCCCCTGCCTGGAGAGAGCCCAGGGCTCTGCTCTCTCTCTCTCCCCTCCTGGAAAGCAGGAAGACTCTCCATTAATCTCCTTCAGAAGAGGCAGGGCTTTGCACTCTGCTACTATTGACAACATCTGTAAATTTGAGCCTCATCAGTCAGCTTCTGACGGCTGTGCTTTCCTGAGCTTTGTTTAGTATGTTGTTTCTTTGTTCCTGCGTCACGCTTCAATTCGATGTATTCATGCTCTGGGTTTTTACACGTTGTGGAGGGGTTTGCGGATGTAAAATATTTCACTAAAGAAGATCGATAGTGGTTTGTAACAGCCATGGGGGGGGGGGGGGGGGGGTGATGGGGGGAGGGTGGAGTGATGGAGTAGGAGTAGGGGTGAAGGGGGAGGATTGGTAAAGACAGTCTACTGGGACATGCAGTAGACTGGATGGTAGAGAGGATGATTAGGTAAAGTAGATAAGTGCAGTGCTGGAAGCATTTCAGAGGTAGCGCCCATCTTCTGGAGGGTTCAAAAATTAATGTTGTGACTCTGATTATGGGTCCTACATTGAGTACAGAACCAGGTTAAACTATGTGATGTAGCACTCAAAAGGAAGATATGGACCTTTCATTTCATTTGGTCCATGGCCTCAAGTAAACCCTCTTCTAAGGTGATTTTTGCTTGTGGTCCAGTCCAGCCTAGCCCAGCCTAGTCCAGCCCAGTCCAGCTCAGTCCAGCCCAGCGTGGCGTCGCACCACGTCTGAGTAAGGCTCCTGGATCAGCTGAGCCAGTCTACCTCGTGGATCAGGCTCGCTTCAATCCATCCTGAGTGTTTCTACATGTGGTAACCATGGAGAATCAAACCAGGATGTATAGGTGAAGGGGAAAGAACATTCTTAAACCCTCCATTAAGCAAGACACCTCCCATCACAACCTCACATACAAAGTGTCCATAGGGTATTTAAGCCTATATCTAGGCCTATAGACTAATCTTAGTCAGAATATGTTTCTAGTATTTACATTTAGTAAAGTCGATACAGGGATGTGTAATGTATAAATAAAGGTTACATTTCTTCCCAGCTTGTCACAGAAAGCCGTCTATCTTGTCATCATAAAAAAGGAAATGATGAGAAAGCTCTGGTCTAATCTCTCAAGGCACATTTAGATTTTTCCTGAAGACAAGCATATCCAAGACCCAATAATGTACTTTTCCACCTCAGTGATGAATGTTTGTCTGCGAAGGCAGAAGTGTTGCTGAGTCGTGAGATTGTTCTCACAGTCCTCATCTCAAGGGGGTGTCTGACCTAGTTCATTTATTTGTTCATTCATTTTTTTATTTGTGACCTTTATTTTAATATTAGATTGTGCAAGCGGAGTACGATAACCAGGTTTAGTTGACAATGTCTGTTGTCTCACGGCAGGACTTCTTCTGAACCAGCCAGTTGGTAGGAGCATGTTGATACAGCAATCCACCGGCATATATTTACCTCCACCAAGTTGGTATTGTCGGAATTATTTTCAATGTAAAAGATTGTCGGGGGGGGAAAGCTTGTTTGAACAAGCAGAGAAAACCTAACAGCGTCACGGGCCAGCAAAAACATCTGTTGTCTCACCTACAGTTTTGAAGTACCTCGACGGGTATAAATAACTCACTACTCTTAACAATTGGAACGAGCTTGTGGTTTGTTTCCATTCATTGACAAAGTGGCACTCCCTGTTGCAGGGCCAACGTGATTTTGACCTCACCTTCCTCCAGGGAAATGATCATCCTGCTCTGAACACGGGCCTCGCTGTGTATGTGCTTTGTCATTTACATAGACATTTTCAGTGACACCCACTTGCCTAATGTTCTTAAGTAAGATAACAATCCAAGAGATAACCCTGAGGAGAGGTCTAACCCTGAGGAGAGGTCTAACCCTGAGGAGAGGTCTAACCCTGAGGAGAGGTCTAACCCTGAGGAGAGGTCTAACTCTGAGGAGAGGTCTAACCCTGAGGAGAGGTCTAACCCTGAGGAGAGGTCTAACCCTGAGGAGAGGTCTAACCCTGAGGAGAGGTCTAACCCTGAGGAGAGGTCTAACCCTGAGGAGAGGTCTAACTCTGAGGAGAGGTCTAACTCTGAGGAGAGGTCTAACCCTGAGGAGAGGTCTAACCCTGAGGAGAGGTCTAACCCTGAGGAGAGGTCTAACTCTGAGGAGAGGTCTAACTCTGAGGAGAGGTCTAACCCTGAGGAGAGGTCTAACCCTGAGGAGAGGTCTAACCCTGAGGAGAGGTCTAACCCTGAGGAGAGGTCTAACTCTGAGGAGAGGTCTAACCCTGAGGAGAGGTCTAACTCTGAGGAGAGGTCTAACCCTGAGGAGAGGTCTAACCCTGAGGAGAGGTCTAACCCTGAGGAGAGGTCTAACCCTGAGGAGAGGTCTAACTCTGAGGAGAGGTCTAACTCTGAGGAGAGGTCTAACCCTGAGGAGAGGTCTAACCCTGAGGAGAGGTCTAACCCTGAGGAGAGGTCTAACCCTGAGGAGAGGTCTAACTCTGAGGAGAGGTCTAACCCTGAGGAGAGGTCTAACTCTGAGGAGAGGTCTAACCCTGAGGAGAGGTCTAACTCTGAGGAGAGGTCTAACTCTGGGGAGAGGTCTAACTCTGAGGAGAGGTCTAACTCTGAGGAGGCTACAACACAGTGCTTCATACTTTTTAGTTGGATCCAGATACTTCCATTAAGAGCAACATACAGTACTAAATTTGACTTTAATCTCGTGCTCATTAACATCTGATATGGTGAGTCAGACCTGTTCTCACGCAGTTGGCCTCAGTAGGAACACTGAGTTGACTGCAGGACCTCTGCTTAGTGATAGCAGAAGGGTAGCAATGTTTTGCATGCTAAGATATTTATTTGCATTTTGCATGATTTATTTTGATTGGACAGTTTGTAAGTGAAGTGTGACAGGAAAGGCAGGTAGAGAGAAGGGAAGATATGCAGCAGAAGGCTGAATTCAAAAACGGAGATCCAGGGCTCACAATAGACCATCACAGCAACACCATGGCTGTAGGGACTCACAATGTGATGGGATTTACAAGGGCGTTCTCAATCCCTCTCTGTCGGTTCTCAAACAAACAGCTTCTATATTAGTCCTGGCAGTGTGTTGATGTGATGAGGCATTGATTAGAGCAATCACCTGGGCCCTCTTCTGGGCGACTTCTAATTTCAAGGACCCCGAGATGAGAACCTGTCCCAGCTCTCTGCATGTCAATTGGACAGAGAAAAGGAGAGAGGAAAAGTGAAGATTTGTAGAAGCTACTAGATTTGTTCCTCACGTAACAGGAGACAACGCAAGCATAAAGAACACATATTGTGTAGGCTTTGTAGATACAAATTGTATTTATATATGACCAGAGGTAAAAAATCAACACATTTATTATATTATTATATTCATTTTCTATTATGTGAAGTCATGTTTGTTGGCTAGTAACATTATAAGTGTAATACTGTATTGACCCTAACCTGATCCTGATACTACACACGAGACACCAACATGATTTTTGTTATATAAAGAAATCTACTGTGTGTTACGATTCTCAAACAAATGTAACCGTTTCTAACATATCCCACAGTGCTTTGATCTTGATTGTGGGTCATGGATTTTCAACCCGCAGGAACAGTGGAAGGCCTCATCAGATAACGTATTTCTTGTTTTTAACATCCGCTAGGTAAGGTAAAGCCAGATTAACTAAGCTTTAACGAAGGCTTCATCAATCAATATGTGGGATCAATTTTATGGTTCTTTTTGACCAGATAAAGGCTTCTTCTGCTGAGGTCAGGACGCAAAGACCCTCGCTGTCAGGGTAGCGATTCACAACATGCGGTGTCCTGTCAGCCCGGGGGGAGGGGAGGGGGGAGGATTCCCGGGGGGAGGGGGAAGATTCCTGGGGGGATAATGGCGGTCATTTCAGTTTCCTGCTCTTCCAAGATTGTGGTGATTACTCTTAAGTGTTGCTTTGACAGTGGTATTGATTGACCTCAATATTTATCATCCGATCACCTCTTAGCTCCGCCCTGCCTGTCCGGTTCAGACCCTGAACGCCGCCCGCGCAGGTACAGGAGCTATTTTTAGATGTCCTGCTTTCACCGCTGGCTTTGGAAAGCCAAGCATAATTTAGTTTGTCCCGGTTCTTTAATATGAGGAACTGCGTGTAGATAAACCTACATCCTACTCCTCATGGAAATCATGGAATTGTCATGCCAAAATCTAACATGTTACAGCTATAATTTCTACAAGGTCTTGTTGATAACTACTTCCCCTTGAGAATTTGTTTTATATACATATATATCACAATATATCAAGTCCTGGAATAGCAAAGAAACTGTATGTTTCATTTCAGAAGTCAGGAATGAAAATAAGATGATTATCTGGTAAGATTGTGGTGACTGATGTGTTGCTGACTACATGAACCCACATCAATGCTTGATAGTTTTCTATTTTGTGGAGAGAGCTCTGGTTGGCACGAACGCACAGTCCTATTACTGTGTAAATGCTCACTCACAGATGCTGTGTGATGTCTGAGATCTCTTCATCTCAGAATTGGATTTCTGGTGACGGTGGTAGCTGGGGTGTGTTCTGGTGCACGTGTTCAAACATGACGCCGCGTCGGGGGACAGGGAGGTAAGAGGCCAGAGATCTGAGGGGGGGGGTGCAGGCCACTGGTCTGAGGGGGGTGTGCGGCCACTGGTCTGAGGGGGGTGTGCAGGCCACTGCTATGTGCTTTGATTTAGAACATTTCCAGGCATTATCATATTTGCTTCATGATGAACTACATTATCTTGTTTGTGAGCGAAGCACGTAGCTATAGGATCGCCTGGGCAAGTATGTGTGTGTGCATGCATGACGACCACTTGGACCAACCACTAGACCAACCACTAACAGCCTTTAGATGTTTCTAAGCATGCATGTAGGGAGGAGGACCCACACCCTCACCCTTCACTTCTAATTTGATTTTTTCAAATGCTTTTTTTCCCCTCATAAACTCCACACTGTTACACAACAGGCATTTATGCAGTAGTCTAAATGAACAGATGAACAGATGAACTCAAGGAAGCGGCTGGGCTCCAGAGCAGTACCGGTCCTAGCACATTTGGCGCCCTAGGCAAGATTTATCACGAGCACCCCCCGGGAGTGCAAATCGGGGTGCCGCCCGCCCGCCCCGGGGGTGCAAAGTGGGTTAGGGTGCAACCGTAATTAATGGATGCACTTCAGAAAATGCCGCCTCCCTCTTAATGCCGACTAGGCGGCTGCCTATGTCGCCTATAGGAAGGACCGGCCCTGCTCCAGAGTGGTGCGGTCCAGAGTGGTGAGGTCCAGAGTGGTGCGGTCCAGAGTGGTGCGGTCCAGAGTGGTGCGGTCCAGAGTGGTGAGGTCCAGAGCAGACTCCTCTCAGCCATGCCTCTCTTCTCCCTCTCTGGGCACTTCCTGCTGTCATCTTTCACCACAAGGTGCTAAAATAAATCGGTCAGTGAAAGTGGGCGCTGAGGTCAACGCACTAAATGGAGCACGACTCACGATTTTTACTTTCAAAGATCAAAAGTTGTTTACTAAATTGATTCATTGATTGCACAGAAACTAGGTAATATTTATTGCAATGTCAATTATTATGTTAACGTGGAAAATTATTTTCTGAGGAGGACCTTGAAGGAGATTTTTTAAGTCGTTATGAAGGGCCGCGTCTGCGTTTTGAGACGTCTTTGAGACATTAACGATGCACAGCTGGCATTAGTTCCAGATGGATCATTATTATTTGAATCGTTGTGTGTCATTTCCACACGAATCACATTTGCTTATTTTGGCATATATTCAGAGAAATCGTAATCTTTTGCTGGAAGAATCCCTTCACCTGGAGCAAGGCCATGTTTGTCTGCCTTGCCGCTACCCCAACCCACTTTGTCAATTATCATTTGAAAATAAGGTTACGAGTTCAGGAGATTTGTGCCCCTTCCTAACTTCCTGTCTCCTAATGAAACCAGGATCAATCCTGCTGACTGCACAGGACGATTTACTGCAGCTCCTCAGCCTTGAGGTCATAAACAGAGGGTTGAGTGCTAAGTTAATGACAAGTCCTAACAGATTGGTGAGCCAGAGAGGAAGAAGGAGAAGAGTAGTTTCATTCTTTTTTCCATTTTTAAGTTGAGCTGAGGAGGATTTTAGTCTGATGCTGTGTTGAATCAGGCACTCCTAAACATATATACACCCTAACCCTAACATATACAGGCTTAGGGTTAGTCTACAAGTCTAGTTTTAAAAGAACATACAATTGTGTCATCAGGGAGGTTGTACGACGCAAGAAAGTGTATCCTAAATATCTCACTGCCTCACCTGCCTCACCGATGCATGGGTGCTCTGTAACTACCAGCCCAGGCTTCATGGAGCCAGTCATATTGTCAGCTACACTTTCACGTGCAAGTACAGCTCTAGACAGCACACATTTGCAACTAGGGCCAGGGTGTGGAAATCAGAAGTTAAAATATTTATAGCCTTTTTTATTGGTGTAAATGTCAGTCTGCACAACACAAATGAACTGGCTTCTCCTGACACTGCCGATAAAATAACGTGATTTGGGAAATGGTACAAGCACTGAGAAAGCCACGACTGAGCCACAAACTGCCCTTTCTGAGGTAAACCTGCTTCCACTTCTCTTTGCCTTCATCCTACAGTGTCTTTTCAAATGATCCTCAAGGACACCTTTTGTGGTGCGGTAGAAGGCAGGAATGTATCCTCAGGTTGTAATTCTCCTCCACAGGGCCGTCTGGGGGAGCACACAGCCAGGGCCAGCCAGGCCCAGAAGCTGCAGCATGGCTCTCAGACAGGAGCAGCAGTCTGGATGAACCAGCTTGGCTCGCTGGTCTCCTAATGTCACTATCATGGGAAGGTGCAGGCGGATGCTGTGCTGCTTGAAGAGGTTTCTCAGTGATTTGAAGGGGTGATCAGTCCCTGGTGGACCATACTGCTCCAGTGGAACCTCATTGTGCTATTGTTCTTTATTGTTCTGTCATCAGTCACTATTGTTAATGTGGTGCCTGGCCTGTTGACCTATTCAGACAGACTTTTTTACGCATTTTATTAGGCTGGTGAGAAAGAGCTATTACTGTAAAGAAAACAAACTATATGCATGTGTTCTTCAACACCAGATTTTTCAATATTCCTACTGCTTCTGAAATATAGGAGATACTGTTTTACCTGATTCAGATAAAAACGATTTATCATCTTGCTCTGACGTGAGAGTTTAAGGACCAAGCCCATATCTTAACAGTGCGCCTGATATAAAGCTCACATGATTTATAGCCAACTCTCACAGTGTGCTCTTATATGGGAGCAAACACACCACGCTGGTTAAAGGATGGAAGGAGAACATAGCGAATAGATAGAAACAATCTCCAACATGTCAAATCTTTCACAATAAACCGACAGGGCTGTTACATGCCATCACATGGTTGAGTGACCGATTGAATATCGATGTGTTTGGATCACACACATGCATCAAGGCAGATAATTAAAGGCATATATTAAAGGATTATTGAGTGATATCTCTAGAGGTGGATGAACGAGGTGTTTGACTAAAGGTGCTCTGCTCTAGACCTGCAGGGCCATTGAGTTGCCGTGGAGATAAGCCACTGCCAGGAAGAGACAGAAAGATTAATTCCCCTCCACTCGACAAACAGACGTCAACACAGCCCCTCCCCCTCCACACCCCCCCCCCCCTCCAAACACAGCCCCTCCCCCTCCACACCCCCCCCCCCTCCAAACACAGCCCCTCCCCCTCCAAACACAGCCCCTCCCCCTCCAAACACAGCCCCTCCACCCCCCTCCACACCCCCCCCCCCAAACACAGCCCCTCCACCCCCCCTCCACACACAGACCCCCCCCCCCCCCCCGCCCCACCACCTCCCCTCACGTCCAGTCATCCTTCCTGCCCCTCCCTCTCCACCCCCCCAGGGAGGTGGGGCTCCTTGCAGCGTCTCCCAGGCCTGACGGAGTAGGGAGTGGTGTTCCGCTGGCGGCTGTGCTGCGACACGTGTCGAGCGACTCCATCCGCCACGCCAGGGGAGGAGGGGGCTGTGTGCCGTTTCATCAGGCTCGAGTGTTCGGCCGCAGGGGCTGGGGCGGGGGCTGAGGCTGGGGCGGGGGCTGGGGCTGAGGCGGGGGCTGGGCTGGGGCGGGGGCTGGGGCGGGGCTGAGGCTGGGGCGGGGGCTGGGGCGAGGGAGGGAGGCTCTCCCACAGAGAGACAGTGGTAAATCTGACGACCAGGGGAGGTTCGAGGCACGTGACTGCACAGCGCACGCCAGCGCTGCAATACATCATCAGCAATCCTTAAAGGACACCTCCATTCTTCTCTGAACATTGACCATGAACCGGTCATAGAAGAAAAAATACACAAACTTCCTTCTAGATGACCGTTGCCCCTCATGAGCAAGTTTTGCAAACAGTATGTATGTAAGACCTCATAGGTCTTCTGTCAGAAATTACTCTGTCAGCTTTGTGAATGTTCTTCTTGCCTGAAACTCTGTGTGTTGCTCAAAGTGCAGGGCCTGACCCACAGATTGACACAGAGAAATGAGCCAGACAGAGCCTCATTTCTGGGGTATGGACCTCGTGTTTCGACCTGTCATCCATCCCCAGACAGCTGTGTTTGGACTCCCAGTTATGGCTTGTCACCAGGAGAGAGCCATGAGGAACTGTCTGTCAGCTCTCCAGCCCTGAGGGCTGGTCAGGGAAGACTAATAGGGGAGACACCGGCCCAAAGGGACTTCCAACAGTGACATGGTTAAGATTAGTGTCAAGCAAGTAACTAAAATACGTTTGTGAAAAAATATTTCTGAGTGTCATATTGATACCTTTACTTTACTATTGGCTTCTATTATAAATGTGTTAGAAGTAACCGACGTGTTATCTGGGGAGTGCAGTCTTGAGTTGGTGTTAGCGCCTAGTTGAGTTTCTCACATTACTCTGCTGTGGGTCTGAGACAGTAATGATGGATTGTGGCTAAGTATATTTTTGCAAGCAGTGGAAGAATATTCGCAGCGTCTGTGGTTGACTGCCCTGTGAGACGACAGAGGGTCAGCGGGATTAGAAAAAGCTATTACGATAAGAGACCGGAACTGTAACGTTGGATAGTTGTATCACCGCCTTCTAGTGATCAATAGTTGTAGGTACAAGTAGCACACTAAATTAACACAATTAATCGCATAGCTTCATGTTTGAGGACAAAGTTATGCAACATGTTATTAATATAATCATTATACACTTTTTTCATTTGTGTAGAAATGCTCAATGATCAACGCAGTTTAATGTTGTGATTTAAGGTGGATTTAAACACTTCACCTTTCAGAAACAGGTTTGAAGCAGGCGCTAGTGCCATCCAGCGGCACATTGTAATAATGAAGTTAATGGAACGTTGAGCGAGTTAAGCGAAATAAGCTGCTTAGTCCACGCGAACCATTGAGCCAACCAAACACAAGAGAATTGAAAATGCGCTGTATACGCTCCATCATCATTATGAATGTTTTGTAGAGTAATTGGAACTGTCATCGGCAAATCTGCACTACAGCCAACTGATATAAATACAAAACGTATTCGTTTTACTGTAACACAAAACTGTTATCCAAACAGTAGCATATACATCCAGAAGTTTCACTACTGGACGTCCGAGTTGCATACGTCACACTTACTGCCAAAGGCTCACGTTTAATTTTAAGATATATATTTTTTATTTTTACATGTAGCCTATATAATCAATATAGGCCTAGCCTAATTGCAATTTGGGGATATTTACTCATACTAAATATACGATGTTTTTTAAATTGTAGGCTATTTGACCGGTTATGTCTCAACCAGATAAGGCTACCTCCTTTGCCTTGGTAGGGTTGAGATAGCCTACCTCCAGTTTCTGCTCAACTGTCAGCTGCTTCCGAACGTAACAGTTATTTTATATTTCAGTTCAGTTTCAGAGCATGGACAGTGTCTCTGGAGAGAACGGATAAGAGTGTCGCATCAGTGCGGGAGTCCAGTCTCATGTCCCGAGTGTTTAGGTACTGATTCGGAGGGCGCTCATTCGGCACAGGGGGAGGAGTTGCCACAGATTCGAGGATGCGCAAAGTAAACAGGGGCTATAGGGCATCACAGTACAGTGCTCAGACAATAACAAAGACGCCAAATGTTCATAAGAGCAACACAAAAGAGTAAAGAGATTGTAGACTACATTACGATAATGTGATTTTCAGACGCGGTTCTGTTTTACAGCAGTGCACTAGAACAGACCTTATCATGCGACACACGTGGGCCCAATTGTTTTTATCTGTGTTGTTTGTCCTGAAGGATCGAACAGTTATTTTGGCGAACGACTCGACTATCACCGGAGGGACGATGAGTGACAGATCGAGTTCCATAAAGCCGCTGACTCCTGGACATCAGCAGTCCACTTCTGAACCAGGTTTGTCGTGTATTCTTATAGTCCTTATATACGCGGTGTGCACGATGTACAGTAGGAGATGAATGCGCAGCAATGTTTACAGTAGCCTTTTATCGCTGTGTATCTCATATAAAACACAACACGTGTGTCAATGACCAAATTGTGCCTGGAACAATTCTTATGTCTCGACCTGGATTCAATTCTTAAAGGCTTGTTAATAAACATAGTAGGCTAGCTCATATTACAGGTCTAGATACGCCGCTAGGAAACTGTCAAAAGAAGCAGGACCTTAGAATTTCAACGCATCCGTAGTTTGCTTTTTACAGAATACACTTCAAACTTGACCGACGGATCTCTACCCAAAGATCAGGTCTAAATCAGTAGCCAAAGGATTAAGAACAAGTTATAACTTGTTCTTAATCCTTTGGCTACTGTTAATGTGCTGTTAATGTGCACCTGTAGTCGTTTGATGTCTACGTCAGACGGCTACAGGTGCTCGCTCCGGACAGGACAGCAGTAATCTACGTTTATAGGAAGGAGCGTCAAAACGGATGTTGGTGCGTTTGTTTACGCATCTTTTAGTTACGCTACAATCGATCACTGACTTGTTTTTAACTGCAGTACAGCACAGTGTATTGTTCTATACCATCCTCTGTCCAAATACCCATGTTCCTCATAACAACCGAAATATAAAAGAATTGTGTCCTGGCTACTTTGCCTTCACACAATGATTGATTTAGCAAAATTGGCTTTTGTCACGCACATTTCCTTGTGAAAAAGGATAAATAAATATACAGTATTTTGTATTTAATAATAAATACGTATATTAATATCTGATGGCGGGATGTATTGCGATTATGTTGATATTGAAAATGTTGGAGACTTGCATCTATGTAATGTGGTCATTTGCTTATTGTGCTGTATAGTTAGGCTAATATTTGATGTGATTCAAAATCACATAATTCAACCAAAATTAATAAGGCCTCCTTTACATTAAAATGACATGAATTTCATATCTTTAATATTCAATATTGTGCCTTGGCAGGGCAGCGCTCTGCTCTGTGGGGATCCTCTCCACAGTGTCTTGCCTGTTTGCATTTCAGCCATGTTGAATGGAGGGTTTGTATCAAGATGTCTTCTCTAATCATGATTCATGACTCATTCATATCGTTGTAGGAGTAAACTTCCCATGCACGATCATGTGATGCGATCATGTGACAAGTTCAAACGCAGTCCGTCCAGTCAGTCACACTCAACACAGGACAAGAACAAAAGCCATCCTTCATTCCTACAACAGATGTCCATGATCCACACTTTCATTGCTTTTTCCCTCTCATTAAAGATTCTAAGAAACAGATTGGAGGCGTTTTAAGTACTTGAGGAATTCCCCCCGGTGTGTTTCTTAATAGGGTGATGTCACAGTGTTTGGTTGTGCTGAAAGCACACACGACAACACCCACCAGTCTGCAGCATGAGAGGTCTGTGTTCAGACCTGACCTGACCACCAGTCTGCAGCATGAGAGGTCTGTGTTCAGACCTGACCTGACCACATCTGAGACTTGAGTTGCTTAGGAACACTTGTCCTGGATTACTGTGCGCTAGGCTTTTCTTTACGATTGTGTGTTCTTGTTGAGGAAGATGGTGGCATAATACCAACACACACACACACACACACACATACACACACACACACTGAGACCATCTGGTGCACTAGGCCAGGGGGCTCCTTGGCTTCCAGTATGAAACAGCTGACATGTTCATATACTCCAGGCTGTTTGTTATGCTGCACTGAAGCCCCCTGTGTCCCATGCTCGGGTGGAGTCACACACACTGTGCATACTGAGAGTATTAAATAGGAATACTTTCATATTTATCAATAATAATGTATTGCCAAACCCTAAATTGCAATAAAGTATTACTGCAGAATCTTAGAGACTATTTTGTCATCTTGAACTGTATGTTTATAAAACCCCACATTGTTCATTGCTTGAATCCCAGTCTCCATTCCAGAGGAATACATCATATCAGATATCTGTTATCATAATCTCTTTGGAATAATAACCCCGCAGCCTGAAACCCCCTTCATCCCTCGTTGCTCCTAAATCTCTTTTTAGAGGGGCCTGGATTCTCTGAACAAGCAGATTACAGTAATCTGCCATGGTTGCTCCTTCTGTCCTCCTGCAGCCATGCTGCTGCAGGACTGTATATTTCTGATGTGCCCTTGTTAAATAAGTAGGTAATTGGGGAGGTGTGCTTAAAAGATGATTATTTAAATTTCTATATTTAAGACATGAATTATACTGTACTTTTAGGTTTGAAGAATAAAATATCAACGTGTGTCTTCATGGCAGCAGAGAGGAAAAACAGAGATGACATTTGTGGAGTTTAAAAGTTATGTGTCCGTTATGTGTCAGTCGACTGACTAGGTTGCTCAACAGAGATGGCAAAAGTACACACATCCTTCACTTAAGTAAAAATACAGATACTGATGTTTACAAAGACTCTGGTAAAGTTTAAGTACTGACTACACTTTTACACTCAAGTTAAAGAAGAATGGGCTCTGACATTGACTTAAGTAATAAGTAGCCATTACCTTTTGGACCTCACATCATATTAATACATTAATACAAAAATACATTGATAACTCCCTCTGTCTTATCCATAACATACCTTTAAAAAATATATATTTTCTCAGCCTTTCAAACTTTTTTTCAAAATATTTTTTCAACCTTTAGAAACTTTTTTTTCAAAATTTGTTTTCGAAAATATTTGTTCAAACTTTATTTTTTTTTAAATTTTTTTTCACAGTTTGATCATAGTCAGTGTGTGTACACCATGGAACAAACCAGTGAGTTCAACATCAGGCTCTTGCTGGTGACATGACGTGTTCTTGTGTTTGTTGTCAGGGTCAGCGTTCACGTTGAAGGTCCGAGTCGTGGACACAGTGAACCGACAGCCTCTGAGCCAAGCCTCTGTAGAGCTGTATGTGAACCACACCAGGACCAGCTCTGCCCTCACTGAAGATGGGGAGGCTGTGTTGGTCGTGCCCTACCAGCCCGGCCTGCCTCTGAGCCTGGGGGCCAGCATGGATGGCTATCTTCTCACCACACTGCCCTGGAACACCAGCAGGAAGCCCAGTCAGTACAGAGACTGTGTCTGTGTGTCTGTGTGTCCTGTGTGGGTGTGTGTCTGTGTGCTGTGTGGGTGTGTGTCTGTGTGCCTGTGTGGTCTGTGTGTCTGTGTGCCTGTGTTAGAGTGGCTGTGTGTGTCTCTGTGAGATTGTGTGTGTGCGAAAGCCTGGTCAAAAATATTGACAACATTTGAGAGAGTTTAGATTTTTGTAAGATACCTATAGCAATCCTAATAATTTCACCATGGTTTTGACACAAGAGGATTTCTGATACACAAAGTGTGTAAATGACTGTTCAGGTCATGCATGCATGTCTCTCTCAAGCCCCAAGATGACCCTCTTGAAACAAGCTGAAAACAGCCTCTAAAATTGGAGCAAAGTGCTTCCAGATGGAGACAGGGGAGAGTGGCTGGTGTCAGCAAGGTCATCACATCTTCTGAGGTGTTGATACTGAATTATTGTCCCAGACTGACATCTAGCGACTGAGCAATCAACTGCAGACAACACGCTGCTAATGAAGTATCTAAACTTAAGAAAGTTTTAGTTCAGTTAAATGGAAAACTGAATGTCTGTAAATGGAAATGCGTGCGTTGTGATCTGTTGCAGTGTTTTCGTCGGTGACCCTGTCGCTGTTCCCCCTTAACCAAGGCAACATCTGGCTCTTTGAAGATTCAGTTCTAATAACATCTGGTATGCAGTGAATATGTCTATATGGTTTGATTAACATTCACATCAAGCAATGCATTATAACTCATCTGTCGTAAAAAACATAAAAAACATATCTAATTTCATAGTTTGTAGCTTATGAACTTCAAAATGTATGTCCAATAAATCTTCATAATAGACAACTATCCCTATTAGTGGCATATGTATTTTTTATGAAACCTTTTCTCGCCCTGTTGTGGTTACCAGGTGTTGCTCTGCAGCCCAGTGTTCAGATCCCCAGACACCTGCTCCCTGTGAGGGAAGCTGATCTGCCTGCCGTCAGAGCCTCCTTCACCAGCCCCCCGCTGGGCCCCGGCAGACACAGCTACCCCCACACCATGGGTCTGATCACCGGCACCACAGGTAGGGGTGTGTGAGTGCGTGTGTGTATGTGTGTGTATTAGTGTCAGTGTGTGTGTGTGTGCATGCGTGCGTGTCCATATGCAGCCGGGGACAGTGAGAGAGTGAGAAAGATTCTATTCTGCATTTCCAGTATTTGTGTTTCTGTGCATCCCATCACTTGTGAACTGTCGAGTATCTGAGGTTACTTCCCAGATGCATCTATCTGAGGTTACTTCCCAGATGCATCTATCTGAGGTTACTTCCCAGATGCATCTATCTGAGGTTACTTCCCAGATGCATCTATCCCGCAGGTTACAGGAGCGTGGAGCTGAGTCCACTAGCAGCCGTCAGCATGCAGCTGTTCTCCCTGGAGAGAGAGATCCACGTGTCTGGGCCTGTACTGATCAGCCTGCCCCTGCCTGACACCTCCGGACTGAGGCCCTCTGATGCTGTCCCAGCCTGGCTCTATAACCACAGCACTGGTGGGTAGGGACCCAGCCTGGCTCTATAACCACAGCACTGGTGGGTAGGGACCCAGCCTGGCTCTATAACCACAGCACTGGTGGGTAGGGACCCAGCCTGGCTCTATAACCACAGCACTGGTGGGTAGGGACCCATTATGAGACAGTTAGTGTGTCCGTTCTGCATCTCACTCATCCTGAAAGCTCTCCTCCTGGTGTTGTCTTTACATCTAGAACTGTGGGGAAAAGTCTTACGTGACTTTAAAGGTGACAGTAAATATTGACACTTGTGAATATTGCAGCGTAAATCAACATCACCTTCTGTGTCGGAGTCTCTTCTCCAGAGTGTTTCAGGGATGTAAACTGTCCTGTGTGTTAAGGGGATGCCTGTCCCTTGCTGTGCTCAGGTGCCTGGGGTCCTCAAGGAGAGGGGCTGGTGAGCCGGCAGCAGAGCGGGCTGGTCTGGACCTTCACTGCTCCTCACCTGGGCTACTGGATTGCAGCTCTGATGCCAACAGACCAGGGTAAATAGAGGGATGGTACAGCAGCTCATCTGGAACCAAACCACTCATTCTAAATGTCTAAATCAGACTCTGTCTATCTGTTGGCGTCTGCCATTCATTTGGAAGGTGCTTCAGTCTGATGTTGTCCCTGTGTGACTAGGTGCTGGTGGGCTGGCCGTCTCTATTGACCTGCTCTCACAGCACACACTTGTCCTGGCGGCCGCTGTGGGCGGAGCTCTGCTGCTCCTCCCCCTGCTCTCAGCTCTGGTGTGGTGTTGCCATAGGTAACAACTAAACACGCCGTTTTTACCTCCATTTTTAGTTGTTGTTGTTAATGGAATGGAAACATTAGTGTGCTTTAATACGTCACGTTTGCCTTTTCGCCAGTATGCAGGCAAAATTACTAAATTGCGTGTTCGTGCTTTGCGTAGTGTATTAATCATCATTATTTGTAATTCTGTATAATATTATGTAGAATTACATAAAAGAATGATATAAAAGAAGGAGCAACGCTGAGTACTGAACAGTGACCTGCTTGAACCTGTTCTAAAACCCAGCCCTCTCTCATCCCATAGAGCTTCGCTGCATCCCAAGGCAAAGAGAACACGTTCCAGAAACTCTGCAGTGTCCAAGAAGGACCAGACCACCTCGACCTGTGATATTGAACTTAACGAGGTGTCCTCTCCAGACTCCCCTCTCTGTGGAGGTGCAGCAGAGCAGCTGGCTGCAGGGAGGAGGCTAGGTGAGCCAGAGGGCTCCGCCTCTCCTGTACACAGGGGCAACTTTGATACCTACATGGAGAAGAAGGGACCCGGAGCTGTTTGCTTTTCTAATCGCACTGTTAACCATCAACCACAGGGCCGCGAGCCTTCACAACACCGGCCAAACCACCCCCACAGCAGTGACCTCTTGAGCTTGCACAACATGTGCGACCAGACGAGCACCCCCCTCTCTCGTTATGAGGGCGTACACCTCCAGGAGAGGGTGGTCCGCCTCTGGAACCAGCCAATGGCCATTCTCCACACGCCCGGCTTGTTTCACCTGCAAGAACAGCAACTGCAAAGCAAGTCAGCCACTCTGCCACCCCCAGGCTCTCCCAACACTCACACTCACTCAGAAGCCACACATGAGGACGGCTTCCCCCCGACCCTGCTGCAGAACCCCCTGCTCCAGGGGGCAGCCCTGCACCAGGGGGCAGCCCTGCACCAGGGGGCAGCCCTGCACCAGGGGGCAGCCCTGCACCAGGGGGCAGCCCTGCTCCAGGGGGCAGGCAGCGAGGGGCCCCTCTCCCTGGAGGCCCCGGGGGCCCTGGCACAGCTGCCTGAACCCTCCAGCGGACACCCCCTGTCCCCCCGGGCCTGGTTCGTGTCCCTGGAGGGCAGACCGGCAGCTGAGATCCATCACTCAACCTCAGACTCCCAGAGGAGACGAAGGCCGGCCGACAGTCGCGACACCAGCCTGGACTCTGGGGTGGACATGAGCGAGCCCAACCAGCCAACCAATAAGAAGCCGGTACAGCTGGAACGTGATAGGACGTTGGTCCGGAGCCCCCAGATAGGAGCATCTGCTAAATGAACACATTACAGGTTGGAGTTCACTGAGCAGGCTATAGGAAACACTGCTGAGACAGCACTTCTGGATCTCACCATGGGTTTATTTTACAAACCCAGAGTCCTGAAATCAACAAAAGCAGACTAACAGAACGTTTAACCCTCCTTGTCAAATCTGATTAAAAAAAATCAATTTAGCAATTTAAGCCTCCAGAATATGATGTTTTTTTTTGTTGTTTTTTTTTTCTCAAAGGTTTGTGTCTCAGGTAATTTATTTATTTGTTGACTACTTAAATAGCCTTTTAAATTGACATCCACCCCCCACCACCAAAAAATCTTTGTTTTATAATATTTCGAAGTATAGATTTTTGTAATTTATGGCTTGCTGTTGCTTCTCCTTTTGACTTGTAGACTCCTGCCAAAATGAGAAACTCAATGTAGGCTTGCAAGTCAGGCACATCAGTCTTTCCAACCGTCCCCATACACACGCCTAACCAAGTTTGTCATTTGAAGTACATTTACATTCTAGTCATTTTAGCAGACGCTCTTATCCAGAGCGACTTACAGTAAGTACAGGGACATTCCCCCCGAGGCAAGTAGGGGGGAATGTGTATGTCGCCTAAGATAGAAGCAGCTGCTTAATGAACACATGAGTCCTGAGGCAGAGGGACAGAACGTTTAACAAGGAATGTGCACAAACAGGAAATGATTGTGTACATGCCATGTATCTGCATTACTGTAACATAACAGTCCTTCACCTTGTAATCTGAACTATGAGGAGGATGAAACTGAAATAAACCTGCTTTGCCTGCTCAGGACACGCCTCCATCATAGCACACGTCATGCTACTTGTTAGTTCATGTTTTAAGCACAAAGTCAATGCGTAGCTGTTCAGGGCTATAGTGAGCACATTATTTCCGCTTTGGTGTCTTGTTCTTGATCTCTTACAGAAACATGTCTGCTTGGACGGTAAGCACTTTTCCTTCAACTCTCACTTCACTAGTCTGAAGGAACAATGTTTTATAACTTTGTATTTTAAACTTCCTGGAACAACTCTGTTCTTCAGTTTCTTTAGAACATCCTGTGGTTTCCTTTCGCTTTCCCTCTCTTATCTCTCCGTTGGGTTTTGCTAAAGTTAAGAGTCAAATTTGTCATGAAACATTGTTTGTGATGTTTACTGTATACATTGTTGCCAACATACTTGTACCACTGTTTAACTACTTAGAATGCTGAACTGCAAAAAGCGGTCCTAGTAAATGTGCAGAGACTGATACATGTATAACACTCCTAGAAAAACACATTGTGAATAGAAGCCTCATATACAGTAGACTCTTCCAGAATAGAAGAACCCAAACAAAGACATTCTGAAGGAACCACCTGGCATAACCATCTGATAACCTGTCTAATGTGAGAACATGAGATAACCTGTCTAATGGGAGAACATGAATGCTACTTTAGCCATATAAGTACTGGTTTGGATGACATTACATACAGAAACATGCATAGAAGGCTTTACAAAACAACATGTATGTTGTTTTGTACATCTAGGTGACTGTCTCTTTGTCTCCCATGCATAAAATACATGAATCAGGAAGGTGATGTGAATCTGGAATGAATGTATCCCAAACAACTAAATATGAATGCATTTGATAAAGTTAACTTCACCTTCAAATGGCCTGGGTGTTGATCAAACTGTCTCACAGATAGGTGTGAAGAGACTGTTACTTTTGGATGGTTTCCTTAAAATGTTCATACCTTGCATATACTTCATAATATATCTACACAACATTTATAAATGGGTTGGTTCATAGATTAAAATCATTTTGATATCAAGGTTGACTGACTTATCATAACAGGAAAGGAAGTTACATGAAACATCTGAACACAGCATTAAAGGGAAAGCACACATTGTCACACACTAATTCCTATAATCCTTCTAGTGTCCACAAACATTTTTGTAATGTTAGAAATGTTTGTAAATCCATTAAAATGTCTGTTTTGGATAAGTCCTTTGTTTAAGTTTGTTTAAGAGTTTTCTGGAGTAGGGAGGGGTTGAGAAAGGTGGGCCATTTGGCTGGCCCTTCTCCCTCCCCTGGGGAGAAGGGGACGCCTGGTCTGGTATCAGCCCTTTGAGGCTTATCCAGAAAGATAGTGGAATTGTATGAGGCGTCATATAATGCAAAGTCAGGGGTTCTTGTGCTCATGTGGTCGTCAGTGTTGTGTCTTACTGAGGTCATCAGAAATGGCCGTGTTGAAGGTTTGACTCTATGCTACAGAAGTGTTGATGACTAAGCAATACAATCAGAAGTTTATATTTGTATAATGGCTTATAGTTGGCAATTGTCAACAAGTCCATATAAACTTTTAATAACAATTATAATGGAGCAATTTAAAAGTACATAGTGGTACTGCATGATATGTCATACAAGGTTTTACAATTCAACTAACTGATATATTTTCCATTTCATCACAGGCAGAAGAGTTTCTGAAGGCAAATGAGAAGCAGATTTGCAGTTGTTTCGCAAAGAATCCTGACGTCATCATTGACAAATGTGAAGACATTTTAACAGTGAAAAATTCAAATGATTTAGGAAAAGAAAGACAAGAGGATAAAATCTGTCATCTTTTGCGGATGATAATCCAAAAGGGAGAGGATTATTGTCAGAAATTGAAGAACATTCTGGACAGTATGCAAAAGGAGTATTCAGATTTAAAGAAGATATTCCAAAACAGCAGTCAAGGTAGCACATTAAGGTCTTGTACAGTCATAGCGCTCAAATTTACATAAATTATTGAATATTGTATCGAATTTTAGGCTCACATTTTCATGTTTGTTCTGGAAGTCTCATTTAAGACAGCGTATGCAGATGGGAACAGCATGGTTTATGACCAACGCCTCATAAACATTAAAGGGAAGGATTTAAACATGCACATTACACTGCCCTCCAATTCTGCAGGCTGTAGCAGTCCATCAGGTGAGTAGCAGTGATGCATTTATGTCTAAACCAATGTGGAAATTAAACGTCTGTTTAAAGTCATCTGTAACAACTCCAGACGTTTACTGTAACTATGCAGTACAGCATATGAAGGCAATGTCTTTCTGCATTGTATTTTACTTCCAGGTCAACCACCTCCACATGCAGATGCAGTGGCTGTTAACAACAGCATCATACATGCAGGAGAAATAAGAGACAGTACATTCGATGGGGATGTTAATATTTCAGTGGGCAGGAGCCCCCAAATAACAGCAGGTAATGTAACATATGTTGCCTTTCCTTTGCCCTTACTATTACCTATTATTAGGTGCAATGGTTAAACCATTCCAAGTTTATCCATGCATGTAGAGAAGGCTCACAGCTATGGTGTGATGTCGGTTCTCTGTCAACTGTCAATGTCTATACCAGGGACCAACAGAATCACCTCTATACCAGGGACAGACAGAATCACGTCTATAGCAGGGACAGACAGAATCACGTCTATAGCAGGGACAGACAGAATCACGTCTATAGCAGGGACAGACAGAATCACGTCTATACCAGGGACAGACAGAATCACCTCTATACCAGGGACAGACAGAATCACGTCTATAGCAGGGACAGACAGAATCACGTCTATACCAGGGACAGACAGAATCACGTCTATAGCAGGGACAGACAGAATCACGTCTATACCAGGGACAGACAGAATCACGTCTATACCAGGGACAGACAGAATAACAGCCATCTGGCATCATGAGCAAAACCTATGACCTCACTATTATCTACGACCTTACCTTCACCTATTTACACAAGTATTTTTGGCTTGTCGTTTAGTACCACCAAAAGGAGTGAAGCAAGAATATTCTTCTAAGGTAGACACTCACAACTTCACTAAATATTGAGGATATGTAGGCTGATCAACATTATAGTTTAACTAAACAGGCGACTGTTTCAACTGTTTTTAAGGGTCCTGCAATGACATGGATAAAAAAGCAGAAGATAAACCTCATTGAGTGCTTTCAGACAGATGCAAACTTCATCCTTCAATATCTACATTCCCACAACATTGTCACAGACAGAGAATATAATAGGCTCAATGATGCCACTCCCCAAGAAAAGGCTGTCATAGACATGATTGATGTGATCATTGGCAAAAATGAGGAAAAATGCAATGAGTTCCATGAAATACTGAAGCTTGATAAAATAATAGAGAACTATCCAAATCTTCATAAGTTCATAGGGTTTGAAGGTAAGAAATAGAAACTGGTACACAGTAGCTGGTGAATACTATGATTTGTTGAGGACATTTTACTTACGTAAATAGATCTTTAGATGATATGCTTTTAATTAAATGTATTACTACCTATTATTCAGAAGGGCACATGTGTGACTGGACCTCAACATGTCATTATGCCCTTTTGTAGGTCCAACTGAGCCTAAAACAAAAGGCACCTCTTCTATTTAGTAAGTACACAGTTTATTCTGCGGTGAAAAGACTAAAGTCATAAGCCTAACCCTAACCTAACAGGATTTCATAAGTAACATCCATCACCTACAGTCTATTTACAACAATTCTTCTGTGTTTTCAAACTTACAAATAGATGCACTCGGCTTCTTAAAAGAAAACCGCAGTCAACTAGTCAGCAGAGTTAAAAACATAGGGCCCATTCTGGACGACATGCAGGGCAAGGGCCTCCACCCTGAAATGGCTGCCACGGTGAGCGCCCAGCCGACACCACAACTCATGATGAGGAAGCTTCTGGAATCTACCAACAGCACCAAAGCAGCTGATATGTTGGTCACTGCCCTTCTCCAACATGAACCACACCTCATGGAGGACTTGAAGTAAACTGAACATCAGAATCATAAACTTTGTGTGCCAAATATCATCCCACGTGCTGTTTATTCAGTTAACAAAAGGCCAGTCTCGGATGGTGCAGATCCTACATGTATAGCCACCATATATTATCAGTTGAATGTATGTCATTTTGACAGGGAAAAAATATTTGTTGTTTTAAATGAAAACATTTTTTTACCAGAGCACCTTCTTGAAATTTTGTTGGAAAGTTAAAAGTTAGAAACACACCGTCTACACAAAACAGAATCGTCTCAAACAATTATGCAGGTGTTTTTTTAATGACAGTGTAGTGATTTGCCCTATTGTGAATAAGAACTGTCAAAAAGGACAAGAATCCAACCAAGAGGAACAAGCTTTGCTTCAACCACTAGAGGACACCAGAGACTAAGATTTGTTTCGGAATGTTTCTGTTTGAGATTTTGCTGTTCAGGCCCAAAACTTGGAGCATATTGCATCATGTTGTACAGGTACGTACTACATGACTGGATTAGGATGCACTGATCAGGTGTGGTTTCCTGAACAGGTTCTGTCATCTAATAAGGCATCCTTCCACTTCCCTAATTTAACTCTTCAGATGGTTTATTACACATAATCTTACCAATTACCATCTGACAAGTTGTTATTGGAAACTGTTTGGGAAAGGGCAGGCATAAAAAAAAAAATACTTGGCAGGTGATTGGATGAACAATCTGACTATCACAGCCTATCCCTGGCTAACTTCAACCATGCCCATAGCTACCAATAGTTCTTCACAGATTGGTCCAAACCACTCTGGTTTGACCACAAACGGACAACTTGGAGCTTGGCAAGATGGATTCTC
The DNA here is from genome assembly GCA_023658055.1 of Thaleichthys pacificus. Taxonomy (NCBI): domain Eukaryota; kingdom Metazoa; phylum Chordata; class Actinopteri; order Osmeriformes; family Osmeridae; genus Thaleichthys; species Thaleichthys pacificus. Next base: position 22,002,954 of record CM042867.1, on the reverse strand, counting down.
ATGTGGTTGTGTTCTTGCAAATCCAGCTGTCTCGCAAGGTTACCACTTCCCACCACTTTAAGTAACCACTGAACTAACTACATAGTATTAAGGATTCTGTCACTCACTTACTTGGCCTTGTCAGATTTGCCAGTGCCTCAAGGAAGGGAAGGAGACAATTATTTTGAAATGTTTCATAGACACAACCTAGTTTAGGAAGCCATTTTACTTGTTTACATGCTGCTGTACAACAATTGAGTTGACTAGGTCCATCAAAAACAGTATTGTATACCACTCCATACAGTGCAAAAATGTGAGAAATGGTTATGACCCTGAAAAAGCTCTCATATTGCATTTTAGGTCAACAGTTCCCCCAATTATTTATTTCTGAATTCCAGCAATGTACATGCCCTAAGCGAATCCCCCAGATGCAGGATGTCTATGTCTGTTATGTGGATGACAAACAGAACACATCCAAAGTTCCTGAAGCAAGCTTTCTCAGGACTTACTAAATGAACTGGACTATCAAGTTGACTCTTATAACCAAACACAGAGTCCTATTTCAGCTGCAGGTCTGCCCCCTCGCCCTCTGCATGGCAAAGTCGAGAACTGGGAAATCAATCAGGGTGGTGTGGAATGTCAAGCTTCTCGGCCCGGTGGAATAGATCACTAAGTGAAACAAGTTGACGCCGATGTTGCAGGTGAGTGGCTAGGCCAGGGCTGGCCGGGCGAGCCGTGTTTCTGCTGCCTGTGTTTCAGGACACCAGCCAAGTCCAGGAAGGGTGTGATTGAGATAGGGCGAGCGGTGTTTCTGCTGCCTGTGTTTCAGGACACCAGTCAAGTCCAGGAAGGGTGTGATTGAGATAGGGCGAGCGGTGTTTCTGCTGCCTGTGTTTCAGGACACCAGCCAGGTCCAGGAAGGGTGTGATTGAGATAGGGCGAGCGGTGTTTCTGCTGCCTGTGTTTCAGGTGTGATTGAGATAGGGTGTGTTGGCGTGAGCAGTACATACTTCCGCCCACCTTCGGTGTGGAGGGTGATTGTAAAATCTTGTAGCTTAAACAAAGATAGCACCATGTCACGCAGTGTGTCCAGAAAATAAAAGATCAGTTTATCACAGCTTTACAAAATGGAGACAATATAATAGTGGTGTATTAAACACATTAAACACTTCATATCCAATATGGTCTGACTATCTAACTATGAAAGGAAGTACGATCTTATCTGACAAACTGCTCCATGTCACAAACAAGAAGATCTCCTGATCTCAGACTGTTGCCAACGTCTGCAATAACTCCAGTATACTGAAAATGTCAAAAGTCCAGTAAGTTCAAGATAAGTAAATATATATATATTTTTTTAAAATATCTGATAGTGTTCTTTTCTTCTTTACTTTATTGACCTGAATATAAGGTCCTCAAAAGATAGAAAGTGACCCCCTGGTGTTTACCTCGATTAACACACTTGACCTTGGCCTCGGGCGGGGTGGATATGTGCAACTGGACACATTTCCCAATAATGCATCGCGAAATTACAGTAACCACAAATATGAGTTCTTATTGTTTGCGACATGGAACAGTTTGTCAAATCCTCAGTTCCCAGTTCAGTTCATGCAAGAGATAGATAGTACATAACCCCATTGGATATAGATGAAGTGTTCAAATGTGTTTAATACAATCACTAAAGTAACATTGTTTTACAAAATGTAGTCAAACAGTTTGGGTAAATGCCAGCCTGCGGATGTAGTATGAGGTATTGCTTTGTCAGGGTTGTGCTAATTTCTCAGAATATTTGACAGTCAACAGTAGTATTAAAAGATGATTATGTTGGATCTAGACAACACTATTTAAACACATTAGTCAGTCACTGTACACCTGGGTATTTTAGTGCAGACCTGACACTACCTTAAAATGTGTTCTGTGTGCATTGTTCCATGTAAGATTAACCCCATGTAGACATTGTGGAAGTGTATGCCAAAAAAGCTGTGGGGAAACCCTGACATTAGTGATATCAGAATAATATTCAAATTCGGGTGAAGATATGAATCATCATCTATTCATTTTGGACAGATCCCCACTAAAGCTCTCCAGTTCCAGGCAGCTCCTCACTCACTTCCTGAGTCACAGTATGCAGTCTGGAACGCCATCAACCCAGACAGACAAAGACAGGATAGCAAACAACAGGGATGGTGTGTAAACAGTATTGTTCCAGTCCTCCTCTGTGACCCCTATCTGAGGGACATTTTCTAGATGCCACAGCCCTGCCAAGTCCCTGTAATGGATCTGCAGGGAGGGCACACCAAGCCTAGCAGGCAGAGGATCTGTTACACATTCAAGACTGTTTTCATCACCATGCGGATTTGTTTCAAAAGCACACAGGATGTAATAACGTAACATATTCATTAAGAAGACGCTTTCATCCAAAGCTACTTACGGGGGGGTGGGGGGGATTTGAACCTGCAAGCTCTTGATCAGCAGTCGATCATAATTCCAAATATCGACAGGAGGAATGCAGTGTCGAAAACATAACCTTTGTTACTGTAGGTCTAAAGCACTTAACCACACCACCAACCCATCGCTTTCAGCAGAGTCAATCCCTGCCCCCTATATTTGGAGCATCTCTTTTGACACTCAACGTAATTAATATGGGACTAGCGCAAAAGAAAATGTAGCAGGCATTTATCACTGAAGGTATTATGTACAGATGTACAGTATATATGTTAACTGTATTCATAAATTAAACCTTGACAGGATGAGAGCAAGTCTAGTCATTAAAAACACATGCATTTGCTAAGTTTCAGTTTTCACAATTTGGGTCGAAAACTGGGTCAACTTAGCCAGTCACATGGTGTGGAAAGGCTGAGAGGATCAAAGATGCTAAAACTTTAAATGTAGTGTGATTAATGACCAAACCCTTCATGATTTCAACATGCTACAGCTGAACGACACATGCACGTCTTCGTATGCATGCATATGAAGAATAATGTTGCCCTCATGTTTTTTCAAACGCCTTCCGATATTTGCTCGGCCTGAAAGAGTAATAGGGAGCATCTGTTCCTCCTGCTGGGCTGGGGAACGCAACAACGTAACCATGTAACCATGGTCCCCGTAGGTGTGTTTTACACTGTCTTTGAAATGGATTGTGATTAATAAAAATGAAATTGTGTTTTTTTCCCCAGCTGGTACACCACATTCTCATTGTAGGCTGGGGACCTTTTTAAAACGCAGTGCGCAGGCCACAGGAAAACAAACCAGAGGCTCGCCCTGAGAGAGGTGATAGGAGTCATGGGAAATGTCATGCGTGACATAGGTGACAGCCAAGACGTGGACAAAACCAAAACAGCTCCAAGCATTCCAGCAGAGGCTGAGCAGTGGTGCCCAGACCCCGGCATCAGAGGGTCAGCCCAGAGCAGGCTTGTTTGTTTAGCCCTGAGTCTCTCTCATGTCCGAGGTTACTGAAACCTTCCTCGTCTCTTGGGAAACACAAGGGTACTGCGGTACCTTTCCTTGGAAGTCTCAGCTGTTTAAATAAAGGGAAGTGGCCTTCCTGCTGGGATGCTTTGGTTGTCATGTTTGCAGTAGTGACACCTGCGTGGAGAGAGATAAGAGACAGAAACTAGGAGTTTCACATGGTTTTGATGTATTTATGTAATAAAGTCTGTATTTCACTGGTTGGATATAGCTATTGAATGCTATAATAGCTGAGAGCCTTGTGGTGCAAACAGAAGTAGATATCGGCACTCACTGTATCTCTTATCGCCTCCCTTCTCCATTTCCAATGTATGTTGTTTTATGGGTTCAACTGTAATTTAGAAATTAAAGTTTTAAGTAAACACTGTCTACCTTCTGAGAGAACGCTCCTTTCCTGTTATCTAGTGTGGTGTGTCTTCACAGGCTGTGTGAGGCGTTAGTTAACTATCAAATTCAAATCAAGTGGCTGGACACCAACCTTGGTGTGGCCACAGTGAAAGCCGTCTGTCTAACTGGGATGTAAATGGAACAAAGCAGAGTTTCAAATGTTAGTTTCATTGAGCCCCATAATGTTGTTAGGCTTTCCCATGAAGGGCCATAGACACAGGACAGTCAGGGGCAGAAGGGTGGCCATCTGGATGATAACGATAACGTTGTCTCTATTTTGGTATTTTACAAACCCTCTGCCCTCTGCATGCATGCTGGTAACCTTGTTAATTAGCCATCCACAGAGAGAGTGCTTGGTGACGGCTGGAACTGGTCTCCACTGAGCAGCCAGATCATGGGATGTTTTTGTTTCCATTTCCAATCGCACATTAATTCATCTGGTAAAAAAAACTTTGGGGGGTTTAGTTTAGTAGTAGGCGCTAGTAAAAAGTTCTGCTCAATGATCCTTTTGCATGACCAAATACTGAGAGTTTTGAAGTTAGAATGCTGCTGCTTGGTTCAGCAGGATTGTTTAGCAACACTTGTTAACCACACTCAAAATGCAGTTTTGGCAAGAATGACTTATGTATTAACATTTGTTTCAACACATTTATTCCCAGTCACGTTCACCAGATTCTAGAACATGGCCTTCCTGCCAAGAAGAGAGAAGAATACTGGTACTTGAACCACAATGGAAGGAAATAATTGGCATGCTGTGGTTTCCTTATGTGTTCAGTACAATACGCCTGCACATAAAAATGCTTTGTAGCACAAAGGGTTCGGCTTATTAAAAAAGTACATTAAGATATTAATCTAGACCAGCCATTCCCGACCTTTTACACTTTGTGGCCCACTTGCATAGCTCAAAGATGTTTGCAGCTGCCCAACACATCCGTTCACTTAATTCACGTTTATCACACGTTTAACAACACCACGAGAGCCAAAATGTTGGCTTTCACTGCAACATAGATTTGAGCGATCAAAGACAAAGTGTCCATCAGTGCCACAGTAAGCAAACATTGTAAAGAGAGGAATAATAAGGTAACCTGCGTAACTACCACGGCCAGGCCAGGTCTAGAACTTCCGGTTTAGTTAGAAACTTTAGCTACTTTTAATAACCAAAACAGGTTGTTAACCCTTAGCTATTGCTCTCTTATCAATCCTACACTGTGTGGCTTTTCACTTTTTTTCATTGACCGATAACAGGTCGCCCTCACGGAGATCTCACCCGTTTCCAGATGGCAGATTCTTTGTTAGAAACTCAGAGATATGTTACATTACCCATAGGGAACAAATATGACAGACCAATTATTTAAGTGAGTTAACATTAATGACTAGCAAGCAAGCTGACAGATAATGCGAAAATGACGTTGTGTCCTTGGGCAAGGCACTTCACCCTACTTGCCTCAGGGGGAATGTCCCTGTACTTACTGTAAGTCGCTCTGGATAAGAGCGTCTGCTAAATGTAAATGTATGATGTAGCTAAGAATTGTTAGCTAGCTAGCCTAGCTAACGTTAGGGCTCAAATCCTAGATAGCTAGAGCTAGACTAGCTAGCACTTGCTAGTTTTACTGTGCGAGTTAGATAAACCTTACCTTCGTAATTGTTGATGTAGCTAGAAACGTACAATTTGAACCCCTTTTCCCTCTTGCTTAAATGGCAGCAATATAATCCTATGTAGGCTACTGGCTACATACTATGTGTTTGAGAACTTGCGTAACTGCTCGGTACCGGAAGTTGTTAACTTGGCTTGTGTAATATGTCGAAGTGATGCGTGCATAGTGAATTGAAGTGGGCGTATGCAAGTTAAGGTGGTTTTTCGTCAACGTGCCAAGCATATTGGCGTTTCGGTCACGATGAATTAAAGGCAAAATGTCCTTTTAAAATGAGTAAGAATTCTTGTAATCATTTACCAACAGTATATTAAAATATTTGTATTCATTTTTCATAGTTTAGCTTTCATTGGTTTGGTGGCCCACCTGCATTACCCTAGCGGACCAATAGGGGTCCGCGGCCCATACGTTGCGAATCGCTGATCTAGAAACTGTCCTGTAATAAAAGTGTAGTGTACACAAAGTGTCTGAATAAAATGAAAATGAAAATGGTGAGTGAAAATCAATTAACTCAAATAAGATACTCAGCACAGAATGCGAATCAATTATGTCTTCAGGCACTGATTGCTGGATTTTTGATGGATGAGCCTGGAAAATGACCTGAATCACAATTATGCTCTTCACCTTCTCCACTCTTCTATGGGGCGTTGTAATGGCCTTGGCAAATCTCTACAGATAAGAGCTCTCTTTTCATTCAAAACCAGCAGAGGAAGTGGTTAAGTGTCGTTCTTTGTCTAAATGCTGAATGCATGCTTTAATGTCATATTTCAGATGGAAAAGGTGGATGACAATTTACAGATTAAACACGCAATAGAAAATACATAGACTAGCCTACATAAAATGAAATCTACATAGAGTAGACTAGCCTACATAAGACATTTGTTTGCCATTATATTCCTTGGCAGACTGAACTAGTTCATTTATTTTGATATTCCATTAGAGCTAAAGTGTTGACACAGTGTTACCTGAACATGAGCATTTTAATTCTGATCAATAGAGAAAAATCTAATTGAGCTTCAGCAACAATGATAATGCTAGCTCTAATTATAGAATGTAGAGTTATACTGCATAGGCCTACATTCTGTATTCGTCAAAAAACGACGACTGTATGTTGTTCTACTGTATGTTGAAATATGCAATATGACATTGTAATTCCCTCAAATTTGCTCCGCAGTTGTCCTTCCATTAACCCCACAGACATGGAGTTCTGAGAGTACCAGTCCTGTCTAAACTCTTTTTGGCATATTTATATAACATGGGCCTGTCCACTGGGGAAACGTCCAACCTTGTCTCAGAGGAAGATGAGGAGGGGCATTAGGCCACACTGCACATACCCTGTAGAAGCTATATATGGATGCAGACACTAACCGCTGCAGACACGCTCTCTGGAGGGAGTTGACTGGCAGACTAAGTGAAACAAGATAAATGTAAACTTACTGTGTGAATGTTTCCCTTCCCACAGCTTCGCCTGGTGCTCTGGAGGCCTGAGCTGGGCTGACTCATAACCCTGATCCAGGCTCCAAGACCTAGTTTATCATCCCAACCTTTTAGCTGTCATCCTAACAACACACACTTTGTAATATTGCTGGCTACTGTGGAAGAAATTGTGATTTCCTGTGTGCTTACATTATTCACTAATCAATAGAACTAGTCATTGGATACTAGTTAGTATGTTCTCATGTAAGCTTGCTATTAATAAGAGTATATTGTGTCTATGTGTCAGGGTTAATAGATGTTTGGGGTCAGGAGAAAGTACTGGCTAAACGTCCCTTGTCATGACTACAAGGAGAGCTCCAACTATGAACTCTCTAGTCTGAGAGTTGTCATGTGTTGGGAGCTGTGAATCTCTTTCTCTGAGACTGTTGTAACGTCATTACTGCCTGACTGTCACAATCTATGTTTATATTCTTGTGAACAAATAAAACAACAGAAGAAGAAAGGGGTATTAAACCATCACAATTATCCATGAAACAAACTCACTTTATTTTACATTGTCAAAATCTATCATATATTCCTGTAGGTTTTATTCCACTTACTTTACAGTTTTGCATGAACTGATGTATAACCACAATGCTAAATGTTTGGCTGCTTAGCAGCGAATTGTTCAATAAGAGTAATTTCTCTTCAGTTAAAAAGGGACCTTACATCCAACTCAAACAAATAGCTTGTAAAAGGTATCTTTCTCCAGCTCTCCATCCTTCCCAGGGCAGATGAACACACACTGTCCCCCTCCTCCTTCCCCTCTGTCACTGCTGGCTCCCCCCACAGGCACCTCTCGCTGACTTTGACAGTTTCTCCGACTGAACTTTACGTCTGTTATCTCCAAGCAGCAGGGTTCCCTGAGAGAGTACTAAAGTCTCAGCAAACCTCGAGGTAAGCACTTTCCCCTGCTGGTAGTGCCAGGGCCAAGGCTGTCTCAGTGTCAAAGTAATTCTGCTCAGAGAGATGTGAAGGCCTCGTCGGAGAATACTGAGGATGGGGGATGAAGAGCGACTTCGATTTTGACAAAGCATCGTATTTGACTTACCTTGTTGGAATTCCAATCAGCAAGCAGTTCTTTCTGAAACACCAGTGTTGTGTGGTCATGCCAAGCATTATGGTGGCAACATCCTGCTATGGGGCTGCTGCTCTGGGCCTGACAGACAGGCAGGCATTAAAGGAAAAGATGACAGAAGCCAAACATGGCAGAGCATGACAATGACTCCAAGTACACAGCCAAGAAACTCCTGGAGTGCCTTTGTGACTCTGAAAGCCCTCGAGTGGCCCAGGCGATGGCCAAGCCTGAACTCTACAGAAAATCTGTGGTAAGATTGAGAAAATGTCCAAATGCAGATTTGATGCATATCAACCACTTCAAGCACAGATTGATAGCATGCACAACATGCAGCTTTTATTGATTAAGTGAGAGGGGCTCAATTTAATCAGTAATGACCATGCCTATTCAGCCCTCAAAGACCACAGATATAAATCCCCCTCCAATATATGGAATCGTTCAAGCGAGTGGTCTGTTTCAGCAGCGCTGGGACTAACACTACCCTACAATATACGTCACATTAGCTGAATTATTGTTAGCCGGGTTTTTTTACATATTAATTTAACTGCCTTGATCAAACAAAATGAAAAAAAACCACTATGAGCACTCTGTGTAATTGTACAATTTGTGTGAGCGTTTTGTTTTGTTTGAGTACTCCATGTGGTGTGTGCATGTGCTGCTGTAATGACTGGGAGGAACAAGACTTAATAAACCATGCCTGGGATCTGATCACAGCCATCTTGCTTTATTTAGGATCGTAACACAAAAGGCTTAAATCCTGTGGTTTATGCCGCAAAAAAGACCAGTTACATAATGTAATGATCTTAACAAATGTTTTATAGGTTGCCCCATATGATTCATTAAGCAACATGCGCTGTTATCACAGCCCTCCTTAAAGATCTAAATGCTCCATAAAGCCAGTGTTCGTGCAAGGCCCATTCCCAGACCTCAGCTTCCAGTACATTGTGTGTGCGCCAATCTACAGTTGTTCCCATTCGTTTTAGTAGCACAGTGGTACCTAGGGGTTCGATCCACCACGGTGGAGATCGTAAAACATCTGCCCGACCCCTCCTCACATTTCCACACCGTCCTCCAGAGGCACATTCAACTTTGTACAGCATTCAGCTCAACATATGGGAGCTTGAATCCCTGCAATCTATGCAGTTCCATTGCAGTCTTCCTCACTGTGGCCCTCACTGTCTCCTAGTCTACCGTCAGTATCACAGAGGAAGAGAAATCTAACTAAGGGGAATGGTAGAAATATGAGGTATATTATTCTAATCATTTTACCATACAGTGATCATGTATCATATTTTGCCCCCTTTTAAAAAGTAAACTAACAGATTTCATGGATGCAGTAACTCGACATTCTCTCTGGTCGCGCCCCGGAACCAGTACCTGTGCTGCTTGGCACCAGTACCTGTGCTGCATATTGAGTATTCTCCCATCAATCTGCACGCCAGCTTCATCCCAGCTGCTCTCCTGATGAACACTCTGCAGCGGAATGACTGTGAGCTTCCCTCCTGAGGTTGTAAATGCTCCCTGGCAGCGGCAGGCCCCCTACACAGGTAGGAGAGAACTAGACATCCTGCTGTGAGCCTCTCAATTAACCGAAGATGTTTTCCTATCTCATTACATTTTCTAATTTATTCTTCAAAAGGATAATGCACAGACGCACAAATAATCTTTTTTTTGCTGTCGGATGTAAACAATGATGTTACTGCTGTAGGCCATCATATGACAGCATTCATTTGTTGATGATTGAGAAACAGCTCCAATGGTGGAATCCAGTAAGGATCAGGGATGTAACAGACCACATATTGTTAGGAGGAGCATGCATTTAGCCAGGTCTAGAAGCCATTCACTCCAGGGGACAAATGTGTTTATTTTGCGATGTGCCGGCTTTCAGAAGTCAGACTGAGCCAGTGGAGGTCTGACTCGGGTGCTTCCCTGCCGGCTCGATGAAACCAAACAGCCTGTTTGAACACAAACATGATCCAGTCGATTTCACCAACCCCCCGCTAATGAAACGGAGAACAAATCAATACTAACATAAGAACATTGGGATTGTCATTACACACTGCTTTTGGATTTGAATTTCACATTGATTTTTGTGATTGTACGACCAAGTGGCCCAGTGGACAATCCTGCTTGTTGTTACAAAAATTACTTAAGATGTTGTTCATCCTGTCATTGGCTGTAAGGCAAAGTGAGGAATGTTTCATGTGCACGCTGTGGGAGTCAGACGGCTGTTAGAATCAATCGTCCATGTCAGCATGGCACACGGAATCACTTGAGAAATCTGAATGGAGAGCATTTCTGTCCAATCTGGAGGGAACACATTTCTAACATGCCCAACTTAATGTAACGTAACATCTGGAAGTGTTTAAACTTTGCTAGATGTGTTTGAGACTTGGGAAGGTACAGTAGTATAACTCAGCAGAGCAAGATCTCAGGTTCAAAGCCCCCCTGTAGGTTTCAGCCCCTCCCTTCACACCTACAATATGTACTTTTGCTACGCAACAACTTTCTATCAGATAACCCTGAATCAAATCTTTTTTTGTTTCGAAAAACAGGTTTTGAAAGGTTGAAAAAATATTTTCCCAGAAAAGTTTCGAAAAATAGGTTTTTAAAAGGTTGAAAAAATATATTTTTTCCAAAATATATTTCCCAAAACAATTGAAAAATAATCATTTTTAAAAGTTTCGAAAAACAGGGTTTGAAAGGTTGAAAATAAAAAAATAAAAAATAAAGAGTAGCCTGCAAAAGCCTTAACCTCTTCCCATCGATCTCCTCGGAGTCCCGGCCTCAACATAATTGAAACTGTGTCAGATTAATTGGACAGGGTGAAGAAGTTCAACTTTTGAGAAAAATTCTGACAAGTCTTCAAAACAGCTTAAAGGAATTTCCTACAGGACGTGACCTCAAGGTGGCCAGACAAAACACAGAACTGTTTTAAAAACACTGATGGATACTGTCTGTTTGTTCGTCTTTCGGTCAGGTATCCTGCCCTGTCCTCCATGGTCCCCCTGCTCTGTTTCTGTGTCCTGCAATCCAATCCTCCGTATTGAAACTATTCACACAAATGGATTCCTGTCAAAGAGAAAAGGAGTGTTGGACTTTTGTTTGTGAGAGAAACTGAGTGTTCCCCTTTCTGCTTCGTAGTTGTGTCTACTTTGTATTTCTTGTTACACCCCTTCATTCTGTCGTTCCATGATTTATGGCCCTCCTTTGTAACCCCTGTGAAAGGGGTGCAGTGAACATAACGTACAATACAGAAAGAGATATACACTATTCAGAGAGAGAGGCACAGCACAAAAGGAATCCCCAACTACATTAGAAATATCAGAGAGCGAGAGAAAGACTGAGGGAATGTGTGTGTTTGCGCATGTGTGTGTGCGCATGTGTGTGTGAGAGAGTATGTGTGTGGGTGTATGTGTGTGAGAGTGTGTGTGAGAGTGTGAGAGAGATTTATGGCAGAGCTAGTCTCCATGGTGATGGTAGAGAGTAGGCTTGTTGGGTTGTGACCCAGCGCTCCTCAACAAACAACCCTTTTATCACCACAAGCTAACATGTCTTCATTTAAGACAGCAGGCATGTCAACTGAAGACATTATGTGATCCACATTCTAATATACAGTAAATATATAGTAAATACAACATTGATATCATAAATCTATGTGCAGTCAGCTAGCAACATATGATAGAAGTGATACTGAACTATGATTGTACAATTTGGATCAACTGTTTTTCACAGAAGGTCGGCCTTCTGTTTAGGACTTAACCTCGGGTGCAGTCATCAGCATGATGTGTTTTTTTTCTTCTTAACATTTTCCACTAGGTACAGAATAGCTTTCTATGGTCAGGAGAGTAATCTAGGGTTAGACTCACTATGTACATTTTTAACACATAACTGTCAACACTAGGACTACCTAAACATGTACTCTCAACTCTCTTTGTGTGTGTCAGATGTCAAAGTGTCTGAAAATCCACATCACCAATGCTATTTGTTTACCCATTTCCAAAGTCAAAAACATGGTGCCGTTGACTTAGTGACAGAGAATGTTTTTCTATTCCTCCCAAAAGGCTTCACTCAGCTTCCTGAGCATCCAGAAAGACGTCTCGCACTCAGAGGAAAGTGAACAGGATAAACATCCACACTTTCTATTTCTATTGTTCTCGTTGCCTGTTTTCCTTTTGGCTGGTTGAGGACATGCCTGGTTGTCCCTGATACCAGTCTTCTCTAAGGGGTTTGCACAGCTACTGAGATCCATACGCTATACGCTTCTGTTTAGAAAAATTCAGTATTAAAAGTTGAAGCGTCCTTTGTTGCTATCAAGTTAATTGCACCACTACGAGCAGTGAGTACTTTTAGTTTGTTTGGGTGCGGGTCCGTAGGGCACAGACAGATTCCTCAGGTGCCACTGGACATAGTTAGCCTGTTTTGGAACATGTTCCGTCTCCCTTCAACAGACTACGACTGACCCTCCAGACATGGCATTTACTCTGACCTTTTTAGACAGCTGCTAATTGGAGAACATGTTTAAAATTTAAAACAGGCTTTGGCAAAATGACTGTGGCAGGAAATCATTTTAGTCTGATTTGACTGATTTAACTGGTAGAATTCAAGTATTTGGAGTAAAGAATAAGATGTCCAGACTGCCCTTTGTCATACAATAAATATATATTTTTTTTTAGACCAAATAGTGCCTTGAAAAACAAAATACTAAAATAATAATACAAAAATAAATACTGGTCAGAGTAATTCCTTTAGAACACTGTATTGTGTGCTGTTTCCAGCATGTGTAATCAGTTTCAGTGTGTTCAGTAGGAGTGAAGGGAGCTGTCCTCTGATCCAGCCATGTATGCTAGGCAACAGCATGTTATTGTGAAAACAGTTTCCTATGCAATATTTTCCATTTAAATGCCCATGCTTTATCATCCCAGCCAGGAAATTCTGTCTATTTTATCATTTTAAATTTAGTCATTATTATACAGTAGTTCCCTAAATAGGAGACATCTGGTGTAGAAACTAAACATCTTTTGAAATTATCGAAACAATCCATTATCTTAGTTGTAAATATGTCTTCACTCAGTCCAGATAAGCAACAGAGATCTGGAGGACTATGTTGGTATTAGCCCATTAGCTATAACATTCCACCACAACTCCAACTGTTTCACCCAGTTTAACATCAGTCTGTGGGTTACTTACAGTAAATTCAATCTTGTATCAGAAATAATAAACAGACACTAAAATCAAGCTTTATCACTAACAGCTTTGGTACATTAACCTATCTGAGAGTTCAGTCTCTGGACAAATACATTAAGTGCTTTTTAAATACAAACAACGAAGGTTGTGATTTCCATTACTGAAATAGGTTACTTAGGCTAGAAACTACATTTCCTAGAAACATCTCATTGGAGAAAGGGGTGTGGCTTCCAGTCAGGTGTGACTACAATGGCCGCCGTTCAAACCAAATGGCGGGAGATGAGTCCGCTTGCCTATCAAATACAATCCAAGTGGAGCACTAAAACGTTTGTGTCAAAATGTATTTTTCAAAAGTTTTACGTTATTATGGGAGTCTATCCCTATTACACAAGAACTAAATGAAACAAAACAAAGGTCCGAAAAGGAAAATGGCGTGGTTTAAGGTTTCCGGTGGCCTCTACGTAAAGGTAAGTCAGAACTAGCCTCTCACTGTGTACGTGCATGTTACTTGCATTATGGGCTACTGGTGCTACTCATGGGCTTCTAGGGTAAAACAACTTACAACTTCCGATGCAGAAAAACATTGGCAACAATCCATTGGAAACCATTGATAATTTCCACTCAGAGCATTTCCTGGTATTTTGGTCCGCATGTAGGCTAGGTCATTTTCACCATAAATAAAACAGCTAGATATTAAACTTACCCAAGTAGCGATATGGTGTGCAGAATCATGTTCATTGTTTTTGGATGCTTTCTTTTAGTACAATAATAGGCACTGTCTACATCAAAGCCCATCTTCAATTTAGTTATTTAATATCCATCATGCACATGGCCTAGGCTACAGCAAGATAAATGAGTCAATTAGATAGTGATAATTTAGTGAATTAGCATCCACCATTTAACAACGTTACGGTAAACACACATTACCACGTATTTTCTCCATAGGGGGTGGATTGGCCGAAACTAAGCGACAATTGGGGTGTGGGGTGTGTGGGGGGGCTGTTAAATCAAGTTTATCCACTTTGTTAAAAATAAGAACGTATTACAACCTCTCCTGCTATCACGCGTATGTGATTTTATGTAGCTTAGTCTAAGGTTAGATAACACTATGAAAAGGTTGATGCACCTGAATCTTTTATCTCGAGTCAGCATGTTAAATCTGGTGGATTGCATTTTATGGATCATTCCATTAATAATATGGTTTCCGGTAGGTCTCACCCGACCCACAGTGCTTAGTGTTTTACATAGGGTACTATTTGGCCTGAGACTGATTAATTAGAAACATTGGACCTGATAATAATCACTTAATCTTGATGAACATTGCTACCAATGTTTCCTTTTGTCAAGGGTATCTTCTTGGACTGACTCTGTGTTGAACTAGCTCTGGTTAAATCCCTCACCTCATTAGATCTGATAACATTCCAATTATGGAAAGTGATATCCCACCGCTCTCTGCAATTATTATCCTGATGAAAATATTCTCCATCTTCCTCCAACTTCATTTTCTAGAAATAGCGTAGCCAGGGCCCTAATGAGCTTCTTCCTGCGTCTGGCTCATTTTCAAACGCAGCACACAGCCTCAGATATCACTGCACGCTCTCTGAAGTGGACAACAAGCTGGATGACCCCCCTGCTCTGCCCCACTCGCTCATCCTATCTTTCTAATGAATTCCAAACAGAAAAGCCTGGAAGGCCTTGTGGCTGAGGCTCCACCAGTGCAGGTGCAGCCTGCAGACATGTCTCACAGTCTTCCGCTTCCATTGGCATTATGAGCAGCGAGGGTTCTATAGATAGAAAGCTTTTGTTTTATGCCTGGTGCATTGGGTGCATCTCAATAGGCTGAAGTGGTTCCTTGTTTTGTGCCTGGTGCATTGGGTGCATCTCAATAAGCTGAAGTGGTTCCTTGTTTTGTGCCTGGTGCATTGGGTGCTTCTCAATAGGCTGAAGTGGTTCCCTCTCCTTAAACACACCTGCTCAGACCGGGATCTTGTGTAGCAAGACAGCATCAGTTTTGGCCCATTCTCACAGACATGCCACAGGAAGAAGAGCAACCAAGGAGGACATGAAGGACTGTATGTGAGTGAGTGTGTGTGTGTGTATGTTTTGCAACTCAAATACTTAAATAGGAGATGACCTATGAAGTGCGGGGAGAGCAGACAGTATTGGGAGTTTACAACAGTAAATAGCATCAAAACGAAATACATTGTCAGTTATCCACTTACCGCCTCAGGAAAAGGAGTTCGATGTGTACTTTCTAGATTTTTTCAAGATCCGCAACCCAGTTTCTTTGTTATGAAAACGTTTAGTTGAATCATTGTCTTCTAAGTCTAGACAAAAAGGCTTGGAAACATTTTTGTAGATGTGCTTGAAACCTAACTGCCGAGACCAGGGTCTGTCGCATGGCCTAATGGGACGTGGGAGGATTTAGTGCCCCATGATTCTTCAGAGGCACGATGACTCTGACACTCCCAGCTTCCTGCAACGCCACCCAATCACGCGTCACCGTAGCAACCACAGAGCGGTACTTGACCTCTAGTGAGCCCCTCACTAGCACCCCTCCCTGTGTCCAAGAGCTTCCCCCTTGTTGCATAAAGCAGAGGAGAGTTCACAGCCTGTGGACACTTTCACAGCAGCAGAGAGTACTGTGGACACTTTCACAGCCTGTGGACACTTTCACAGCAGCAGAGAGTACTGTGGACACTTTCACAGCAGCAGAGAGTACTGTGGACACTTTCACAGCAGCAGAGAGTACTGTGGACACTTTCACAGCAGCAGAGAGCAATAACTTCACATTACACCACAGCTTCGTAAATAAGACTGCTTATGGGTCTGTAGTGTGTAGCGGCAGTGGTCTTGTTACAACATGTTTTGGTTGAGTTGATTGTGGTTACTGTACTATCTGCAAAGGATAAAATTGAAAAGATAGAGAGCAGATTATTGGCAGAAACTGAGAACTATTTGGCAGCCTCACTGGGCCTGGCCTCAGCTTTCATAACCATGCTTCCCAGTGGGGTAATGGTTGGTGCCTGGAGCAAGAGCTGGAGCAAGACGTTTCTCTACCCTAATGAAACCAGGATCAAAGGTCTGATGTACTTTCATCGAATGCATAATGGATAAAAGTAAAATGGTTACTGTGCTAAAATAGACTGAGACTATTCATAGAGCTTGGTAGATCTTCAAAGCAGCTGACGTGATGAGAACGTACTAACTAGTATCCAATGACTAGTTCTATTGATTAGTGAATAATGTAAGCACACAGGAAATCCCAATTTCTTCCACACATGAAGTCTGGAACAGGGAACATGACATATTTTTATCTTGTCTCACTAGTTAAGATAACAGCAAATTAAGTTTGCGCTTCTCGCCCATCTTAGAAACGCCTAGTGCTCCATGCAGTAAGCACCACAGCTCCTGGGCCTCTCTGGGGGTGATGCAGTTTCCACATCAGGCTGATGGATCTGGGCTCGCTCACTCCTCTTCTATTTTCTCCTCGTACGTCAGTGGTGTCGTTTTTGGCAGCAAGTGCTGAGTGCTCCTGAGGTATCAGATGCTGTTTTGAAACGGTTATGATGCTCTAACACAGCACCACCAGTCCTCCCTGGTGCTCTAACACAGCACCACCAGTGCTCCCCTGGTGCTCTAACACAGCACCACCAGTGCTCCCTGGTGCTCTAACACAGCACCACCAGTGCTCCCCTGGTGCTCTAACACAGCACCACCAGTGCTCCCCTGGTGCTCTAACACAGCACCACCAGTGCTCCCCTGGTGCTCTAACACAGCACCACCAGTGCTCCCTGGTGCTCTAACACAGCACCACCAGTGCTCCCCTGGTGCTCTAACACAGCACCACCAGATCTATATTTCTACTTACTATGTTTATTGTTATGCACCAACCTACCAAAGCACATTTCTCAAGTGTAAACTTACTTGGCAATAAACCGGATTCTGATTATGATTCAGTACACTTCTCCAGCTGCCTAACAACGCAGTTAGAGAGTTGGGACACGTCGTGTGATGAGGGGTTTAGGAGCACCCTTCACGCTCTCCTAAACCCCTCATCATTGGTTGTCTCACCAATGTTTCTTCATTAAAATCTTAATTAAAACAATTAGTTATTAGTCAAAGAAAATTGGAAAACATTTTATTTCATGAAGACAAAATGTATATTAATTTAAGACATCATTCATTTTTTTCATTTGACACAAAATGCAAAAACTATCCTAAAGTGGATTAATGCAATTTGTTTGAAAGGTCAAAATAATAAAAGGTTCAATCTGGCATCAGGCTGACATGAGGGGTGGGGGTGGCCAGCCCGGACCGGACACCACCAAACCTCCCTCACGCCTGGACACCTCCAAACCTCCCTCACGCCCGGACACCTCCAAACCTCCCTCACGCCCGGACATCTCCAAACCTCCCTCACGCCCGGACACCTCCAAACCTCCCTCACGCCCGGACACCTCCAAACCTCCCTCACGCCCGGACACCTCCAAACCTCCCTCACGCCCGGACACCTCCAAACCTCCCTCACGCCCGGACATCTCCAAACCTCCCTCACGCCCGGACACCTCCAAACCTCCCTCACGCCCGGACACTTCCAAACCTCCCTCACGCCCGGACACTTCCAAACCTCCCTCACGCCCGGACACCTCCAAACCTCGCTCACGCCCAGACACCTCCAAACCTCCCTCACGCCCGGACACCTCCAAACCTCCCTCACGCCCGGACACCTCCAAACCTCCCTCACGCCCGGACACCTCCAAACCTCCCTCACGCCCGGACACCTCCAAACCTCCCTCACGCCCGGACACCTCCAAACCTCCCTCACGCCCGGACACCTCCAAACCTCCCTCACGCCCGGACACTTCCAAACCTCCCTCACGCCCGGACACCTCCAAACCTCCCTCACGCCCGGACACCTCCAAACCTCCCTCACGCCCGGACACCTCCAAACCTCCCTCACGCCCGGACACTTCCAAACCTCCCTCACGCCCGGACACCTCCAAACCTCCCTCACGCCCGGACACCTCCAAACCTCCCTCACGCCCGGACACCTCCAAACCTCCCTCAGTGCTTCTCACTATGTGGGTGGTCAGGTATGAACATGCCTGCCTCTCTTCAGGAGCATGTGTTTAGAGCAGACTCAGAGCACCCTGCAGAGTGAAGTGTGTTTCCGAGCGAGGTTAGTCATTGTTGTGGTTACTCATCCCAATTGTGATGCAGTTCCCGATGTTGAACACGAAGAGGAACACATTGGTTCTGAAGAACTGGGCTGTGCTCAACAAAGGAAAGATCGCGCACCTGTATAAATAAGTTTGCTAGATTAGTTTGATTTAAATTATGTATTTAATTAATATTTATAAAACGTTCCTACATGCCAACATTAGAAGTTGGTTGTAAGGGATCAAATAATTGTAGATTATTTGTAGTATGCCGTAGGGAGGCCTACCTGAGGCAGGGTGTTTGAGGGGTGAATTCAGATGGACAGCCAGTCAGCAGATCCACAACTCAGACTGATGTCAACAGCTTACTCACTGCTGTGGACTCCACGATAACCCAGGAACGTCATCCCTACACTATCAAAACAGCGATATCTCCATAATCTCTTCAACTCTATCAGAGAGAAGAATGTTCTGTAAGACTCCCACACTCTGTTCATGTTCCTCTCTCTCTCTCTCTCTCTCTCTCTCTCTCTCTCTCTCTCTCCCCCCCCCCCATGTAAAGACAGCTGTACTCTCAATTTGCTTTCATAATCCACATTAACTCGATATAGGTCTCTTAATTGCTTTCATTTCCGAGTAAAGGCCAGAAGAGAGAGAATAATTGCTTATAATCCTTCCTGTGTTTACATGATCTAATATAAATATTATCTGAAAATGGAATCTTAGATTGATTGTGTTCGACCATCATGGTGAAAATATATTTCTTCAAATAAACAGTTTAAGGAAGGATGTCTATTGCCGTATCAAAGTACATTTCATGGAAATGTTGCTATAAAAGATCATTCCGACATGTATTTAGCATGCTAATGTATGTAGCTAAGTGATCTTCAAAGCAGTCATTATAATTATTGTTATGATCAGTGATTTGCCAAGATATTTCAGATCCTAACTTGACTATCTTTATCATAACTTTCAACTCAATATTAGCATCACTACACTGGATAACAATGTTGCATCGTAGAATAAATATCTTTGGCTCCTCCCAAGACACAAGTGGCCCCTCCTCCACACAGGGTTGCATTGGGTGGGGGCAACTCGGGTAAAATAATAATCACAAGGAAAGTAGAAAATCCTTCAGCGGGTAGTTTCACAATGACAGGAAGCAGACACTCCTCCCCAGCCTGGAGCGTGTGCAGGCCGGGGGACCGACCTCCGGGATCTCAGCAGGAGCCAGTTGCTGTTGACTGAAAACCATTGTTCTTTGCGTCAATTGTTTTGTATGATACATTCCAAGCTGGTTGAGCACTGACAGATTTATCTGGTTGTTATTTATCTTTGTGGAACATGTACTGAGTGCTTTTTTAAAATTGCATTTTGACACAATCAACATCAAATAAGGGTTAAACATTACTCTTGTGTCATTATGGATTAGTATTTAAGTTTTGTTTGGGTTAGGCATGAATCAAATGCAGATAAACTGAGGAGAGACCTAGCTTCTCTGGAGAGGAACTCGGTCACAGTGTGTGACTTCCCTGACAGATGCAGAGGGATCCTCCAGATCTTCCCTCAGATGCCAGACACGAGGCGCGGACATGCAAATTATTGTTTGGAAAAAGTCTGACGCAAGAAATGGAACAAGACCCAAGGGTGTCGGGCTCGGTCGCTCTCCTTGATTTCCTCTGACGAAGTCACGATTATCACTTACGAGTGAGTAATGCTGCATGAAGTAAGACATTTTCCCTCATTTTCTTGTTGGTGAGAGAAGAGGGTCTTGTATAGTCAGCTGCCTTTGTGCGATGAATCACACTTTCTGTGCCTAGGCAGTGACAACTCCCATCAATAAATCATTGATGGAGTTGTCAGACTGGATATTTCAGACACATTTTGAGAATGACAAGCTATATGTTTTGCAGAATCTTTTTAGAGAATCTAACACAGCTCACAGTAAAAACTATAGTGTCTATGGTGGTAGATTATATTAATCCCCTTAGAATTTGAGATACTATCTTGATATTTGTTATCGTTGATCCAGTAGTCTCTTCTGGATCAGAGGGGTTGGATTTATCAAGGCCCCAGATATTCTCCCCAAGGACGATAGTGTCAGTGTCAGTCGCTTGATGACAGGGCGAATATTGTCTCTTGCTGCTCAGTGCACATGCAGTACATGCATACCACACACACACACACACACACACACCCCATAGACAAGCCTCTCTCTCAAACAACACACACACACACACCGTAAACATTCTTCACACACTCCCCCACAGAGGCCTTACACGCACCATAGACAGGCCTGTCTCTCTCTCTCTCTCTCTGTCTCTCTCTCTCTCTCTCTCTGTCTCTCTCTCTCTCTCTCTCTCTCTCTCTCTCTCTCACATCACACACACACACACACACCCTAGACAGTCTTCACACACAAAACCCACACACACGCCCCCAATACAGGCCTCTGACACACTCCACACACGGCTCCTATTACGCTCTCTCTTGAGCGATGTCCTGACTTTATCCTTCTATTCTCACTTTCCGTTGACGAGCCACTGTAAGGATGCACCTGTCTTCACAGGTTTAAAAGACATCTGCTCTCAGAGAACCATTCTGACTGACGCACATTGGCCACTGCATCGGAACCTCTCTGCCTTACATTCACACATAGCTCACATTGGCGTGAGCTGTGGTTGGGACACAGCACGAACGCTGGGAGTAGAATATCCTTGTTAGGCGTGACACGCTGTATTTAAGACCTTCCAGCAGATCAGGCACCCTGACTTCTGGCTCAGCTCTGTCTGCACTGGGGACTCTCTGATTGTTGTACTTCCAAGAGTAATCCTCTCCAGATATTCCATTAACATACTCATTCTCCTTTTTGTTTAGTAAGGCAAATATTACAGCCTGTTGCTGGGGCACGCATGAATGCAAATACATTAGAGAGAAATTGCTGTTGATTACTCGGTAAACACAATGACAGGGCCCAGGGCTCACAGAATGAATGCTGACACCATTTGGTTCATTTGTGATGCTAGTGTATGCACAGGCCTCTGGAGACCCTGGAGACCCTGGCAGGGTTTTCTGATGGGAAGGGAGGGGAATATGGGAGGGAGGGAGTATTCGTATGGCTTTGTACGGGGACTGGTATGGAGTGTGTGACCCCTGACTGACCCCCAGACACATAGTGCCGGGTAAACTTGACGTACCTCCGTGGAAATCCCAGGGCTATTTATCGCTCTGGTGCAGCTGGTAGCCAAGTGGCAGAAATGGGAGACTTTATCATGATCTAAAACTATTGACTGAACAGGAAGAATTATGGAGAATGATTATCAAACACAACATCCTGTTGTGTTTGAGATGTCCTGTCATTCCTTTACATTTACTGTATATAAAGATGAATTCAGTGACCTCTATCTGCAGTGTAAAGCTCTGCTACTGAGCTGTACACATCCCTATGTGATATGTGATATGCATGCAAAGACATGCAACACACTAACATGACCCCCTGAACGAACGTCACAGACGCTGGCCGCTAACTTCGGAGTTGAGTTTCACTATTGGTGTCATTCAGCTCAGCAAACGAGACTTGTGTGTCAGCTAGGAACACGTAGGAATCTCCTAACACTAACAAGTAGCACTTTCACAACCAATATCCATTTATATTGATATTTTTGAAGCACAGCTACAAGTACCTTTCCTATAAAATCCATAAGGGGTAGTTATACTTTATACTTCATTAACCACAAGCCAAACGCCCCTAGGTGGCGTGTCCTGCAGAGAGGAAAGGGACTGGACCCCTGTGCTGTGAGGGCTGCAGACACAGAAGAGTTAAAGAGTGAGCCTGGGTCTCAGATGTCAGCACCTGTCCCTGTTGTGTTTACAGGGAGGCCCCTGGCAGGACACAGCCAGTGTGAGGGGAAGAGGTAGTGAGAGAGAGGCCTACTTTCCCAGAACTCAAGGGTGGATCAGCTCACAGCAGCACTGTGTGCTGTCGTGTCCCCCAGCTCAGGGCCTCCTAGTCGGACCGGTGCAGCCAGGTCACCCCTATCTCGCCCCTGGAGCATAGCAGCATAGCGTTGCAGAAAGTTGATCTGGGGGACGTTCCAGCACAAATCCCTGTGCTATTTTCTGTCTGGCCATAGGCTTGAGATTCACACTGTTAATGCCTCAAACAAACACCTGCTGTTTGTGAGAGTAGTAGAAGGAAAACTGAATAAGGATCATTATACAAAACCGATGTAAAGTACAGTACTCTCAAAATGAAGTGGACACTTACAACTCAAATAAAAGTTGTCCTGTCAATACTTACTATCCAAGGAGTTTTTGTGCTTGCTGTAATGGAATATGTATCTGAACTCCACACTATATATACAGTTCTTTGTTCATTTATGTGAATCCGTGCTAAACTTTTCTGTCAAGACTTGTAATGTCAAGCAAATGTAGTGAGATGTTAACCAAACTAAAACCAAATGTGTTCCGTATGCAAAGTAATCCTTGTAGAATCTGACAGTATGAAATGCTGAGCACTGCGGCTGGCTGCACATGAAGGAACAGCTTGAAAACAGGGTTTGGATTTCCAGCAAACTGCAACCTTGTTATTTACTAGTGTTATATGTTGGAGTATCTAACCCTAATCCTCACCTTAAATCAGCCAGTTGTCTCAATAATCTTACACTAAAAGTATGTTATTGTCCCAAAATGTTCGCAAAGTAACCTCAGCTCAACCTACCCACCATTTACAAGACAGCAGCTAAATCGGCTAAACCTAAAAAAAAAAAGTAAGGAAAGCTTGTATTTTATGAAAAAGATTGTTTACTTTGCAGGAAACAATTTCCTGAAACAAAACAAGCACCCTCTCCAGAGAAGTGGGCTTCCCAGGATGTGCTGCAGCTATCGGCATGATGCTGGTTAATACGTACACCCTCCCATCACCCCATTTCCTCTCCTATCACAGAGGGGGTGATTAGATTGAGAAAGTACACTTGCTGGCGCCAGACCATCCTGCTCTGCTGCAGCAGGGAAGTGAAGCAGGCCAGACTGCAGAGAAGAGAGGGCTTTCTGGGGGGTGTTCATGAGAAGGTTAATACATCGGATATGATTGCTACACCCTAGTGTTAATTCACAAAGACACGTTTACCAAAAAAAACTAACCCTACACCCTAACAACCCCCCCCCCCACACACACACACACACACACACACACACCCCTTCTGCTTCTTATCTGTACGTACTGCGAGTGGTAACCAGACTGTGAGCTCAGGTCTGTGCTGACCTGAGATGTTGTCTGCTTGTTGATTTGAGTACAATGCAACCAGTCTCTCATGAGGTCATTTGTTTGGCTTGGCCACTTATCAGGTAGATGGGAAAGTGGGAGGCAGTTTAGTCTGTTGCACATGGGTATTTAAAACACCTTTGACAAAATGTTTGTTAACTGACCTTTAAAAAAATAAATAAAAACAGCTCAAGAAACAATTGATATGAATTGGGCCAGCTTAATTTTCACACACACATCTTGCAGTCATTTTTCATACTTTCTACATGCGTTGTCTGCAATAAAGTGAAAGGCCATTAGGACTCATAATGCAGTAATATGGTCAGTTTTGCCACTTTTAGGGAATCCATATTTGTTGAGAGTCTTAATTAAAATGAATGCACTCAAAGTAACCTATAAGAATGAAAAACCGTTATCTTTAAAGGACCCCTCCACCTACTTCTATCATTTATACAGCGTCAGTGGCAGCATCGATGACATCATCAGGGACACAGAGTTTCCATTCGTCTCTGGTGTCTCATGTTGTCTTTCACAACGTGCAGCCAGCCTTCAGGGCCGGTTAGAAACACTGTCACAGATCGAAAGTGTGACCTCTGTGAGGTGGAGAATCGTTGGTCTCTGACACATTCCACTAGCACTCATGGCTTGGATAAAAACATCCGTCAGACACAGACAACAATGGAAGTTAGACTGGAGTGCATCTAGAGGGAACTCCCAGTGTGGAGCGCACTACAATAACATGAGTACGTTCTGCGACGTGGTTATTAATTATCCATCGTCTCCTTTCTGTATTTTTGTATGTTTCCAGGGGATATCTGTCAACATCTACTTACTCCATTAGACAGGTCTGTGTTTCCCTTTTTGGAGGTCAAGACCTGACGTGGGGATTGTATCTGCTGTAGGGTCCCACGTTAGCCCGGGCTGTGGTAGAATGGACTGTCTCAACCAGTTTCTGGGTCACATGTTCGATCAGAATGGCCTTTGTCAGATCTGGGACCATAAAGAGGTCGAGACACAAACACTATCTACTCCCACAGCAGAGTTAACTAGCCTACTTTGTTAACAAATTAGAGTTAGTATGTAGCTGAAAAATACTGCAGTACCCTACCCTACAGTAGCCTACACCTTTTTACCATTCTGGACAGTTTGAAAACAAATGCCTGTAAACAATGGCCAAGTTTCTATCTTATGTCATCCAGCACGTTCAGTGCTAGTTCACCGTTTTTCAAATCAGCTAACAGGACCGTCAGCAGAGGCTGTTTGAGTTGGTGTAACGCACGTTTCAGTTCCTGCTTTGAAGCTAAGCGCAGATGACAGCGACCCAAAGCAACCTCGTCCTGTTATTAACAACCGTCAAGCGTGGAGGTTCCCGCTGCGCAGCACAGCCAGCACGCATCTCTCCAGGCAATGTCCGATATTCTCAATTTGTTTGAACGCTACTTATAACATCGAAATGTGGCATCTCTTTTATATCTTCAGAACAGTATGAATTATGCCAGGTTTCCCTCGTGTGAGAGAGCTTGCAGAGAGGGCCATTTGAAATTCCAAACGTCAGCTTCGCCTGGTCAGAGGCAGTGAGGCGGTAGTAAGCTAGGTGTACGTGTGAGTTATAATTGGGTGTGACATTGTTGAAAGGACTGGTGGAGAATAGGCCGACTGTAGTTGGGGGAGGGGTACACTTTTGAATCCACAAGAGTGCTGTTTCGGTAATGGAGATAAATAGAAATGCAATCTTCTTTTAAAACGATATATAGCCTATAAACATTAATATTGAGGTGAGTTATGGCTCGTGAAAAACCTAAAAAGGAGGGATACTAAGACGACCACCAAAACCTGTAAGGATGTCAAGCATGGCTACTGTGCTGCTGTAACAGGTCGATATATCGACCTTCTCAGATCTTTCTATAGAAAGGTGGAATAAACCTTGTTTGTGCACGTTTTTCTTGGAGAATTGAGACTTCTCTACAATAGTAAATACCCAGGACATTGATGTCATGAGGGTTTATTGTCAGCAAAAATATAAATCTCAGTCCTATTTGCAAAGATGGCAAAAGTAAACACATCCTTCACTCAAGTAGAAATACAGATACTCATGTTTAAAAAGACTGGCTACACCTTTTCACTCAAGTTAAAGAAGTGGGGGCTCTGACATGTATTTAAGTAAAAAGTAGCCATTACTACTAAATGTTTTAGCGTCACGCTGGTAACTGGACCTCACACCATATATAAAAAAAGGCTCATTATGGCCATGGGTGATCAATAATGTCTCTATTCTTAGTCATGTCGACATTGCTAACTCCCTC
Source organism: Thaleichthys pacificus (assembly GCA_023658055.1). NCBI lineage: Eukaryota > Metazoa > Chordata > Actinopteri > Osmeriformes > Osmeridae > Thaleichthys > Thaleichthys pacificus. The sequence continues at coordinate 21,976,999 of CM042867.1, read as the reverse complement.
TGTATCATCCAACATACTTTTTTTTATCCAAACAATTTGTCAAAAAAAATATTAACATTTCGAAAAAATTTGACCGAACCTTTTTTTCCCCACACACAAACATTTGTGTCGTAATTGTGAAGTAAAGTACTGATACCAGAAAAATCTATTTAAGTATAGTAAGTATTTTTACTTCCTTCCCATCTCTGCCTATTTGTATGTATGTAGGTTGAGTAGGTTTTAAAATGGATACCTGTGCAGTGGTTAAATATTTAGTAGATAATAAGTAGTGCAATATATTCACTTTTATACTTAATAGTTTTAAACTGTACAGAGATACTGTTATCTTAGACCCCATACTTGTATCAATACATAATACCAAAGAACCTTTTGCCAGTACTTACCTATATTTGTTTGATCAGATTTCCAAAAGGCCCATATTTAGAGAAACACACAAAAAAACATTTTACACAAATATATATTTTCACATTCAGAGAATAAAATGCATACAAATGACATTCATACAGTAGAGTAGTGGTGTGTTGGCATCCAAATCACAGTTCAGTTTGAACACAGACATTATCCTTCCAGAAAGTCACACCTAACAAGGTAGATCTAGTGAAGGCCTTGTGAAGCAGTAACATCCTGATTCCAAGGGTGTTGTAAAGGATATAATGAAGCAGAATACATTTGGCACAGCACTAGATACACATTGCCTTCGTAGTGGGACATTTGCTTTTTAATGTTTTACAAAGAATGCTTCATACATGGTTAATGATGATTGTTCCATATCATCTTAGTCAGATATACATCATTTGAAAGTGTGACTATCTGTAACAGTGTAGAAAACGGTAAAACTCCAACACAGACAAATGTTGAATGCAGCTGAAACATATGAACTGTCCTGCAGTTGGTGTCTGATGAAATGTAACAAAAAAAGCCAGTGTGAAAAATATACGTTAATTACAGCTTAACACGTTCAAAGGTTGGTACCAACATGTCCTCATCCCAGTCCCAGCCCACAAATGTGCTGCATGTAATAGTGATTTCTTACTTCCTATACATTTGAACAATGGGAGACAATGTTTTCCTCTACCCACAGCCAAAACTACCAAAGTAAACAGATCCAAGTTGGGGTTTCACACACACTGTAGGACACAGGCTCCATCCCCCGTTCATTACAGCACAGATGCAGAAGAACATTAGAATAAAAGGATCAAACCCTTCGTGCACAGAGAAGGATGAACAGCAACTGTCAATCTACCGGTGGAAGCCCCTTGTTAGTGATCTTCAAGCCCCTCATTAGTGATCTTCTTTCAGGCATACAAGTTGGAAACAACTCCCTTGAAAACACCCCACACACTTTCACACAAGACAGTTGCTTTGTATTTAAATGTCTCAGAGCACAAACCTGAACACTGTGTACATGAAGCTCTCACACCCGGCACACATTCTGCACCGCAAGGTTCACCACATATTTACATCATGTGAGCGGTCTCCAGCATTTTGGACGGCAACGTTAAATAACCACAGAATTTGAATCATTGATTTGGATATCAGAGAAAATGAAGATGTCTAATATATGAGCATTAGATTTGACATAATAGAAAAGGTGTACTGTAGGTTGTAGAGTATGGTATATCTACTGTACTGCCAATACAGGAATGGAATGTACACGGAAAACCGTACATAATATCGTAGACATACAGTATGATGGTGCCAAAGCCACACTTGATGTTACATTAAAGTTACATTCAGATGTAGAGAACAGATATTACAGACACTTTGAAGATGTTAATTACTATATACATTCAATTGTGAACACAATTCCAATTAGAAGTCAGAAATACAAATGAGAAACATTTCTTTAAAATTAGGAGATAAGCTTCCAAGGTTAATGAAACAATTATGTGGCTTAAACATACTGAACCCAAAGGTTGATAACTTGATATCGCTACTCTAGTTGACTGAGATCATTATAAGAAACATTATTATGCAAAGCATGTACCTTAAGATATTTGTGATGAACTTGGTTTTTATTTAGGAGTGTTTGCATTGAAAATTAACTTAAGCAGATCAGCAATCCTGTGTGTTGAAATAATAAGTAGTTTACATCAGCTATTAAGTATTTAGAGCAAATGATCAAGGGTAGATCGATTGGTTCATGATACACAAGAAACTAATACATAACCTGTGTTCAACAACCAAGTGTGTCACAAAATATACAGTTAGGGTTAGGGCCCTAACCCTAACCTACAAACTATGGCCCCCACCCATAGTTTGTATGTTCAATCACCAAGACTGGAAAGTCAAAATAATCAAAAACATGTTCATATTAAAGAGGCACTTTAAATATTTTCCTATGATCCACCGACCTTAAAATGCACCCAAGTAAAAATGTTAGGGTGTAAAAACTCTACTCATCATGTTCATTCTAGATCCTCTCATGAACAACTCCTAGTGTATAAATCCAAGAACCCAAATTGAGGCAACATTTCTGTGCTAGTGTAAAATAGCTCTAGCAAACGCTGTAATACTGTACGATAAACACCGTTTTCACATGCCAGTGAGAACCAAGGTTGTGTTAAACAAATATATATAAAGTTTTCAAATGTTCAAAGCTGTAAACCTGGAATGATGTGTTTACCATGGCAACCAGCTAAACTAAGTTTTTAGTCTAAATAATTTATTGTAGACCAAAGTGCCTCCATAATATGAAAAATGATTTAATAACTAATGCTAGTAAAGTAACTTTTTGAGGACTTGGGAAAACTTCTGCTAAAAAGACATTTCATCTGAAATCTCAGTTGAGATCTTCAAGATGTTACACAACAATATGGCATTGAATACCTGTAGATAATACTTTTTTTGTGTGTGAATCTGAATCTTGGGTGCGGTCTAAAGGCTTATCAATATGCACCTGAGGGAGATAAGTTAAAGCTCCAGCAACAAGTTTTATATAAGTTATGATGGATGTTTGATTTAAGTTGTGATGTCACAACAAATTATGTTGATCCAGCCTCACAATTGACAGTAATATATTTAGCTTTTGTAGTACATCATGTAAAATGTCATTTTGAAAATTATTTCCAATGTTTTTGTCTAACAAAATAACTATATACAGTATAATATATATATATATGTAATTTAAGTGACCAAGCAAAATAAATCTGACGGTGTGACAAAGTCTTATCTGCACGATAACAGTGAATGCTAGCATAAGCATCTAGGTATACACACAGTTTTGAGTTTGGCACAACATACAAATACTTTTTGGCAAACTTAATCAAGGCTTTCACTGACAAGGAACTGATATTACATTAACGAGGCAGGTTGAGCAATTCACACCTATCCCCTTTTTAATGTTATGTTCATGTAAAATATTTTGTGTGTGTATATATATATATATATATATATATATATATATATATATATATATATATATATATATATATATTGTAATGTCTTTTACTATTTGGCTCATATAAGACGAAAGACCGGAATATATACATTTGGCTCGTTGTGAAAAGCTGAAAGTAGCTTCAGACAGTGTATACTGCAGACACTGTATACTGCAGACACTGTATACTGCAGACAGTAAATTTAAGTGAGCAGAAAAAACATGTCGAAGTGCTCATTTCAAGATGACAACAAAAAGGTAGCAATTTTTTTTCGGTGTATTAAGTACGAGAAGCCAAAAGCCAGTGTTTACGTTCCTTCTACTTTCCTCCCCTTTGTGTTGATGCAGCAAAACAGACGGGTGGGGGGGTCTTCGTGTGAGGAGTGGCATCTTTAGGCAAAGGGGTTGTCCGCCTTCGAGATGGAGGAATCCGTGTCGTGGCAGCTTTTACCGTTCAAGTGTTCCGTGTGTCCGTCGATGCTGTAGCAAGCCTGCACCTCCGTGATGGACGAGGCTGTGTAGGACGCTGAGCGCAGGCCTTCAGACTGGGTCAGAGTGCTCCCAAACTGCATGCGGTACTGGTTCCAGTGCCTCCTCAGAACCCCCTGCACCTGTCGGCACACAAGGGTTGATTTGAAATCAAATCAAATGTGTTAGCGTGGCCCTTAACGGGTTAGCCCTTAGAGGTTGCAGGTTCAAATGCAAAAATCTAATGAAGGTTTTTATGAGAACTGTTGAAAAAGCTTAAATCCCTTAACACTTTTTTAAATGCACTTTTACATATCGGGAGAAGGTTAAACCGATAATGTAGGTTCTAATCTTACCTCGCCATTGAAAAAACAAAAAATGGTTGCCACCAACAGCCCCTGATGAAACAAACACAGCAGAATATCAGTACACACTACAGCACACCCTCATATCAGTACACACTACAGCACACCCTCATATCAGTACACACTACAGCACACCCTCATATCAGTACACACTACAGCACACCCTCATATCAGTACACACTACAGCACACCCTCATATCAGTACACACTACAGCACACCCTCATATCAGTACACACTACAGCACACCCTCATATCAGTACACACTACAGCACACCCTCATATCAGTACACACTACAGCACACCCTCATTTCCTAAGTGTTGCACTCATCAAACGACAATAAGGAGTTGACCTGCTCTTATGAAACATGAAAACGTAATTGACAATAATGCCATTTGCTGCAACTACAACCTAAATCATTTTGCTGTCGTTTCCTATACTGTGTAATGGATTCATTGTGTGTGCCAATCTTCTAGGCTCTTGGTGTGACTAGCAGGGGAAAATGAGGACGTTTGTCCCCTATAAACATCGATTGACTGGTTCCACCCGTATCCACTGACCCTTGTCGAAATTTCAGTTTGGCAACTATTGACAATCTGCATGGATTAAACGAGTTACACCAGCTATATAATTATTACACGGCAAACAATATGTCTGCAAAAAACTCCCAGGGTGCAGTTGAACCCGGTGACCACGTAGTCCACAGCAGACACAAGACCCACCTGATAGTGCATGAGGATGTGCATGATGTAGTCGTAGATCTCGGAGGAGCCCCGGCCCTCGGGCTTGTAGGGCAGCAGCACGTACTGGATCCCCAGGAGCGGCACCAGGATCAGAGTGGCTCTTACAGCCTTCATGTACAGGCTGGACTCTGCCTGGTGGGTCACCTTCAGCTTGGTGATCAGGACGCGTACGATGTTGAGCAGGAAAAACAGATTTACCTGCGAATGGAAGGGGAAGTCAAGTGGTGTTCCTACCAGGATTTAAAAGACACTTTCATGGGGTTCATGTGATTAGGAAATGCAGAATGACTGTCTTGAACGTGGAGCTGCAGCATCCTGCTCGGTGGCCTTCATCGTGCCAGGGAGATGATTACGTTTGCAATTACTTCCTCTAGATGAGGAGCTATTGTGCTGTCCATGTAATGAGATGCTATCATAACTGAGGAATGTGGACAAAGAAGGCGTAATTGGACGGCAGGAGGGGGGGGGGGAACAAGCTGTTTCTGAGAAGCTCTCTCAGCGTGCTAGGAATACCCAAGAACATTTTTCGTACCAAGCAACTCCTAAGTGGGTCAACACTTCTCAAACTGTCAGAGGGCTACCCTGCAAGAGTGTGTGTGTGTGTATATGTGTAATATATATATATATATATATATATATATATATCAAAACCTATCGAATTTCTCACCAGGAGAGCAGCACAGATGGGTCCGTGGATGATGTAGAGCAGAGACGTGTTGGAGCTGATCCAGCAGCTAAGGAGACACAAGCGGATGAGCCTCTGATGGTGGTTCTAGCTGACTAGCTGACACCCACAGTATGTTAAGTCTACATTGAGCTAACATGTCAGAAAGTCATTTTTATTCAGAACCAAAAGGAATAAAATGATTTAAAAAAAATGGCATTAGCTCCAAAGGTGTGCCAACATCTTTGGAGAAGAATGGGAAATGGTATGTCCCAAAAGGGCTCAATAGGCAACCACTTTTTTGAACATGTTATAAAATGAATCTGAGATTTGGGAACGTACTTGTCATTGTAATAGTAGCTGCGTGCTATAGCGTGTATGGAGGCCGGGATTAGAGGAAAGCCTAGGAAAGAAACGTGCTCATTAAAGGCTAAAGACACTTCAGAAATGTTTGGTAATTGGGCTCAAAGGAGAGGAAGACAGGTAAACGTACCCCAGCCAAGAAGATAGTACCACATCAAGTGCTGCTTCTCTGCAAACACAGCGACTACGATCAGGGTGTGGAGATAGATCCCCTCACACAACATCCAGAAGTAGTTGCATCCAAAGAGGTACAGGTGGATAAACTGGGACACTTTACAGCTTGTCTGGAAATAAAAAAATATGGAAAGAAATGGACAATTTTGGACAAACATCAAACTATTGATAAATGATTGTTAGAATAATTTGGGTTCTCATCAACACACTATGAGCAATTCAGTCTTGACCATCATTTCTAGGTAACAACAATGTAATTACAATTCAATCTTTATTTAGCAGAACCGCAAAAAGGCATTTAAACAATTCTAACTTGGTCAAAGGAACATGCATACCAGTAATGCAACATTAGAATAGAGATTAATTACAAAAAAAAATTTGCAGGTCTGGTTGAGCACTACAATTTTTTACTAAATCCAATATAATATTAATTAAAAGCACTCACTGGATTTCTCTGCACTAACTCTTGGTTGTTCGCCACAACTGTCAACCAAATGATGGTTATGACAGAATTCAGCACGAAGGAAAAGAAAAGGTTTTTGTGCAGAGTAATTCTTTGGCAACTCAAACTCCTACAAAACACAACAAGGGAGGTAGTCATTAATGTAAATTAAACAATTTGTAAAAATATATAAATCATAAGGCTGTTGTTAACAAATCAGAAATAAAGACAATTAGTTCTGTTGCATGGTTAGTTTATACATACTTGAAGTGGAAGAATATTCCCAGAGAAATCAACAGAGAGGTCAAAGACAGGCCGTGTCCGATGAGTGCCAAGTAGAACAAATTCATTGCAGTCTGTGAGACAGTGTTGGACATTCAGCTTCAGTTTTGGTAAAACATGAAAATATGCTTAACATTGAGTGAGAGAACCTGTATTTTCTTGTACTTCAGGACTATTCCACAAATTAGAGGCCAATTATGTAGTGCCAATACGGCACTTCAGGTTTTAATTGACTTTTATTAAAGTGGAAAATGGACTGCATGAATACAAATCTATTGTGAAGTATAAAGAATGTAGTATTTGCATAAAGTGTTGTTGTGTTTCCAGTGATGTGTCTCTGAGAGCAGCATACCATTCTGCCCTCGCTAGTGTGCTCGTTGCACCGGGTGTAATTAGTCCATGTTCTGTTGCTCTCAGGATGCAAAAACCAGTTCCCATTGTCTGTACAGATCTTTGTCACCATTTCTGTAGGAAAACAATGACAAAGGAAAGATTGTGAATGAGACCAAACATTAGACACAACAAAGCCATGCAGTTAATAATCAAACCATCCGTTTGGTGCTCTGCATCATGTACCCCCAGGGGCACCAATCCATCTTTTCCTGCAATAGAAAAACCTCGTGATTTTGATCAAGTAACACGTATGCCTATGAATCCTCAGGGAATTGGAAAATACATGGATGAGATCCAGAATGGGGACAGCGTGGGGACAGCGTTCATCCCTTGGGGAAACCACAAAGGCAGCTGAAGAGCAAGTGTTTCTTGAGACCAGGACGCCTCAAGAAGCCATTTAACACCTGGATGAAAGCAGGTAGGATCCTGACTGTGCTGTCAGTGCAGCTGAGGGCCCAGGGGTCTTACCTGAGAGGGGCCCGGGGGTCTTACCTGAGAGGGGCCCGGGGGTCTTACCTGAGAGGGGCCCGGGGGTCTTACCTGAGAGGGGCCCGGGGGTCTTACCTGAGAGGGACCTTGGGGGTCTTACCTGAGGGGTCGAAGTCTTGGAAGTAGTCTGGGCAGTGCTGCTCTGAGGTGTACCCTGCCCTGGTGTCGTCCCAGCACAACCAGCCGTCCCACGTCCGGTTACACACAGGCTCGGACACGTACGACACGTCAGAGTCTGTAGGCAGAACGAGACCAGGTCCTCACAGTTTCAGAAGCTGTTCTATGGGATAACATACATGTTCTATGGGATAACATGCATGTTCTGATACGTGCTTCTTATCTAGGCTTTTGGTTCTACGACCATGACAGATTTAGCGTTTGTGACACAGACACACAGATTTCTTTAACACTGGTTTGAGTTAGTGGTTATGTAAAAAGGCAAACTGTTCCTTTATAACCAGGTATACCAAAAATACATTGAAAACAAAATCACTAAGTCAGTGGATAAAATGCCCTTGAAAATAAACTATTTTGATGGATAACGACATGGATAGAGCAGTCTCGGATACAAGTGTAAATGAGCCAATAGAACGTCACAAAGTCATCTATTAGGTTGGATGGATGGAAAACATGCTAAAAGTTTCTAACCCTATTAAAGTGCCCCTTTTAAAGCAATTAGATAACTGTCTCATTCATAGGCTCAACCGCCTGAGATCCTTATCTGTATAGAGCAGACTGGCTGCTTGGGGAGATTAATCTTTATGTGTTCAGCCTTCGACTTCCCATCCTCATGTCCCCATTGGTTCAAACTCCCGATTGTTCTGTTCCATTCTTTGGTTTAATTTCATCTTGGTTTAATTTGTGTGGAGGATATAGCTCAGTGGTTAGAGCACCAGACTGCAGCTGGTGTTCCCAGCTCCGCCATACAGAATGTCGCTTTGGATAAAAACGTCTGCTAAATGCAGTCATTAAAAATGAATACATTATTCTTTGCCTTGAACAGTATCTGTTTCTGGATGTAAACGTAGAAGCAGCCCAGGTACTTGACGAGTTGTGTTGTCATGACTAATCCTAGCAAGCGTTCAGCCTAGTGACTCACTCTGCTTGACTTCTTACTTCATGAGGCTTATGTAACAAGGGGAATTGACATTCACAATCATCCTTGTGTGTCTGCATCAACCTATCATCAACCTGATTAAAGATCTAGACTATTCACTTACTAAATGAGGTGCCAAACATACATACATAATATGTATTTTGATGTTATATGAACCAGTCATTTATGTCTGCAGGTATCAGATGAATAACTGCACAGCTGCACTTGAGACCCACTTGGCAGCATAGCTAATGTAGTAACGAACATAGACAGATGCATTAATGTACTTAAAAAAACATCCTTATTTAAACGGAATGCTATTTTAACAAAGTAACGTCCTACCGAGCCTGTTGTGGCTGCTGTCCTTCATGATCTTCTGGTAACACTCGAACTGTGCAGTCACTATCTTGTTCCTGGTGACACTGATGTCATGGTAGACGTTCTGTGGATGTTGCTGTTGGGTGTCGTTCACCCCGGGGCTCGCCTCCACGTAGATCTGTAATTAAAGGAGCACAGAGAGGTTCTTCCTGTGACTGAAGTTAGCGTGCAGGTTCACAACCCTGCAGCTGTTCTGGCTTCAGGAAGCCTGGAGAGAGGCCTGAACAAGTTTGTCCTCCAAGTTCACTCAAGAGAAAAGGATCTTACTCCAACTAGAGAACCAAAGACTCTGAAAAGAGACTCTGTTATTTTGGTTCAGTTTTCAAAACATCCCCCTTCACATCCGATAAATCATGCAGACATTTTTGTGTACTACAAGTATTTGGTGTCGTTCATTAGTCAGGTGTATTGATCACGGCTGTTGGTATGCTTAAGAGAGCTGTCGATGCCTAGACTTAATTACAGGCTTTGCTGGTGAGAGCGATATTGCTGTGACGTAAGGAATTCAGCAGGGTATAAATCATTAACACGATCATCATCAACATCTTAACAGAATAAGTAACAGAGCTTAACAACAGGAAACCACTAACCCTTTATAATGGGTGGATGATGGATGTTTAATGCTTTTAAAGGCAGCATGTTTTCAAGAATGGATCCTCCGATTTCCAGAGGAAATCAATAACACTCATGCTCATATAGTACAGTATCCTCTCTCCCTCTCTCTTTATATACCTCTTTCTGATCAAAATATCATTAAGCAGTACTGTACACTTAGCCTGGCTCTGCCCTCCTACGTACTTCCGCTCAATTTTCATTTTGCTTCTGTACTGCGTCTGGGCTTGAGGTATATTAGTCAGATGTCTCCGCTAAAACTTTTACCGGACCAATCAGCGAACAGAGGGAGTGGCTGAGAACGATGACGTTGATGTCGTGCGCTAGTTTGTGTTGTAGTTCGGTCCGTTGTGGCAACGCTGCCGAATATACAGATTTTAAAGTCAGAGCAAGAACAATCTTTGATCCCCACGGGGTTCATTTGATTTTCCAGCTAGCTCTGTTAGTGGTGAAGGAGTTGGCTAAGGCGAACGCTAGCGATTGGTTATGGCAGATCCAGAGTGGCTCTGGGCAGACCCAATAGCTTCAAACTTCAACAGAGTACCCGCCTTCGAGGAAGTTAACACTTGTCAATGGAGCGAGCCCAGACTCTCTGTACAAATGAATTGTACGAGAGTCTGGTTAGGACCAGGCTACTGTACACTAGCTACATAAATCAAATCGTTTGATTTATGTCTACCTGCCTGTCTCCTCTTGCCTATTTTCTCAATGACAAATGCTAATATTTCTGACAACAGAAATACAATATGTACCTCGGGCAACTGTATAAGATTACAATATATTATATGTTGTGAGTGTGAGTAACTTACCTTTCCAGCAGAGCACAGCAGGAGAAAGGCGACTGTCCAAAACCACCCAACACAATCCATCTTCTGTCTGGGCAACGTCCGACAGTCTAATATTGAACAGGTAGTAGCCTGTAAAGGAGAGGTTAATTGAACAGTCGATAAACATAATTTTGTTTCATTAGTGAAACACAAAAACATCAAGCATCTTTAAATGTTTCCATCCATCTGCTTTTCAGCTTGAAACCGATGAGCTGAAATATGCGCGAACGAGGCCGGCTCTCTGGCCCTTAGTGCTGCTGAGGGCAGATCTTCACCTCTGCTGTTATTCAGAGGCTCTCTGGCCCTTAGTGCTGCTGAGGGCAGATCTTCACCTCCGCTGTTATTCAGAGGGATAGAGCGTGATCATGTCTGTTCTGTTCTAATACTGTAGTGTGGACAGCGGAAGTGGAAGACCCAGAGGAGACAGAGAGGCAACCAAGCACACAGGACAAACACCTGGATGCCTTTCTGTCTGTGTGTGTGGTGTGTGGGTGTGTGTGTACACCTCTAGCTTTTGACAAAAAAAGTACTTTTAGTTCGGGAAGAGATGAATTTGTGTGTGGGGAAGCGGATCTCAGATGCCCACCGTGTTCAGGGTTTGCAACCTGAGAGATGTGCTGTGTTGGAATATTTCAAAGCAAGTATTGCTAGGCTTGCAGAGCTGGAAAACAGTCCTGCAATGCAGAACAGTGCTGACCGGTGAGCAATATGACAGCAATTAAGTAGCTCGGCCAGACCGTACTGAAGAAGAAATGTATATGCTGATGAGTTGGTAACCAGACATGATTCAGAGGAATGCATTAACAATAAGCAGAGGATACAGCTTAGCACTAGCATGAGGAACCTGCAGTGGTTTAACAATCCACAGTAGCGTTCTGTACAGCAGGTAAACTGAGCAGAAGACTGGCAGGAGTCTCACTCCATCGAACCTGCTGATGGAGACGGATCTGAGTCCTGGATAGAGGATCAATGTATGAAATCTACAGTACAGACTGTAACTCAAGGTATTCATTTAGCAGATACCTTTATCCAAAACAACGAACAGAAAGTAGCGTATCCACGAGCCCCCAGATTTCTGATTGAAAAAATATACACTTACTCTCAAGAATGTTTGTTTGTAGAGTCAAATTTCTGCATTCATGTGGTGAAATCAGACTGTTGCTGTTTGCTGAAACAGCCGAAACCAACAGTTTGAAACAAACTAGTATCTGAGCCATCTCATGTCAGCACTTGGTATGAGGAACTGAGCCGCAGTCATGGTGCACTAGATAGGTGCATCCAATTTAAATTGCAGTCTAAAAACGGCCTTAAGGATTGGATCATTCATATCCTTTAAGTTGCATGTCTAATTGAGTTTCTATAAAATGCAACTGACTCATACCTTATGGCAGATCATTAAATCCTACTAAGAAGAAATAGTATTGTACTTCAGCTAAGAATGGAGCAATTTTATTAATTGAATAACCATACTTTCAACAAGAAAAGCTGTTAAGTGCATTTGGAAAACATCAAACTGTCAAGTTAAATGGCTATTCAGTTACCCGTCTATGAATGTAAGCTGCCATGCTAAAAAAGTATCCAGATCAATATTCCAGTTAATCGTAGCACTGCCCGATGTTTAGAACAGAGCTGTACTGTAGCTCTACATCAGTTGAACCTCCAGACATGGGAGATGACAGAATAGCCCTATCATCGACCCTAAACCCCGAGCGACTGGCAGCTCGCCTCCTGGAATCTGCTTGGAATTAAAATGCCATTCCACCAGAGCGAAAGCTGGGGCAGGGATTGTAAAGCATTATGGAAATTTTCAAATTTGAAACAGACAGGGAGAAATCAGCTGTACAGTCACACACACACACCCTTCTCCTCTGAATCTGTCAAGGACGGAGTCTAGCAGTAAGAAAAAGATGACAGAATCGAACATTATTACAGAATCTCTCAAACACCCCGGCTTGGATCGGTTTCAAACTCTAACTCAGACACACAGAGCTTCACACAGTCACATTTTTCATTATTGAACGATCAAATCATAACGTCCTTACAAGCAAAATCCTTCCTTTGCCCAATCTTGATGACATACTGTTTCATCAATCTATATAAAAAAATAACACTAACAATAACATCTAGGCTTATATTTTATTTTGAAAACAATAGTATATGATTCTGTAAATCAAAATGACTCCCACAGGATTTACTAGTTGTAAAAAGACCGCCCTGTCCCCCCCATGTCCTCACCATGTCCTCACCCTGTCCTCACCCTGTCCCCTCGCCCTTCCAAACACACATCATGCTCTCATCAATCATGCAGCTGTTTGCTGGCCTTTTTATTTCTGGCGGAAATGACCACAATATCCTAGTTCTGGGACTACATGCTATAAGACAAATGGAGGAACGCTTAAATATACTCGTTACCTTGGAAGTGACCCATGGAGCTGAACATTCATACTCATTATTAAGAGCTGACAGTAGCTGGATCACCGGCTTAGTGCAACAATGGATGATGAACATGACATGTATATATACCCACACACACACTCACAATGAGCACACCAAACAATGGGGCTCCACCAGCTTCTTCAACACAATCCTTCCCTAACGAAAGACCTCCCTCTGGTTCTGACCAGGGATATTAGAGCTTCAGAACACCTTGATTGTTCAGCCACTCGAACATCCCAACCATGGAGAACCCTGTGGGAGGTCCTCTCATGATCTCCAGCAGCTCAGACCAGAGGAGGAACGACATTAGTCATGGACGCTTTGTAGAAGAACCACGTCACCTTTAAAAACTGAAAGCACCCTTGAGGAAATCCTGGGAAACATGCATAACAGCTGCCCACCTCTTGCGAACATCCTTATCAATTCAGTTGTCTGCGTGGTTTTATGTTGCATGTTGTAAACATCCTCCTGCCCTCACAGGATGTATCCAACCCAACTGACAGTTTCTGCTCTCCCAGTTTGATCTATTGAGATTGCACTTATCACTGACTTGCACACAGCCACAAGCGGGTTGCAGGAGCACTAATGTAAACACTGGCCTCATACGATGTTGGTGTTCTGGTTGGCCTCATACGATGTTGGTGTTCTGGTTGGCTTCTGGGGTCACACAGATAAGAGCTGAGTGCATGAGAACAAACATCCCTGTTAGCATATTATTGAAGTTACTTATCTTCGCTGGAGGAAAACAGTCATTAAGCACCACTTCTTGTGGGCTGAACATATTTTGCAAGAGCTTCAAAAGTTCAATAAGCATGTAGGTGGTACCCTAAGGAGATGGTAAACTGGTTTCTTTGTTTGTTAAGGTCATGATTGCAGTCAATAAGGCGACAAAACATTCAACTGCTGGGAAATGTCACCTACAGGGCTGTCATGTCCTTCTAAATGAAGGTCTATATGTGATATACTGTAACTGACTCATTCTTTATACATGTTCATACTGTAAATATCCGCTCACAATACATGACTCATCATGTTGCAATTGTGGCAAAAGATTCTGAAGTTCGGGGCACCCCAGTGGTTAGGTTACAGCATGTACAATTAACCCAGAATATAGAATGCGGCTCAAACCGTTTCCTAAATGTTTCCCCCGATCTCTCTCCCTGCTTTCCTGTCTTTATCCAACCATCTTATCGATAATAAAAAGAGGATGAACTTGAATAGATGTTATAGATGTTCATATATGCTGCTTGAGGATCGATTCAAATGTGTCATCTCTTGACAGCACTCACATACTGTCCCTCTAAATCCCCACATTCCCCGTCACACCGATGTCAATATCCTGATCTGGCATGAGCTGCTGTATGCATCCTGGTCATCACGTGTCCTGGGTGCAGCAGGCATCATCAGCTGTCCTGGCTGTCCTGAGTGCAGCAGGCATTATCAGCTGTCCTGGGTGCAGCAGGCATTATCAGCCGTCCTGGGTGCAGCAGGCATCATCAGCTGTCCTGGGTGCAGCAGGCATTATCAGCCGTCCTGGGTGCAGCAGGCATTATCAGCTGTCCTGGGTGCAGCAGGCATCATCAGCCGTCCTGGGTGCAGCAGGCATTATCAGCTGTCCTGGGTGCAGCAGGCATTATCAGCCGTCCTGGGTGCAGCAGGCATTATCAGCTGTCCTGGCTGTCCTGAGTGCAGCAGGCATCATCAGCCGTCCTGGATGCAGCAGGCATTATCAGCTGTCCTGAGTGCAGCAGGCATTATCAGCCGTCCTGAGTGCAGCAGGCATTATCAGCTGTCCTGGATGCAGCAGGCATTATCAGCTGTCCTGAGTGCAGCAGGCATTATCAGCCGTCCTGAGTGCAGCAGGCATTATCAGCTGTCCTGAGTGCAGCAGGCATTATCAGCCGTCCTGGGTGCAGCAGGCATTATCAGCTGTCCTGGCTGTCCTGAGTGCAGCAGGCCTTATCAGCTGTCCTGAGCGCAGCTCTGGGGAGCCTGCAGGCGGAGCGCAGGTGGGTCTGGACGCTGGGCGTTGCGTCAGAGCACATGTGTTGAATCCCATTTGCACCATGCTGAATTTAAAACCAGCTAACAAGCATGGCGTTCATGAGCACCAATGGGAGACCTTCAGTCTTTCTTTCTTTTGGGGGGAGGGGGGTTGTTGTTATGTTGCTCTATATTTGATTGTTAACATGTTAATGTTAACTAGACTCGTTAACTCTTAGTTGACATGTTAATGTTAACTTTTAGTTGACATGTAAATGTTAACTTTTAGTTGACATGTAAATGTTAACTTTTAGTTGACATGTAAATGTTAACTTTTAGTTGACATGTAAATGTTAACTAGACTCATGTTTGGTTTGCAGATGTTTGGTTGAGGGGAATATGATCTTGTTTGGTGTATTTGTCCAATACCAAGACAAAACAAACTCCAGAAAAGGCTATTTTTCTAAATGTTTGACATGCGCATAATCGTCTGAGCTTCAACAAATGTGGTCTTCAGGATTTTTCACACATTCCCTCTAAACAAACTCCCATCACCAAGCCTGGGACAAAGATCTGTCCTGTCATGGTTTATAACTTTGTCTCATAGACAAGGGTCGCGTACATCAAGACCCTTTCGGATAATCTCTCCCTGGAGACCGCTAGGATTCCTGGCCTGAACATCTCAGGCCACAATGTTAGTGAGAGCAGAACGTCAGCCTGGACCGCCTGCTGGCTCCGGGAGAGCCTCGGGCACTGGCAGATGTCAAGGCAAACGATAACAAACCCACACAGCTGTTGAGGAGGAGCAGCGGTTTTGCCTGAAAAGACGAAGAACTCAACGTATTCGTCGACGTAACTGTTTACTCAGTTAATCTGGAGGACATTCCTTCCATTAGCATGGCAACGAAGAGGTCTACATCCTGCACACTCTTCCTCTCACACAAAAACCCTCATCCAGATGCCCTGCCGTTATCCTGCAGCCTCCCACAGCCCTGCATACCGTCTGCCAGCCCTCCCTGCACGGCGTGCGAGGAACAGGGTTCTGGTATGGTGACAAGGAGCCAAGACACAGGCTGAGGGATAAACTCGAGGCATCCCTTGTTGTCGATATGGAAACAGTCTTGTTTTCACTAGTTCAGCAAGCTACAAACAAAAGGAGGTAAGGGACAAGTTTGCATTCTAAAGGACACATGTCAACCAGGAACAACTCACACAGCATACAGCACAAACAATCTTGTTTTGCTGTATTCTTCAAGATGTACAGTATACGGACACAATCACTAAATAATAACACATAACCTTCTGTACCCACACACATCTGGTACACTTTGTAAAACACTGACAAACATGACACCAGAGTATGAATCACTCCAATGGGTGATGGCAAACTAGAACCCCACTCATAGGAAGGAATCTGTTTTCAAATGGTGTGCAAAGCTCATCTACGCAAAGGAAAAAATACATGGGCAAAAATACCCACAGAGTAAAAATAAAGTGAACACAAGCAGTTCCCTACACAACTCCTGCAGGAATGGCTTCACTACAACCTTTCATGTAGCTTTGAGGAATGCTTAGCTATAGGCTTGGAGAGCAGCCAGCACATAGCCCTGTTTGCAAAATGTACCCCAGCAAGTGCAGATAACCCAGGGGAAAGCTAATGTTAATTCTTTGCACTACACAAGACCACATATAAAAAGTTAATTTGATTCGTCAAGTACATGAAAAAATGCACATAAAAATGTGCATTTTTATTATGGCTCGCTCTCCCTATCGTGTTTCCACTGTGATTTGATGGCTAATTTGATTTAGCTAAACATAAGACTTAAAATGGCCACACAGTTTGGTCACGTTATTCCCAGAGGTTTTGCTGCCAGGTCAAAGGTCTCTGAACACATGGAAGGCTTATTTTTATTGCCATCTGTGCCTGAAGGAATGTTAATGTAGATTCAAATGGACATGTTTGTATTTCCATAAACATTTCCAACAAACTTTCCAAGATGGACAGACATCCCATTGCTTGTCTGTCAAAAGCAGGTGGCCTATTCCCGTTTCCTACTATTATTAGCAAGGTTGAACAGCAAGCTAAGGCATTTGAAGCAATGTTTACGGTAACGTTCCACTCTGCAAAAAGAATGTGTGAGTATTTTTTCCAAGAGCCTTCTCCAGTCTGACAGGAGGGCACCAACCCCCGAGCACCAGGCCGGATGTGAGAGGATCCCTACTGGCCTGGCAGAGACCAGAATAACCCTGGGAGCTGGATCACATCCAAAGCTGTTTTAAGACCGACCAAGGAAGCCAACACACCAGCCTCGTGCTCACACACAGCCCAGGTGTGACAGACATGACCTCGACAGGCTCCTAACATCCTGAGTGAAAGTCTGATCAACCAACACACCTTTTGCATAAAAAAAAGACATTATTTACAACAAGTGGGTAGATATGGCATGCAGAGGAATGGAGCTAAACTGCGTCGGACAGGCCTTGTTAAATCGTTGCAGTAATGCATAGCGTAATCAACACCCTGTTGTACAACTCAATTGTTGCGTCCACAATTTGTGGATGGGGAACTACTGTGAAGAGAACTAGAAAACGAGATGTCTGATGTTCACCTAATTTACTGTACATACTCACGTACATGTTACAAGTAAATACCCCATAGATATTTTAGTTAGACTGCTTCTCGTTTCTGCTTGTATACTTGCAGTATATACATGTATATGTTGATATAAAGTGCAGGTTTAGTAGATGCATACTGCCAAAGTACACAAATGGTAGAAAAAGAGTATAGACAAAAGACACTTTCTGACTGCAAAAACATATCTTGGAAAAACAAGCATATTTTGCTGCCCTGCCTTGGGGAGCCATGGACATTAAACTGGACACGCACACACACACACACACACACTCCAATTCCCAGTCCCTTTCTCTCCATTCCCAGCAGATGCCGACTCCCAGCCAGTAAATCAGGAGGCTGTGTAGTCCCCCCTGACAGTTTGTTTAGCCCGCATAAACACAGAACACCCCTGGAAACCACACAGCCTGCTTCCACTGTCCAACACCCCTCACAGGGGCCCCCATCTCAGGCAGGCCCCCATCTCAGGCAGGCCCCCATCTCAGGCAGGCCCCCATCTCAGGCAGGCCCCCCAGGACAGACATGCAACCCAGTCACGGGGCCAAAGTGCTGCTCATGGACACAACACCGCTATGTCCCCGTGTGGAACACTGAGGGCCACATCAGTGAAAACACGTTTCATAATGGATGCGGTGGAAAAAATTAAACGTCCTTGGATTGTCGTCAATGAAACTAAATCCAGAACCGGGTGGTGGGGGGTGAGAGTGTGATACATATCAGCATCATTGTGCTTCAGTGTAACATGATGACTGAGCTCACCATGCCAATATAAAATGGAGAAAGATATAATGTAAGCAAGGCTGTTGTTTAGACAGGGCTGGGATTCAATAATGGCCCCTGATGCACTTGAATGCAAATGAATGGTAATAAAAGATGGAGGCAGGATATGAGCTGGTTTCAGGTCCGGGTCTCCAGGCGGGTGAGTCACTGAAGCCCAGAGTGACAGCGATGCATCCAGGGTGACAGCGATGCATCCAGGGTGACAGCGATGCATCCAGGGTGACAGAGATGCATCCAGGGTGACAGCGATGCATCCAGGGTGACAGCGATGCATCCAGGGTGACAGCGATGCATCCAGGGTGACAGCGATGCATCCAGGGCCCCGAGCACCACCATGGAAGCATCACAATGCATTTCTGTCCCTGCGCCCAAATGTGAGCAGGGTGATTTCTCTGCAGAGGGCCAGAAGCAGTGTCCTCATCTGATAGATGAATACTTCTTTTTGGTTTTATCATATGCAAAGAAATACAACAACACAGATTCTAAAGCTAGATAACATGGTCGTTGAGATGGCAAATAGTCAAGATATTTTTGCATAAAGCTGAGGCATGGATTTGCTTTGCATCAACAAGTTTCCTATAGCAAGGAGTGTTTGCAGCAGAAACATGAGCATGGCCACGCCTGGGGGTTCACCTCGCTGACTCCTCTGAATGCCAGAGCTGGGGTGTATGTTGTGCCATGGAGACAGCAGGGAGTGTGGAAGCTAGATCACCTAGGTGAGGGATGAACCATTACTACACTGACATTTAACAAGCTGCCTCAACTCCTGCTCAAGGCTTAGATCAACTGCTTCACATTTGAACATCAAGGCTTCCCATGCACAACTTGGATCATTTTATTAAACTAGACCTTACAGTAAATTTGTGAGCAAAAAGATTTTAGCCACAAATCCTCACAGACTTGTTAGATACTTCAGGCGGCTGGTATGTGATATTTAAAGTCCAAACTGAGATATCCAATATCTCTGGGCAATAACATGAAAGGCCAGTTTAAAGTGCTCTAACATGAATCACAAAAACTCTATAATATACCTTGATAAGATACCTTATACCATTGTAATCAGTTTGAGCTCATATAGTAACTGTGAGGTCTAATTTATTAAATATTTGCCTAAGCACAAGACGGATACATCTCATGGTTGGTTTAAAAAGATCCTCAATGGTGACTGGACAGGACAGAGTTCATGCCTCTTCATCTAACCCAACAAAAGGATTTCACATCATGTTGAGCAAATCATTACCACACCATGCACTGTCTCCTGTGTGTGTGGATGTTAATTCTGTATAAAGGATCAGGCTTTGTTTCTGAGTGCCCATGTATCAGAACGGCGTATGCCCAATGCTGAGTTTCAGATGCCAGTGCAAAAGGTGAATTTTGTGTCAGCGAATGCACTTTAATATTTCTGCAGATTCAGCTCTCTTTACAGCACTGGTCTTGGGAGTCTGTTCCCCAGCAGACAGTGGTCTTGGGACAGTCTGTTCCCCAGCAGACAGTGGTCTTGGGAGAGTCTGTTCCCCAGCAGACAGTGGTCTTGGGACAGTCTGTTCCCCAGCAGACAGTGGTCTTGGGACAGTCTGTTCCCCAGCAGACAGTGGTCTTGGGAGAGTCTGTTCCCCAGCAGACAGTGGTCTTGGGACAGTCTGTTCCCCAGCAGACAGTGGTCTTGGGACAGTCTGTTCCCCAGCAGACAGTGGTCTTGGGAGAGTCTGTTCCCCAGCAGACAGTGGTCTTGGGAGAGTCTGTTCCCCAGCAGACAGTGGTCTTGGGAGAGTCTGTTCCCCAGCAGACAGTGGTCTTGGGACAGTCTGTTCCCCAGCAGACAGTGGTCTTGGGACAGTCTGTTCCCCAGCAGACAGTGGTCTTGGGAGAGTCTGTTCCCCAGCAGACAGTGGTCTTGGGAGAGTCTGTTCCCCAGCAGACAGTGGTCTTGGGAGAGTCTGTTCCCCAGCAGGCAGTGGTCTTGGGACAGTCTGTTCCCCAGCAGACAGTGGTCTTGGGAGAGTCTGTTCCCCAGCAGACAGTGGTCTTGGGAGAGTCTGTTCCCCAGCAGACAGTGGTCTTGGGAGAGTCTGTTCCCCAGCAGGCAGTGGTCTTGGGACAGTCTGTTCCCCAGCAGACAGTGGTCTTGGGAGAGTCTGTTCCCCAGCAGACAGTGGTCTTGGGAGAGTCTGTTCCCCAGCAGGCAGTGGTCTTGGGAGAGTCTGTTCCCCAGCAGACAGTGGTCTTGGGAGAGTCTGTTCCCCAGCAGGCAGTGGTCTTGGGAGAGTCTGTTCCCCAGCAGACAGTAACGTCTCCTCTTTTCTCATCATATTTGCCTATATTGTTCCTCTTGCCGCTTGGCTACAATGTCTCGTTGTGTCCAGTCTGAACATCTTACATAACTGTGCAGATGATTTAACAACTGGAAGATGGCACTGATGCTGAGTAGTCAGTGTTGGGTTGGGTATACCCACTCTGATGGACTTAAATACTGAGATGGTGTCAGGGAAACTCTGGTGCTAAATAGGACTGCAAAGAGCTTTGATCATCCTCCTTCAGCCTACAGTATATTTATAAACGGGTCTATGTACTATTATTTCAGAAATGTTGTGTTGACACCAAGAGATGATACCATGGATGTATCTAAAAACAATTGTGACAAATAGCAAAATGGGAACACACTTTATCCCAACATGTATGCACCTGTAGAGCACTGATTTGGTCTGTATTAGAAGAGTAGTTCATGTACCCCCTTTACCCATTCGCGGATCTCTCCTATTTTAACATTAGAAAATTACATGGCTATCATACTTCCGTTGGGTAGGCTATCGCTGGTGCACATGAGCGAAGCCTTGGTGCAGAACGCATTTTATTTGTCATGTACTTGCGTCCTTAACTCATTGTCCAAACCTCCCTGATTCAAAAATGTGCATCAAAAAGATCAGCCATTATGTGTATTACAATCTTTGGATTTGGGCTTTTCCCAAGAAATCACTGCTTTATTGTTGTTAAACAGTACAAATTAACAAATAGTACCAATCACTATCGGCCCTGCATTGAAATACATTTTTGAATTCCAAAGCTCATTAAGATTCTAATACAATTCGACACATGCTACTCCTCCTAACTGCAATATGGCTTTATCACCAGGTCCGCTGTTAAAGATCTTGGGCTCAAATACATTTGAACAATATAGGTCTTCATAAAATGTGTTCTTACCGGAAGATTCGATGCAATATGTAGGCGGCTCACACTGGCAAGTCGACGACGCAAAGCAATCCAAACGTAAGGGTTTTATTCCCAAACTCTGATGTTCGCAGTGAAGCGACCACAACGAGCTTCAGCGCTCAATGAGTAAACGGTGTTGTGGGACTGGAGTAGAGCTTCTACTGGAGCCGCGGACAGGTTGTAAGGCAAACCATTACTTCCTGTTACATCACACAAAACAGCTGAGCAGTTACCCCACTTCAGGGATGTTCATGTCGAACAAGCCATTAAATCACCTTTCTGCCAAACTGTCCTTCAGGGAATCGACCAATGTTTAAATGTCCCAGAATTAAATAACTTAAACCACGTTTTTGCAGATTTTTTTATATATTAAGAATACAGAGAGATTATATCAGCGTGAATCTGTAGCCTACTGTAAATGTACAAAAGATACCCATTGACACGCTACTTTATCATTTGGAATATGTATGAGTATGGTGTCATACAAAATGTCCGTCATACTCCACAAAATTGCCGGCAAAATGCATTTCCCATTTCTTACATTTTCAATCAATCAAAACCCAGAATACAACATGATTTTCAATTGTCTATGTATTTTTTTCTTTTCCTGTTAGAATTCTCGACACACATTCCCCATCTCCCAAACATTGAATACAACTGTAATGGCAACATGTTCGGTCCTATGTTTCATGACATGGAATAAAATACCCCAAAAGTCCATAGATTCGGGTAAAGTTCAATGAACTAATGTCCTTATCATAGAAACCTTGAGCCTGTTTAATGTTACATTTATTGTAATTAAGGTTTGTATAATCCATCTAATCACAACGTCTCAATGCGAAATGGACTCAAATACAATACTGCCCTCCCGTGTTCTATTTGTGTATGTGGGTTTAAGAGAGCCGGTAGTTACCACTAATAGCAACTGAAACAAATTAAAATACAGTTGAATGTAAGAAACAACTAGACAATTATAAATACTTGGTAGGCTATTTATTTTGCCTCATAAGACAAAATGTAACTGCAGGTATAAAACTTCACCTTGATAAGACAAGGTATGACACAGAGTACAGTCTAGCCTATTGCTAATGACAATAAGGAATATATAATATATTTTGCAATAATATTAAACAAAATGATTCTCATACAAAAAAACGTATTTGATTATATGTTAAGATGTGAGACTAGATTAAGTGCTTTGTGTCGGGTTATTTTAATGCATTTCTCATTTTAGCAAAGTTGTCTTTGAAGGTCAGAATCGCATAAAATGTTTATTTCTCAACAACAACAAAAATATACATATAGCCAAGAATTTGTGTACCAAACAACACAGCATTTATATGTGTATTACTTTTAAGCAAGTTTACACTGTTGCATGATCAGATACTGTACAACAGTGAGATATTCAACATAAATAGAAGTGGACTTAAAGTAGTGTATGATTTAAGAGTAAGTCCTGAGTTCAGACGGACCTGAACAGGAGGTTGGTGTTTTTCTTCCTGATGCGAATGGTCTTCCAACTCTCTGAAAGGACATGCAGCCTTCTAAGTCAATGTTTTCAATCATAGCGGAACATTATCCATAATACCTGACTACTATAGCATGAAACATGACACATACCTGACTACTATAACATGAAACATGACACATACCTGACTACTATAGCATGAAACATGACACATACCTGACTACTATAACATGAAACATGACACATACCTGACTACTATAGCATGAAACATGACACATACCTGACTACTATAACATGAAACATAACACAAATACATGATCACAATCTTCATAGTTCAAAAACAAGTTGTAAATCCTTTGATATCACGAGTCAGATGGCTTTTTAAATGGACCTTGGACGTTTCGGCAATTAAAGAAAGCAGCAGACGGCGTTAAGGCATAACGTTGTGACAAAGCGAAGTCTCCCGCCCCCTAATGCGGCTCTCATCAACATGAAACTCACCCTTCACTCTCCTCTTCTTCATGCAGGTCCTCACACAGTGCCTCCTCAGGACAAAGTTGTTCTTGTTGCCGCCACAGCCGCTGTAGCGGAACATCTGACACCTGCTGGTCTTGGGGTTGTAGGCAAACCTCTTCTCCAGCCCGTCACAGGACCCCTTGTCGACATGATGCAGACACACGTCCGGAGGGCTGACGTCTGGGAGTCACAGGCATCCGAGGATGGGTCAGTCTCACTAATATTGCTGCAGGTGCATTTTCAATCTCACCAATATATTTGTATGAACATGAAATCACTTAATCACGACTATTGCTTCTCATCGTCATATCTGTTATTCACCAGTGTTGTGAAAAGAAAAGATAACACTACGATAACACACGAGTACGAAACTCCAGGAGTAAATATGTGGTGACTGGAGTCAGGGTTTGGAAAAAGTTTGAAACAAAATTGGGGGAAAAAACGTTAAACGTTGTTGTGTGTAAACTGTAAAAATAGGTTTTCATAGGTTGAAAAAATATTGTAGAACAAATGACCACAAAGTAATATTTGCAGCCTGTTACCTGACGTGTGTAAACACTTGGTTCTTACCGAGGGCTTGGGGACTGCTTGGCAATGTTTGGGCTTCACTTAGAGAAGATTCGCCTGGAAAGAGATTAAATATTTATTTAAACCATATTGAAAGACGACTGATACAAAATATGAATTGTTTAACAATAATACAGAATTATACTGCGTGGATTACAATGAGATAACATCTCTGAGGATGAGTGTCTGTGAGGATGAGTATCTGTGAGGATGAGTATCTGTGAGGATGAGTGTCTGTGAGGATGAGTGTCTGTGAGGATGAGTGTCTGTGAGGATGAGTGTCTGTGAGGATGAGTGTCTGTGAGGATGAGTGTCTGTGAGTATCTGATCTCACTGGTCACTCTGAGCGGCTGCACGCCAGGCTTGCTGGTGGGGTCATGAACTTTGGTGGCATCACTGGTGTTTCCTAACAACAAAGCAGGAGGTCAGGTTATGGATATTAAGGATATTTTGGGGTCACTTAGAAACGGTGTGGTCCCAACAGGAAAACATTATTTTCCTCAGCTGTCCACCTGCTGAACCATGCACTCAAATTCAACACTGTTTCGCACTATTTAATCTGTACTATGAACGATTTAATCTGTATCACTATTTTCACTCAAATGTAACTATTTGAGCTTCTGGTTATACGCTACCTGCGTTTCATTGGTTCTGTGCTTGTGTATAAATTGAATCTAGTCTAATCTAATATGTGTTAAAATATGCAGCTGCAAAGAAATAAATCTGTCTTTAAAACATATCTTTAGGACAGAAGGTGAGAGTTAAGATTACTAATGAATAACGACAGAATAATTACTTTGGGGTTTTCAATACTATCTGACACTCCTTGTCCGTTTAGATTTCAATCTAGTAGATATGCCTGGTATCGGTCACAGTAGAGCAACCCCATTACTTTATTACAAACTCATTTAAATGACTTTCAAGTTGAGCCTATGTCAAAAATAATGCCTGTTGCTTAAAAAAAGATTTAAAAAAAGATTTAAATTCAAGATTAAAGTGGAATGTAATTTTATGGCTGGCAAAAATCCATCAACAAGCAATTTATAACTTATATTGAATTTGTCACAGTTTTAAAATGAGTTATCTCCTATTTGCAGTCAAGCAATCCAATTAATATTTGGGCCTTCAAAGAGATCAGGCCATTTAAAAGCCCACAACAAACTTTTCAGACATATGAAATCATTAACATAATGATTTAAAACCAGGAAGTCCTTCAGTGAAACATGCAGTGTTCTCTAAATTTAGAACTTGACTGATCAAATAAAAAACGTTATTACTCTGCATAAAATATTTAACTGGCACTTCTTTGACTAGCGGGCTGTCTGCCTGTGTGGTTTTCTCATGACGGGGTTGTTTCCTCACCTGGGTCCGGGCATCTTGCCTGACACTCTTTCAAGCTCTTGAAGTTGTTGGCGTTGCCGAAGCATCCTCCGTAGAAGAACTGCCGGCACTCCTGGCTCTGGCTGTCAAATAAGAAGCGCGTCACCAGTCCTCTGCAGGGGCCAGGGGCCTCCTCCAGGTGACACGGACTCTTTTCAGCTGCAGACACAGAGAGGAGGGAGACGAGGAGAGAAAAACTGCTTTTACACCCTGTTTGGCCTCATCCTACCTCCCAGCCCCTGGGACTGGCTAGAGGTAGGTTATACGGGTTATATGGGCATAGCAAATTCTAAATGAAAATCGAAGACGAGAATGTTTAAATGTTCTTATAATATCAAGGAACTTAAAAAGTCAATAAAAGGATGTGAATGTCATGAAGGAAGTCTGTTGGGGTGCTTGAGTGGGTGGTGGCGCGGCATTAAGAATGGATGTCAATCAAACTGAAAACCTTGGTATCCTGCGACTTAACGTAGATAAAAATGTGCTGAATAAGCCCAGCGGGTGTGTAGAGGCGAACAGGGAGGGAGCAGAGGAAGGAGGGCTGGAGCAGGCCGGAGAGGGAGACATGGTGAGCTGACACGAGGACTAGATGGTCAACGACATGGAGGCACCGACATGTCGATGGAAAAGAAAAACCACCAGGAAGTGCGACATGAAGGAGAGGTGGGAGAGCTATGTGATGGGGAGTGATAGAGAGACATGGGGATTGTGTGTGTGTGTGTGAGAGAGAGAGGCAGAGAGCCAGACTGAGCACGTCCAGAATATCACTGAAGTCACAGCAGATTGTTTGCTGTTAGATGGACGAGTCAGAGCAGATCCACTTGGCTTAAGATCCCACCATGCTTTATCTTCATCCAGGTCCACACACTCTTACTTTGTAAGACCTTGCATGTACTTCAGCTCAGAAATACTCCCATGGCTTGAATGCTAATGATAAACTGGGTTAACATTTTACTTCAGAGTTCAGTTCATCGTGTTATGTGGTTTCTATGATTTAGTGTTTTATCTATCCCTGTTTAGTCTGAGCATCAGATGCTGTAAGAAAGCAGCATGTTGTCGTCACCAGTTTGGAGTCTTTGACTGCAGCTGTTCACATATCACAGCCACCAGACTCCCTATCAATGACCGCTGAAAATTATTTCATTAACTTACTGATTAAAACATCCCATGGTGATTAATTAGAGTTTCACTTCCAGGCCTCAGTGACTTCTTGTGAGCTATGGGACTTGGGCCAAAGCCACACACACACTTTGAACCAGCTCGGCGATTGATTCAATGTCTTCTCATCTACAGGACGTATCGCCCTGCTACAGACCCTGGAGTCTGTCCAGGCCATACAGCAGAGACCGTTCCCCTCATGTTGTACCTACATTTACATTTAGTCATTTAGCAGACGCTCTTATCCAGAGCGATTTACAGTAAGTACAGGGACATTCCCCCCGAGGCAAGTAGGGTGAAGTGCCTTGCCCAAGGACACGTCATTTGGCATGGCCGGGAATCAAACTGGCAACCTTCAGATTACTAGCCCGACTCCCTCACCGCTCAGCCATCTGACTCCCTCTTCATACTTTCATACCAAGTTTATTTATGAACGTTGTTGATTAAAATGTCAGTCAAGGGTCAGGTCAGTCTTTTTGGGAGACACCTCTGGCCTTGAAGAACAATTACTTTTTAAAAGCATCAGAATCAAGGATGTGTATATGTGGACTTATAGGAGAGTTTATTTGCATTGTTAGTTTAATTTTCATCTGAGATTTGTCATATACATTCATAGGGTTGTAACTGCTCTGGAAGTGGAAGAAGCTGTTTTTTGAGGATGAATTACTGACCACTCTCTCAATGACGGCATGGGAGGGGTGCGTATGCCTTTGTCTCACAAGGATATGGCTGCTTGCCAACTATAATTTGTCAGTTTCTCAGGGGGAGTGTTGATGATTTAATACTGTCCAAATTACCAACAGAACGTCCTACACATACCTAGTGCATCACCAGTCTTTTACATTTCCACCAACAGGTGCTACTTTGCAATTGGCCACTAGATGGAGACCTTAGTTTTCCATCACTCCAGCTTAGTGTCAATGTTACTGGAGTAACAATGCTTTCTGTTCTTATAACATACATTTAAATTGGTCTTACAGGCCTGAAAACTGAAATATAGCATGCCACTCCAACACTCAGACATTCTGCACTCTCTTAATCTCTTTTATTCCACAGGTTCCCTGTCAGGAAGTCCTCACGGTCTGCACCAACATGTGGGCAGCCATTTGCATGATTTACACAGCAATGTCAAAAAGGTTAAGGGTCTTTCACAGCGGGTGGGTTAAGCTGTGATGAGACTTAACTGTGGGGCGGACACTGTGATTACACTTCTAAACTGGCATGGCTGTTGAAACGCTCGACGCAGACAGCAAAGGGACAAATGAATCTCAGATCCACAGTCTTAGGCTTTCGTGCCACAAGACTTCCCACACATCCAACCCCTCATCCTTCGTCATCCAGACTCCTCAGTGCAGAATGGAGCACCAGCGTTGGCATATTGTTCCCTCTGACAGATCAGTCCTAGTTCCTTATTCTAAGCGCCCTAAAGACAGCAGGAAGGCAGAGGGCTGGGAGGGTGACTGGACTCTGCAGTCTTCCTGTCTGTTGTGATGCGGTTCTGATTCTCCTCTCCCAGCGGGCCACAGAGGGCAGGGGATCTCTGACACAATGACCTGAACCGCCAGTGGTGACGAGACCTTCTCTAAAGTTTAAACCATGAAAGCTGTAAACCCGTCGCGTGATTCCCAGGCGTTGCTGAGTCAGGCAGCTTATTCTCTCTCAGGGCAATTCTAGGATTTTTTTTAAGAATGCAGGCAGAATTTTTCTTTAAATGCTATTTACAGAAACTAATAATTATCGTTTTCGTTTCTTCACAAACTAGATTTTCAAAACCAGAGATGGTAGATTTCTATTCCTGGTATCTTTTAAGAGTGGTGAGGACGATGATGTCATGTGAGATGTTCTAAAGGATCACCTGAGCTTGTATGTTTTGTCAAGTCCTTTTTTTCAAGGAGCAGCTTAACTCAAGACTGTGTGATGAATAACACAAACGGAGCTACCTCATCACGATGCATCTTTAGATTAAAGCAGCACGCCGCAGGATGACAATACACCCATGATTCTTGTCGTCCAGCTGAATAATGCATATTGTGTCGTTTGGCAGACAATGAGGCGGATGATGGCGGAGATTACTCCACACCGACAGAGAGAGTTTCCTTTGACCCAACATGTCATCCTAACACAATAGAAACATATCTGTTTTCTTGTCGGTAATATCCGGGGACATCTATTCAAGGAACTATGGCATGCCACTACATCTCCTATAGTAGAAGCCTAACCAGACACAAATATCAGAAGAATTATTCAAATGTATTATATTTTGGCCGCCAACTCATGTGGTAGTAGGAAACTGATGTATTTGCTCTTGTGGCATGTTCACTGCACCTTCTCATTGGGTTTCTTTATCCCTGTAGACTCACACAAAAATACCTAAATAATAATATATTTGCCTGTTGAACAGAATCCACTAAAATGTCCCCTGTTTTGTAATTTGTCATCCAGTTCCACCCAATGTCATTGAAAGCACCATGAAACCATGAATGCGTGGAAGGGGATTTTCACAGTGAATTCGACCCAGAACAATAGCAGCACTCCCTCCCAGCCAGGCAACAGCTCATTAAACTATCTGGGCCCATGCTCGGATACTGGCAACTCCCTACAACCATTCATTCGATCCAGCAACTCATTTGGGCAGATTAGGTCATTTCTTTGTCATGTATTGGCTCACAGATTGCACCTTATCAGTTGCAATAAAAAACATGGGAGTGTTTGTTTGAAAATGCTGGACGTAGAAACTATATGACCAGGCAGCCGTGCAACAGGGAACATTTCATCATTAAAAAGCAGCGAAGAAAATCTTTTCAACCCTTTTCCTGCTGTGTAGCTGTAGAAGCTCCTTGTGTTCGGAGAACAGTACAGAAGGTCACCAGATCTTTTGACCTGCAGAGGTGACGCAGCAGACGCTGGGGCAGGCTCACCTGACACGTAGCATGTTTCCTCACACGCCTCCAGGCTCTCAAAGTTGTTTGCGTTGCCTTTGCAGCCCCCGTACTCGAACAACTCGCAGCGCCCTGTGTCGATGTCGAAGTAAAAGCGTTCCTTTCTTGCCTTGCAGAGTCCTTCGTCCTTCTTGAAGGCACACACCTCGCTGAAGATGAAGAGCTCGGGCTGCGAGCCTTCTGCTGGGGGGAGAGAGCCAGAGTTAGCATTGTGTTCACGGTCATCAAAACTGTTTGGGGACAATTTAGGTCAGGGCTGAGCTCTAACCTGGGGCTTTGGGAAGGTGAAAACAGCTCTCTGGTATTTCTACCCACGATCTTAATGGTTTAGAACTCCATGCTTCCAATAGGCCCAGGGGGCTGGACAAACAGCTTTCTATTGCAGCCTGGCTGGAATCTCCTCAACAACAATCCGAAGTATGCCATTTGGGCTTTTCATTAAGAAAGTTTTTAATAACTGTTGTTCAAGGCCAAGCAGTTGGTGTTAGAGACAATGGATCAGAAAATGTATAAAACGGCAAGAATGAAACCAATTTCATGTAGACACTCAATGCCATTGTAGTTTATGCACACACTGCATACCACTATGATACAATATTTTGCATAGATAACTTAAAGCTATACATATACTATATAGTAAAAAACAGCCTGCTTAGAGACAAGAAACGGGTATATATAATGTCATAATTACTAATATGGTCATGTTTGTAGGTTTGCTGAAACTCACATCGCACATACTTGAGCTGTACAATAATGTACTTTTGAGGTAACGAGTGTGTTAAGAGACCACGCCACTCCTCTCCTGTCACCATGTCCCACTGGAGCTGAGCCCTCTCTCTCCTGCTGTGTTGCGGGCAGTTTGATTGTCGCACGCCCACTGTGACAGTAGTTACTTTTGAGCCCCTTGAGGATGATGTGAACTCTGTCAGAGGAGACCTGAGCAGATGGGTGTGCTGGTGAGTGACAGCACCTCCTCTCTCCTTTAGAAGAGGAGCATCGGTTAACCTTCAACATCCTGCTGTTTATTGGCTTAGAGAAAGACATGGCTTCCAATCCCTGTCAAGCTAGTTACGCCAATTACCCTGGCGATGTGTTGGCAGTGTGTGACTGTGTGTGAGTGTTCTGCCCCTGCCCCCTCCTCACTGCCCCTGCCCCCTCCCCACTGTTCTGCCCCTGCCCCCTCCCCACTGTTCTGCCCCTGCCCCCTCCCCACTGTTCTGCCCCTGCCCCCTCCCCACTGCCCCCTCCCCACTGTTCTGCCCCTGCCCTTTCCCATCAGATCCCCCCTAACGACCACTGCCTCCACAGCAGCATTGATGATTGTCTCTGTTTCCTCTCCCAGGGCCCGCCTCCCCCTCCCCCTCCCCCTCCTCCCCCTCCTGACCAGAGAGGGAACACTAATAAAACACTCCTGGCACACTGAACATCCGCGCGGCTGCTTTGCTTTCACTGGAGAGATTAAATATTTTCCGAGCGTGGCCCCTGATATTTTTATTTACATTCCTCAGCCCGGGCAGATAAGCGGAGAAATCTTCAGCCTTTCAGGAGGGGATATTACGCCGGTCCACATGGTCCTGTCGTGCTACACCCTGAGTATGTAAACACACGCCTGGGCTTCAGCCTCTCTGAACAAACTAGAGAGGAAAATACTGGCAAGTGTGTCCTCTCCATCTCATAGAGAGCCCCACTGAATCCAGCAGAGGCAATCACACCCGTCACACCAGGAATGTTCGGGGAAAGAAAAGGCACAAAAGAAGCCAGCCATTTGCTCCAGAAACTGATTTGATAAAAAAGTGTTTTAATGATTGATGGTTTTTTAACAAGCTAGGACAAGGATAATGAAGGCAGGACAAATACAGCATATTAGGATGTCAGTATTGATTCCCCTCTCTACAGAGGCCAGAAGAAGAATAATAACTAATGTGTTCCGCGATCACCCACGTCCAAAATTCAGGCCAATATGAATCTTCCAAAAACAAATGTTCCAAAGACAACAACACAGTCTCCAACTGAATTCAGGAGATCAAAGGATTTCCAGGGGGCTTGAACAAACTGATCCTAGTGAAAATATTTCCTCTGGTAGAAAACTGAAATCCTTGTCCCCAAAACCATACCCACCCTCATTAAAGAGCACCAACCTGGAGGAACCTCACAGCACAGGTGCTCAGCTGCACCTCTTTCCCTCTCTCAATGATGTTGATTGCACAAAACTTAGGTCAACAACTTTAAATATTCCAGTTGTTATGTCAAATAAAACTTTTATGGACACGTGTACAGATAGATGTTGAATAAGAGAAAACCCCAGCCCCATGTAAACACCCCCTCTAAAAGGACATCTTCATCACATCATCATAAAAGTAGGCTAGAATACTACTTATGCTCTGCATATAAATGAGTGTCATCTATTTCTGCACACAAAAACCACAATAAATCAACACAAACTTGGTTGACGCCAACCGATGGATCAGCGTTTTGAAGCTTAAACCCAGAAATATGTACCATGCTCTGCTTGGCCTGGAAAAGAGTGGTGACACATTTCAGGTGTCAACGTGTCCCCTAGCAGCTGTTCTGCTGCATGCAGGACCTCCTAGGTGTGTTCTCTGTCCAGATGAGTCAACACAGTTAACACAGTGAATCATTCCTAGCCTGGTGAGGTGATCAAGTGGTGAAGTTAGATCATTTGTTGGCAACTCATAAGCCCACAGGTAATTGAGCATGACTGTACGTTAGGAGATAACATTTTGATCATTGTCAAAGGATATGGTCAGTGAAGGTGTGGATCTTCCTTGAGACACTGAAGCAAAGGGCACATTATTTCTGGCTGTGTAAATACAGTGTAAAACCTGTCAGAGTTAATCACATCCGAGCCTCGAGGACAGTGGACAAAGGGCTGACTTTGACTCACAGCCAAGTGAAAAGGGCCATGCACCAACTTGACTCATGTGCGGTTCTTATTATGTCAACCTTTATGGCTGACAGATACGGGCTTGCATGGGCTTGGTTACCACGGACACATTAGCTGGCATGGAGGAAGAGAGATGAAGGGAAACATTAGAACATGAGCACAGAGTTCGGTGTTGATCCACATTTTGTTTTCCTGCTCTTTCATTCAGTGTGATACTGTCTGGTTCCTCTTGTCTCCTAGAGAGTGAAGTCACACACCATTCAACATGTAGCTATTAGCTCGGTACACGGAGGAGAGGAAGGAGTGAAGTGACAGCATGCGGGTCACAGTCTGGAGAGACAAGAACTGCAGACTAATGATGTGCTCAGAAATCCAAGTAGACGACCATTCAAACTGGACTTGATGGGAACGGCGCGTTGCATTAGGAGATCAAAGCTTATCTCAAGTACCTCATGAACCTCTTCTCATGCCGGATCAAAGGGGTTTGGTTGACAGACGAGGCTTTGTTGTAACACAGGAAATACTGTTGTCCTTTTGTCCCAACTGATGAGACCACACTGATGAGTCGTTGATAGATGTGGCATAATACAAATAAACTGTCACAGAGAGCTTAAAAAAGCTCAATCAAACCTCTTGGTGCACAGAAATGGACCACATAAGAATATTTATCTCTGCATCTGTTTACTCCAACAACGTTTAGTATCCCAGACTTATCCAGAAATAATGGAAATGACCTTTAGACCTCTAGCATCTAGTGAAGCTATCTCTTACAATGTGTTTTTTCTGCAGCGGTTTTTTTCTCTAGTTTTCTCCTACTTCCTGGAAGTGTAACCAGAGCCCTGCCTAACCCTCTAACAGTTTGGAAGGGGGTTCATGCATTTTTTATCAGTGGGCAGACAGTGGTCAGACACGGAGGGATGCACTAAGTGTTGCTGCTTCACTCGATAACTCTCCCAGACTCATTAGTGTGGGTCGTGCCTGACTCTGTCTTCCTGCTGGTCTGTCTTCACCCTGACCTCTGAAGCTTTCACTCTTCCCTCTCATGGCTTTGGAGAGTAATAAATCAAACTTCCTCTCTCTGCTGTTTGTTGCCACAGCTTCCCTCTCCAAGATCTTCCTGCTAATCTCTGCTGTCTGGGGAACATCAGAGGTGACGAAGTCTCCCACCCAGACTCTTCCACTGAAATCTGCACTCCTCAACTCCCTCCCTCCCCCTCCCTCCCCCTCCCCCTCCCCCTCCCCCTCCCTCCCCATCCCCCCACCCCCAACTCCCCATGACTGGTCCCATCTATTTGTGGCCTACTGATACCCCAGATGAGCCTAACCCTGTTATTTTTCTCCTCCCAGTTTCCTCCGATAACAAACCAGCAGTGTGACAGGATAACAGTGCTGCCGTCGAATTGTCCTGTCCAAGCTTCATCGAACCCAGTAATCCTGCCCCCTTCCAATTAGATACCTAACACAGGCTGATGTTGAAAACATCTCAGATTTTCAAGTGCTTTTCCTATGCTGTGACAAGGATGGAAATAACAAAAATTACTTGATAAAAATTATTAAAGTGATAAATACATGTGAATTGAAGAGGCATTCACATAATATACATTTTCATCAATGACGTTTTGTAACTTCCACCCTCACACAGTTGCAGTACAGTGGTGAGTTTGATGCCCCAGCATTCTGCTTCAGCAGGGCAGTACAGTGGTGAGTTTGATGCCCCAGCATTCTGCTTCAGCAGGGCAGTACAGTGGTGAGTTTGATGCCCCAGCATTCTGCTTCAGCAGGGCAGTACAGTGGTGAGTTTGATGCCCCAGCATTCTGCTTCAGCAGGGCAGTACAGTGGTGAGTTTGATGCCCCAGCATTCTGCTTCAGCAGGGCAGTACAGTGGTGAGTTTGATGCCCCAGCATTCTGCTTCAGCAGGGCAGTACAGTGGTGAGTTTGATGCCCCAGCATTCTGCTTCAGCAGGGCAGTACAGTGGTGAGTTTGATGCCCCAGCATTCTGCTTCAGCAGGGCAGTACAGTGGTGAGTTTGATGCCCCAGCATTCTGCTTCAGCAGGGCAGTACAGTGGTGAGTTTGATGCCCCAGCATTCTGCAGATCTGCTCTCCAGTTTCCACATGCCTACAAGACATCTGCTGCCATCGTTTAACACCAGCTCTGGGCAGATTACAACCGTTTCAAAGCATTGATTCTCTCCGTCCAGGTTTATCAAACACACTTGTGTGAGAACTATTAGTAGCTGGCCCTTTAATGGAAAGCAAGCTGCCTCCATCCTGATGAAGCACATGGCAGCAGTTGATGTGGACATCAGTCTGCCATAAGTTGTGCAGGGCTGCAGGGTGAAAGCAGCAACACACCATCTGCCATCTTCAGAACCCCCCCCCCCCACACACACACACACACACAAACCACACACACACAAGCCACACACACACACACAAGCCACACACACACACAAGCCACACACACACACACACAAGCCACACACACACACAAGCCACACACAAGCCACACACACACAAAAGCCACACACACACATGCCACACACACACAAGCCACACACACACACAAGCCACACACACACACACAAGCCACACACACACAAGCCACACACACACAAAAGCCACACACACACACAAGCCACACACACACACACAAGCCACACACACACACACACAAGCCACACACACACACAAGCCACACACACACACAAGCCACACACACACACACACAAGCCACACACACACAAGCCAAGTGAGTAATTCATGGCAGGGCTGCCGGTGAAAACCAGTGAATCACATCGAGGGGAATTATCCTGGCTTTAACCGTCTCCCACATAGAAAATCAATGCACTTTGTTAAGAAGAACACACTAATGGAGGATATGGGAGTCGTAGACCACCAACAGAATGTCATTACTGCAGTATGATTAGACATCTCGTCCAATGACCTGTTTGACAAATGGCCCCAGTCTGAGAAACAAGCTTATTGTTGTTCATCTCGCCTCATGTTATCAACTAGATACAACACACAGGACAGACACAGATTACTTGTTAGTTACATATTCATTATGTTTTCACAATTTTTGGTAATAACTACACTGACAACTATAATAATCATGTAGACTTTGCAGTTACCATGCCAAATACTATGTTCTGTCCTCTAGACAGGAGATCATTGTTAGGCATCATGCATCCCAATATGCACCTCAAACCCCTTCAGCAGCCTCCCAGTGCAGTGACCTGATAGTGCTGGTGTTTGGGAAAAGCTCCTACCATTGCCAAGTTCAACAACACGATGAATCTCCTGGGAGCATTTCGTTTGAATGATTCATGTCTGTGCATGTCTGTGTCCACACAAAAACGTAGTAGATTATGAGCTATGAAAGTCTGACACGTACAACCATTATCAAATAATTACAAATCATAGAATTTGTCCAGTTCCTGATTCTCCTTCCTTGAGGTACACTTACATTAGGAGTGGCCAACAGTGGAGATTTGATTCTTTGGGTTTCTGTTGTTATTGTAAACAGTATGGAAGAAAACACACTATAAAGCCATAAACTACATCAGAAAAACTCAGTAAAAACTCCATACAAGGGTTCTGTCATTTATCACCGAGACAGGGGACTCTCAAGGCCACTAAGCAGTCGCTGGTCCTAAATACACCGAGACTATAAATACATGCCTCAATGTTTTTCGCTTTCCAAGTGTCTTCTCCAAGTGATTGTAATTATACTGTAGGATCAATGGAAGATAGGAATCTAGATAGTCGGGGTGAGTCTGTGTAAATGTCACGCCTGCTCCAAGCCACACTATAGATGCGCTCTTGATGAAATGAGAAGATCAATATGGACTCCTTTGCCTGCAATGTTATCGTTCAAACAAAACAAATGAGATAAAAGGGAACATTCTTATCGTGGCAGGGCAAGTCCACAGCAAACCTGGGTGGGACTATCCCAGTTGCTCAGGTTTAGTTGTCTAAACATTCTAGATGTGAGAGATAGATTCAGAGTACTGGGGGGGGGGTAGAATCCTCTTGAGCTGAGGAGGTCCAGCAGGATCAGGTGTTGCCTCAACATCACAACATGCTGTTCCCATTTGGTGTTCATGTTCCTGCATGTATCTTACCTACATACACAAACACACTTGCCAACCCTTCTCTCTCTCTCACACACACACGCTCTCTCTCAAACATACACTTACAGATGCCTACTGTAAGATCCAGTCACCAGCTGTGCGTTTGTGCACCATCATGCTGTCAATTACTGTTCCTGAAGTCCCACAGGAGATTTGCAAAATTCAATATGACAACATAGCAGGGTTTCACCCTGTAAACAGTGTTACACAGCCTTCTTTACTGTAATTATTCTGTGTTGAAAGGTGGATTCATGTAATGGAAGCATAGACTAATTTTCAGGGTAATTTCTATCTCCATAATTGTCTGTCTTGATTTTTGACAGCACAATATATGTTGAAATAGACTCACGAACCAGAGGATGACACAAAATTGCTGGAGGAGCTTCTGTGTGTCGCTGTTTCCTACTCAATTACTTCCTGGTAACCTACTATGAGCGAGAGACCTCGTAACCTACTGTGAGCGAGAGACCTCGTAACCTACTGTGAGCGAGAGACCTCGTAACCTACTGTGAGCGAGAGACCTCGTAACCTACTGTGAGCGAGAGACCTCGTAACCTACTGTGAGCGAGAGACAAAAAGGCATCCGACATGAGGGATTGAAGATCTTGGCGGAGAATGAAGCTTCAATCAGAACTAAATAACCCAGGCTTCCATCGCCATTATAGGGTACTGAGCATGACAGGAAGGGAGGGGAGAGGATGAAAGGACAGTTCTAACAGACAGAAGACCAAGGCCAGAGGAATGCTCTGACGACTACTCTCACAAACTGAACATGTTTCTTTAATTCTTTGTTCCAATGTAATACTCTTACAGTCCTTTCATTAGATGGTACATTGTTACTCTAAACTCAAGCACTGCCTCAGTTCTGTTGATGAAATGAGGGCACCACACAGTGGAAACGGCTAATCTCTCCGTTTTTTCTCCCTCTTTTTGTTGGAGCATGAGCTTGAGCAAGCTCCGACTCAGAAACAACCGTTCTCCACACCTTCTGAACACTTTGTCCTCTCAACAATCCTGTGAGAGCAAAACACACGATTGCCAAACATCTTGTGATTTTTTTCTCTGCCGTTTTCTTCCTTGTGTGAGTCTTGATCTTTTATCTCATGCGGATAATCGGAGCTTGGCAGAATGTCAGGTGGATTTTATCTCCAATATTGAAAAGGCATGTGTCTCAACCGATCTCACAATCCTGCCAGTGAATTGAGCTATTGCTATTGACCTGGTTTGGGTCTCTTTATTTCTGTCAAGCTCTGACTTGTTCACCTGTGGAGAAATCATCTGGGAAGATTTAGTATGTAGTATACCAATCCACAAGGAACACACTTTCCACTGTAAAATGATGCCAGTTTAAAAAACATCACAATGATTGCATTCATTGCATTAGAAACACTAAATGTATACCTTCAAATACATTTGACAAATGTGTTGCTTTATATAAATCAGTATTGCAATGGCATTCTACTTGTACTAGTCAGTACACTGTTTAATTGTTCAATTCATTTTCACATGGTTAAGCACAAACTGCTCCAGTAAATACTGAAGCATTGACTGTGGTGGTTATGATAATGTTGCACGTAATATCCGGAACGTATTACTGTACATTTCCAGCAAAACATTCTGAAAGAATTGTGAGTGTAACATACCATCGACCAGCAGTCTTTTATCTACATCCTGAAAGACGTGACATTTTCTTGAAAACATAAGCACTGACCAACAGACTAAAACGTATATCTTGCATGGATGTATTATCATGTAAAGAACATGATTTCCTGAAATGCTTTTCTCCTACTAGAATATTCCCTCCTCCAATCCTTTACTGTTCTGGATGAGACAGAGGAAGTCGGACCATAACCACCCCGCCTACAAAAACCACTATCATCTTATCTCGGAAAGGCACGTCTTTTATGACTCATCTATTGAAGAAATGGCACATTAAACATTGACTGGACAGTTGAGTTAATGGTTGCCGTTGCAGGGTATTGTGCTAAATGAGCTGGCATGTGTTAGTCATGTGTTAATTTTTGTAGATTGTGCCTCATTTGCCATCCCGTTTCACACAATCCAAACCCAAGCCAGCATCACCACATCAATCTAAAATGACAACTACCTCCTTCCAACATTGCGCCAACAGTTCCTTTTACTCTTCGGTGCAATAAACTGCCACAACTGTAACTGTTAATAAGTAAGGCCAAGGACAGGGAAATCGATTCAAATCCACAAACCTTTCAATTTGAGTTTGAATCAAAAGCAGAAAACAACTTGTTTATCTGTGTGTATGCGTGTGTGACGGGGTATTCATCTGGAAGGTGAAGACAAAGAGGTAGGAGTGTGTATCCCCTCAGCACATAGAGAAAGGGGAGAGTTTGAAGTACACCCATTTCTCCAGGTGACAGTGGCCTGGAAGCAGGGATTGTGTGTGAAGCTTCAGCCAGTGCATTAGTCATCTCGCTCCTGTGTCGAGCACCGCTGGTCAGGTGTTTTTTCACTTCAACAGTGGAACCCATTACTGATGTACAATAGTCTGGTCTGCAGTCATTCTTATATCAAGACATTTGAATCAAAATCTCTCAATAGTCTCTGTGTCATGCTAATTATATGGGATGTACAGAGTTGAAATCAAAGTCATTTACAAAGCATGTCTGGAAGAATTCACATTTGTGCCGTAATTGTTGTCTAAAAGTACAAGAAAGGCAGTTGAAAATCTCAGTCTGAAATTGTAGGTTATTCATGAGTCTAGTTGACATGGCATTGTAACCGCCAAAGCACAAACTATCTGTTTTTCAATGTACTGTTACAAACAC
The DNA here is from genome assembly GCA_023658055.1 of Thaleichthys pacificus. NCBI lineage: Eukaryota > Metazoa > Chordata > Actinopteri > Osmeriformes > Osmeridae > Thaleichthys > Thaleichthys pacificus. Next base: position 21,937,415 of record CM042867.1, on the reverse strand, counting down.
CCACCTATTTAATAAACAATATTATATCTATAACAATTATATTATAACAATATCTAAATATAAAAAGTGTACTACAGCTGAAGTGTGTGATTGAGCTTATTGTGCGTCTAATACACGGGGTGGATAAGCTGCCGCCCCGCGACCGTGAGGACCAGAACAATGGCACGCTAAGACACCATATCGATCGCAGTCCTTAAGCAGACGCGAACAGTTAGTGCTGCAGAGCTCACAGCCAGGAACCCAACCCAGGGACCACGACCACACTGAGATGACTTGGAGCTGATTGGAGATTGAAGTGGACACTGTCTTATAAATAAAATTATGCTTGAACTTTGGCAAAGCTTTGAAAACTCACATCAACTGATCCTACCCAGGAGACACCTGTCTGGTGCCATGTTGAAGCTCAATGACCCAGCTTTTCAGCCGACTCACAACAGGATTAAAACTCTGTCTGGTCGAACAGAATCAGAGTTCATTAAATTCATATACCTTCTCAAGAATTCTAATTAAAATAATCATTCCTTTTTGTGTATGGCCTGAGGTTTTAGTGTAAATGGCCATATCAAACTACTAATTAAATTTCCCTGCAAATTAATGAGACTGTTTATACTTTTCCCCTTCACTGGACCATTAGAGTGGCCTTGGAGTGGCCAGCTATTTCACAAACGATACTGAGGTTTAATTTTTAACAGGCCAAGCAATTGCCTGTAAAACACCTAAATGATATGCAATTCATACTGTAAACCAACTCTGATAGTTACCCTTTTTGGGTAAATAATCTAAGGTCACCAGTCTTAGCTATTAAGATGTTACCAGCCTGGATATGAGGAGATAATGAGAGGGCAATATGATCTGCTGATCTTGAGGACGCTGAATGCCTTGTGTGGTGGGGAGCATGTATCAGATCACTGGTTGACTTGTATGCACAACAAAACAAGACTATTCATACAAGTAAAATGGTTATTAAATGATTGTTCTATTTTATAAACTACATTACAGTTGGGAGGGAGTTGTTGTCAGGGTGGACAGTCCCTGACGTGGACTGTAGTAGTGCTGTCCCTGACTGCAGTAGTGCTGTCCCTGACTGTAGTAGTGCTGTCCCTGACATGGACTGCAGTAGTGCTGTCCCTGACTGTAGTAGTGCTGTCCCTGACTGTAGAAGTGCGGTCCCTGACGTGGACTGTAGAAATGCTGTCCCTGACTGTAGTAGTGCAGTCCCTGACTGCAGTAGTGCTGTCCCTGACTGTAGTAGTGCTGTCTCTGACTGTAGTAGTGCTGTCCCTGACATGGACTGACGTAGTGCTGTCCCTGACATGGACTGTAGTAGTGCTGTCCCTGACTGCAGTAGTGCTGTCCCTGACTGTAGTAGTGCTGTCTCTGACTGTAGTAGTGCTGTCCCTGACATGGACTGAAGTAGTGCTGTCCCTGACATGGACTGTAGTAGTGCTGTCTCTGACTGTAGTAGTGCTGTCCCTGACATGGACTGAAGTAGTGCTGTCCCTGGCTGTAGTAGTGCTGTCCCTGACTGTAGAAGTGCTGTCCCTGACATGGACTGCAGTAGTGCTGTCCCTGACTGTAGTAGTGCTGTCCCTGACATGGACTGCAGTAGTGCTGTCCCTGACTGCAGTAGTGCTGTCCCTGACGTGGACTGCGTACACAGTGTTGTGATATACGGTTTAACTTTGTCTGTGGGGACTGTTCCAAACTGTCACGTCCAACAAACTCAAAATAATTAGATTTCCTGGTAGATTACGTGATACTGTAGAAAGCTGAAGCCCTTTTCCCCTCATAGGAAGTTCCTCTGCTGAACAGAGGTTATTCAGCACACAGACCTGGGCTCAGTCATTGTCAATAACAAAGTCTAGACATCACTGTGTTTTCCTGTGGTTTGCTGCCTGGCATTCACTCTTGTACAACCTCAGAGTTCTGCAGCAATAAACTCATTCAGCCCAGGAGGAGCACTAAGAAGTGCCTGGACTTTGGCCCAGACGTCACTATGATGTCTCATCTAGCTAAGCACTGAACAGTGACCGACAGTAACAGGCAGAAGTTCACCACAAGAAACTAGGTTTTTCGGAAAGAAGACCTGTGTATACAGACTTTCTACACAATAACTTAATTCTGTCACGGTTCAACTTAGTGAGAACGTGGCTTCTTGGCTGAGTATTCCCAGTGAGTCAGTTGTGCTAAAGACTGTTGCACTGGGAGCCTAGGTTTTTATTTTCTCCCTGAAGTACAACTATGCCTAGACTACTCACTTCTATATCATAGACAATAGGCTACCATATATCCAAGCCAGGATATGGTAAGAAAGAAATGTCTGGGACATATACTTCAGGTTTCTACTTTAAATGTGATCTACCGCTAAGTTTAAGATGAATTCTCCCCAGAAAAATTCTGTCCATCAGAACATTTTTCTGGTATAGTTGATTGTTGAACAATATATCGTCAAATGGATTTGAGCGATATATTGTTCAACAATCAACGTTAATACAATTTAATCATTGCGTTGTTGGCAATTAGAAATCCCACACAAAAAAAACTAAATCGATATCAAACTGTATAAAAATGAAACTGAAGTAAACCTAAAATAAATATGTAAAGATTATTGTCATGTGCAGTATTCAAGGCATCGTGTCTTTGGCGAAACATAAATTACCCACGAGCTTTACGACAAAGCAAGTATAGCCTACATTATGATGCTGCGACTTTAGAATTAGTGCACCAGACTTAACTCGTACCTCACAAAAACAGATGTACTTCTCTTACCTTTTGAAGAATCCGTATGGCAAGTTACTAAATCGACACATGAAATTAAAACAATGCACACAATCCACAAATGATCCTTGAAAGCCATGCTGTGCCTGCGGTCCAGGGCCATGTCAAGTTGTAATGAAAACTTCACGTCAACTTTTTTTAAAGGCTGTGGCTGTCGTTACTTATCCCACGCACTTCCGGCTGATAACATTAGTTCTTTTTCAATTAATGGACATTTTCTCGAACTGAGTCGAGACATTTTTTGCCTAGGGTTTTAATTTTTCCAGGAACGTATATCAAATGTACTCAAAAACGTTTATAATGCTGTGAATATCCATCGTTGCCCAATTAAATTATACACAGAACCCAGACAACTGCCCTTCAACTACTATGACGAGGGAAGCTGAAGATGTCCTGACACAACAAATTGCTATGATATCAGTCCCACATTTTATGGAGACAACTCTTTTGAGATTATTTTTGAGTCCCATCAATGCTAAGAAAGCATTCAGTCTACCTTTCTTAATGTCTTATATCTGCTCTTAGCCTCATCTCGCCTTCTCCCCCGTCTCTCTCTCTCTCTCTCGCTCTCTCTCTCTCTACCTCGTCTCTCCCCTGTCTTCTTTCTCTCTCTCTCTCTCTCTCTCTCTCTCTCTCTCTCTCTCTCTCTCTCTCTCTCTCTCTCTCTCTCTCTCTCTCTCTCTCTCTCTCTCTCTCTCTACCCTCGTCTCTCTCCCCCGTCTCTCTCTCTCTCTCTCTACCCTCGTCTCTCCCCCTGTCTTTCTTTTCTCTCTCTCTCTCTCTCTCTCTCTCTCTCTCTCTCTCTCGTTCTCTCTCTCTTTCCCTTCTCTCTTTCTCTCGCCCTCTCTCTTTCTAACTTTGTGTCTTTATCCAGGTATTTTGTGACCTGATGAGTTGTGGCAAACCTCCCCTCACGGAGGTGTCTGCTCCTCCTACACCTTAATCTGGCACATTTCATCTCACTGTCATGAAATATTCACATCTGCAGCACATTACGAGTTGGGCTTTTGGCAGGAACTCCATCTCTGTCTGTTCAGTTTAGGGAGCCTGTACCTGACTGGAAGTGTTAAGGGAGACTTCAGACAAGAAACATGGATTGTGGAAGATGTTGAAAATCTTGTATTTACTATGTGTGAGATTTGAGCACCTGTAACAGCATTGTGCTTTTAAGTTCTAATGCTGTGCTTTCAGGTTTATCTTAGTAACACGTCTCAATACTTAAACGCTCCATTTCACTCTGGGATTTCCGTAAACAAATAGCTAAGCACAGTGACATTACATGGACGTGACTGTCTCCAAAAAGTGACACAAAGCAAGTCAGTGTCGGAGGTCCCTAACCCCCATTAGTGAGCAGAATGAAACCATCTGGATGGATCTGTCCCGTGTAGACCCATGTCACCTGACAGGGGGCCGTGATCTGCATCACGTCACATGACACCCTTACTTCCTGATCCATTTGACACAAATGATCATGACACGGCCGTGACAAGAGGCCATGTTTTCTAAAAAAGTTTCTTAAAGAAAGTTTCTAAAGGTTGAAAAAACAGTTTTTTGTTGTGTGTAAAAAAGTTTAGATTTGTTGTTTTGAAAAGGTTTTGAAAAAAAAGTTTAGGGGAAAAAAAGTTTAGCTTCTCTTTTCTCCTCTCCTCTCCTCCTCTCTCCTCTCCTCTCACTGTGTGTAGTCAGTACTTCAATGTTTACCAGATTCTTAAACATGAGTATCTGTACTTCTACTTGAGTGAAGGATGTGTGTACTTGTCATGTCCCTAGCGGGTGATTGTGGTGTACTTGTCATGTCCCTAGCGGGGATGTGTGTACTTGTCATGTCCCTAGCAGGGATGTGTGTACATGTCATGTCCCTAGCGGCTTCAAGACCTTTTGGAGCATTGCTGTGTTTTCCCTCCCTTTTTGTAAAAAGAAAAAACACAAAAAACCTAAACATATTACTACTATAATGCTCCCTTATACCTTACATTAATAATCCTTTATCTACTTATATCTGAACTATGAAATATCGGAATTACTACTTATTAACTACTTATAATATTATTATTAACTACTTATATCGGAATATATGAAATATGTAAAATACATAAATTTTTCAAGCTTTCAAAATCTGTTTTTGGGGTTAATCTGAAAATCTTGTAACGCCTTCATCACCGTAAGACTCTCTAGCAGTAAACCCCGCTTAAGAATGCTCGACCAGCGGTTTGTTTTGTGATTTGATGTCATAACCGCACCTTATTACTCACTGTACAACATTCTCTAGCTTGGTAACCACTACAGAGGATAAGGACGTCATCGTTGACTCAGTTGTTTGTTTTCAGGTCATCTGGCACACTTATGATGCATCGACACCTAGAAACTGTTAAACCAATCCCACATGCCAGACCCATACCAGCGTGTTAGTAACACCAAAGTGCAGCTGACCCACTGTAACAATATTTACTCTGTCATTATTAGATGCGTAAACACTAGAAATGGGATTGGTCTTCAAGTGTGTTGCATAAGAGGGAGAACACTGATATTGTAAAATGTCAATATGTTTGTTTGTAATTTTATTTAGCTTATACTGAAGATTATTGATATGGATTTATGTAGGAGGCAAGCTTATACAATGGTACATGTGCTACAGTTTGAACATTCACATTATTGATCTTCATGAGTGGAAGAGGGAGATGATCCTGTGAGAAGGTCTGCAGTCATTAATGTTTTTTTTGTTCTCAACAAAGGTCTCAAGTACCTTAGGCTGAGAACTAATGTGTCCGAAAGCTCTTTATACTGTGCTCCTATTCATCTTGTGATCCTCGTGTGTGTGTGTGTGTGTGTGTGTGTGTGTGTGTGTGTGTGTGTGTGTGTAAGTAAGAGAGGGAGAAATGAAAGAGCCATAATGGGGGTAAGTGTGTGTGTGTGTGTGTGTGTGTGTGTGTGTGTGTGTGTGTGTGTGTGTGTGTGTGTGTGTGTGTGTGTGTGTGTGTGTGTGTGTGTGTGTGTGTGTGTGTGTGTGTGTGTGTGTGTGTGTGTGTGTGTGTGTGTGTGTGTAAGGTGAAAGTGTGTTGACTCAGAAGACACGTGTGTCTGCATCATTGCTCAGGTTGTAGGAATGTGATCCAGACTGAGAGAGACAGAGTCTGGAGAAGGGAGGGGAAAAGCTCACACTCACATGGAATTTCCTGTGACCCAATTTTCCCACGGTCCGATAACTCCTAATTCCCCATTGTGTGGAATGGCATTTCATACGGTAGTATCACAATAGATCTGTTCTCTGGTGATACATGCACCTCATTACTATGATGCAAACAGTGAGGGACTTTTAGGAAACGTTCATGAAATGTTGTCTTACATGATAAGTTACTGTAGGTACAGATATTCCAAGGATTGCTTTTGAATGTCACCTTATTGTAGTTAAAGTCTAGTTATTTTAAGGTTCAAAGTTTTAATTGTCTTACCTATCTGAATATCTGATGTGACATTTCCCTTAATCACCCTGATCCTCACTACAGATTCCTTGTCTCTACAAACCTGATCTTGATATAAGCTTTTGGGTTTTGACAACAAGCCTTATTCTCCGCCCTCTCTAGTCTGATTGTGTCCCAAGAGGGCTAATCCACAATGACTCAGATGAGGAGCTTTTTCAATCCCAGACCCACGTCTCGTCTCCGTGATGCCTCTGATCAGGCTCCAACTGACTATTAGCCTCGCTCTTTTGCCTCATCTCGGTTCTTGGCCGACTCCATCACCCCATAATGAGAAGAAGAGATGAAGACATTATGAAGGAGCGTCTCCAGATTAGCGATGCAGTGAGGGATGTCTGTGATGACCCGACCTCTCCTCTCCTCCTCGCCCCGGGGGGATCCAAACCTGCCGTTTGGTCAAAGGTATGAAGGATAGGGATGAGACGAGGTGACGTGAGATGCAACAGGATCGGATTCCAGTCTATTCTAGTCATCTAAGCGTGTTCAAATTGACACAATCAGTATATTATGTGTCACAACCTCTTGAGTCATTACCTCAGCGTCTGATTGTTAGGATGTGAAAACCTCCCCTTTCTTCATACAGGACCCCTGGAGCAGTTTTTAAACATTCTCCACTTCCATGGAGATTTTGAGCATTTCTACACAGTTCTTGGGATTTAAGCAGTATATATTAAATGTTTTATCCTGACTTCAAATGGCATTAATGCATAAAATACTTTACAAAACCCCCATTGCTCTCTATAAAGGTTACTGCAATTAATTATTGTGCACTGGCAACCCCCTGGTGCTATATTTGAAATGGCCTCCTTTGGATTTGCAATCTCTGTCAAGGAGCTGAGAGTTGGATATATGACTGGGAAAAGAAACAGTTTCACCTCTGGGCAAAATATCACCAGCAGTTGCTTGGAAACCAGGGAGGAATCCCATTTTGTCAGGGATTATGAACTGTCAAGTTACATCCAAATGTAAGCTTCTGTGAACAAGGCCACATCCAGCTAGCCTCCAGCCCCCAAGATCAGCCAGACATGCATCTTTCCTCGGATGATGCTCTTAACAGCCGTCTAAGATCAGAGAGACGCGATCCAAAGTCTGGTGTCTTCAGGGCATCACTGATGTACTTTGTTGTTGTCACTTGTCATATGGCTAGTCCACGGTCTCTCTACAATAATAAGAAAAACGAGTGTTGATAATTCATACAACGTGTTGTTCTGACAATATGACAATTTCCCTTTTCATTTGCAAGGTCCAGGCTAGTGAGCTATGGAACTTTAGCATGCTATTTCTTGCAGTATTTTTAACATGCATATTGTAAATGTGTCACGATTCTAAACAGGCTTTTGTTTAATATGAAAACATGCTTTCATATGAGATCAGAATGACCACACAATGACCTCTCTTTTAAACTCTTAATGTAAACTCTTATACTACACATACACTAACATTCCATGGTCTCTGATTTAATCTAGATTCATAATGTCATTTGAACAAGGAATTCTATGTACGGTACTTTTTGAATTATGTCAGGACAAATTATGAAATGCCACAACGGTCAATTTGCCATTAAGCATCCTGACAGTCCATCCTGAAGCAATTAGCTTTCCACACCAAGGCAATTCCACCGAAATCAAATTGCAGAACTAACCTGTAGAGGTTCTGTCCATGTCAGTAGTCATGACTTCAGCTCACACCCAGCAGACACACCCCGACACAAAGAGACCACATGAGATGTCAGATCAGGTTCTCCACAAATTCATTCTTGAAAATCGAAAGTGGCAGCCAGAGGCTAAACCTTTTCACCTTGTGTGTTTCGTGTGAAGCGTGACTTCTCCAGAACTTCACCTGAATGAACAGTTGTGCAGTCAAATCTCTCTGTTTCCATGCTGACAGGTATTGTAGAGATGTCTATGGAAGGAGACCATTTAAACCTTTTAGATATGATAAGCACAGCTAATAAAGACAAATGTGAGCAAAGGTGTTATATTTATTATGTAAAATCAAGCCATCATTAACAAATTCAGATTGCAGGTCTTTTTGCTCTTGAGCGTCAAACTAAAGTTTTGGTTTGTCAAACTTTGCATATCAAGTAGTGTTATATTTTACCTGAAGATAAATTCCGTTTCCGTACTGCACACGGGCAGAAGGTCAAGAGTGGCTGTGAAAGAAACACTTGGAAAAGCTGTGTTTCTTGTCATTGTACTGTAAGGAGAGTGTTTCTGAAAGGCCTGACAAGACCTTGTTACAGAAGTACCTTCACATCTCGCTCATTCTAATGAGGCTTGTGGTGAGGTTCTAATGTAGCCTGGTCCTAACCAGACTCTCGTACATCTCATTTGTACAGAGAGTCTGGCCTCGCTCCATTGACAAGCGTTGACTTCCTTGTAGGCGGGTACTCTGTTGAAGTTTAAAACTATTGGATCTGCCCAGAGCCACTCTGATCTGCCATAACCAATCGCTAGCGTTCGCCTTAGCCAATTCCTTCACCACTACTGTAACAGAGCTAGCTGCCGTAGCTGGAAAATCAAACTGTTCCCGAACCCCGTGGGGAGGAGGAATATCACATCAAATTGACATTTGGCTATAATGAGTTATTAATATTGTTAAACTGAATTCTGGTGAACATATTCCCCTGGGATACTACTGTGTTTTTTCATGAGAAGTAGACCTGTTAGTAAATATAGGAGATCAAAAGAGTCTATCCCAGGGATTTATATTTGTACTGCTACCTAACTTTACAATGATGCTTCACTCAAGTTCAGAATAGTTGTTTTCAGTTTTTAAGTTTCTCTCTTGAATTCTGTTTTATACAAAAGGATTGATTTGCGTCACTCTATTTGTAGAGATACTGTTGTGTTGCTGGATTTCTATACTTCTCTATGAAACAGCATAATCATGGTCGAACACCAGTCTGCAGATGTGTGCTGCAGGCCTTGAAGATTCCACACAAACACACCTCCGTGTGTGCTAAAGGTTTGCCTTTACAAACAGAGTCTGCAAAGTTGTTCCGACGTGGTCGATAGCTCATTGTGACTAGCCTGATAAAAGGATGATTCACGAAATGATCGATAATGAAAGACAATTATGACATCAATAACAAATCAAAGGGTAGTTCTCTGAGAACATCATTGATGCTCAGTTCTTCAGGATATTGTCACAGGACTGTGAAGATTATGTGCTTGGTCCTTTAGTTCAATTAAACAAGATAACCAATTCCAGGTTCTAGACAACAGCTCAGTCAGGTCTTTGCGTCAGCCCTTTGCAGGCAATGAGAGTGTTTCTTTTTGTCTCTCTCTCTCTCTCTCTCTCTCTCTCTCTCTCTCTCTCTCTCTCTCTCTCTCTCTCTCTCTCTCTCACTATGTCTCTCTCACTATGTCTCTCTCTCTCTCTCTCCCTCTCTCTCTCTCTCTCTCTCTCTCTCTCACTATGTCTCTCTCTCACTATGTCTCTCTCACTATGTCTCTCTCCCTCTCTCTCTCCCTCCCTCTCTCTCTCTCTCCCTCTCTCTCTCTCTCTCTCTCTCTCTCTCTCTCTCTCTCTCTCTCTCTCTCTCTCTCTCTCTCTCCCTCCCTCCCTCCCTCTCTCTCTCTCTCTCTCTCTCTCTCTCTCACACTATGTCTCTCTCCCTCTCTCTCTCTCTCTCTCTCTCTCTCTCTCTCTCTCTCTCCCTCTCTCCCTCTCTCCCTCTCCCTCTCTCCCTCTCTCTCTCTCTCTCTCTCTCTCTCTCTCTCTCTCTCTCTCTCTCTCTCTCACTATGTCTCTCTCTCTCTCACTATGTCTCTCTCTCTCACACGGATAGGGAATGCTGATGTGGTTCCATCTCCACAGTCTGTCAGCAGAGATTTTGACATATATTTGCGGAAAGTACATTGCAGTCAGAAAAATGAATAGAAATCATATCCAAATATCCTCTCGACAGATGACTTTCCATTCTTAATCCTTATCGATGTCATCATGGACATGGACATGGCCATGAGAGCAACCACCTTGGGAAAGCCCCATGGAGTTCAATCCAGTTTGAGCATGAATAAGCCAACTCTAATTAGCTTCTACCAAACAGATGAAATACCGGGAAACATCTATGACAATCGGATGAATGTGCTGCCTAAGTAGCTCATATCATCTCCATGCATCTTCCCCCTCCTCCTTTTAAGCTCATTAAAGCCCAATTCTAGATAACCAGCGGCCTCGCTAACTTCTTAATGGTGTTTGCTCAGCCTCTCTCTCTCTCTGCCTCTCTTCCCCTCTCTCCCTCTCTCTCCTCTCTCTTCCCCTCTCTCCCTCTCTCTCCTCTCTCTTCCCCTCTCTCCCTCTCTTCCCCTCTCTCCCTCTCTTTCTCTCTCCTCTCTCTTCCCCTCTCTCCCGCTCTTTCTCTCTCCTCTCTCTTCCCCTCTCTCCCTCTCTTTCTCCCTCCTCTCTTTTTCTCTCCCTCTCTCTCTCTTTCTCCCTCCTCTCTCTTTCTCTCTCTCTTTCTCCCTCCTCTCTCTTTCTCTCCCTCTCTCTCTTTCTCTCCCTCTTTCTTTCCCTCATTCTCTCTCTCCCTCTAATGATGCACTGAGCTGAGGCAAATGAATTAAACCAATTAGCTGCACATGCCTGCCGTCGGCAGCGGCCTGGCTGGATGCACTTGTGGGTGAAGAGGCTCTCAGGACAGAAGGGAGGTGCGATCACGTATGTGCATGTCTAATCTGAAGAGCACGTAACGCCAGATGTGATCACATACACTGCAGCCCTTTACCGGTCCACGGTTCATCCTCCCCAGAAAGAAAGTGATTTAAAAAGATGTCAAGGTTTCAGAATCCGACGATGAATATGAATGTTTGACTCCGGCCAAAGATGTTGACCGACAGTCCACTTCTGACACAGGCTTCACAATTTGAAGCACAGAATGTACACAAGCCTCATTCTCCTGGCACAGCTCGCGTCCAGGCCGAGAGGTCAGAGAAGGGCTCACATGGATCTGTTCAAAACTCTGGCAGCACCGGAGACTCGTTCCCTGTGTGGAAAGGTTGGAGAGCTGTTATTGACAGACCTTTTAACTTTAGATATGACAGAAGCACGTCCAAATACTGTGTATGATGGGGTCTGATGCCTTCATGCCCTGCGGTATTGGAGCTGTAGGAGAGAGACACACCAGTGTTGGTAAAGCAATCCTGTGTTGTAGTTTTTTCTGGAACATGGAGTTTGTGCACTTTGCTCTTGTAAGCCCTAACCCCTGGAAAACATGAAGTTCCCTTGCTGGTCATTACTCAAAATGACCTTGGAATCCATGCGAAAATGTACTTGTGTGGGAACCTAACCTTTACAACAGAGGGTAAACGAACACATTAGTTGTGTAACAAATGACAAAATATAACATGAATTATGACTGAACCCAAACAATCACCTCACCTCTGCGCTTGTAGCTCAAAGCTCCTTGGTATTCAAGCCAGAACTAAAGATTGATGCATCATACTAAAGCAATGTTGCCTAGAGCAACTATCAGAAAACTATTGTAGTAAACATTGTACCTTTTATAAAGAGAAACTGTTTGTTGTGTTCTTGCTTGCCCCGATAAGGCATAATGCTCACCAAGACAACAGATCATTTAAATGTATTGCACCCAGGAATACTTGTCCACCCACAGGAAATCCACACTCAGCTGGTGTAACTATGTGTATCTACCTGCCAGACCTTCTGACTCTTCCCCCAGCTGAGATGAGGAGAGACAGGGAGAGACAAAAAGACAGAAGGAGAGACACACAAAGAGAAAGAGAGACAGAGAAAGACAGACAGACAGAGAGAGAGAGAGAGAGAGAGAGAGAGAGAGGGGGGAGAGAGAGAGAGACAGAGAGAGAGGAGAGACAGACAGAGAGAGAGAGGGGGGAGAGGGGGGAGAGGGGGGGGGAGATGTATCAAAGCAGCCTCAAGGGCTATAAATGATGTGTCGTCCTGTAACTCAATTAAAGGAGGAGAAGGAGGGGGAACTGCAGCCAAGGAATGATCTTCTAATTCTTCATATTAATCTGTCCAGGCTGGAATCTGCAGTGTCAGAGAGCAATGTGTCGTTACTCACTTGCAGCACCTGAGGAAAGTGACAGGAACGGTAATGAGATTCTCATGAGTTTGGTGCTCATCAACATGCTAGGTAATACAGAGGAGGCTGTGTGTTCACACGCTTAGCATGGCCTGTCAGAGACAGCCCTGTGAGAGACAGCCCTGTCAGAGACAGCCCTGTGAGAGACAGCCCTGTGAGAGACAGCCCTGTCAGAGACAGCCCTGTGAGAGACAGCCCTGTCAGAGACAGCCCCTGTCAGAGACAGCTCTGTCAGAGACAGCCCTGTTAGAGACAGCTCCTGTCAGAGACAGCCCTGTCAGAGACAGCCCTGTCAGAGACAGCCCTGTTAGAGACAGCCCCTGTCAGAGACAGCTCTGTCAGAGACAGCCCTGTCAGAGACAGCCCTGTCAGAGACAGCCCTGTCAGAGACAGCCCTGTCAGAGACAGCCCTGTCAGAGACAGCTCCTGTCAGAGACAGCCCTGTCAGAGACAGCCCTGTGAGAGACAGCCCTGTCAGAGACAGCCCTGTCAGAGACAGCCCTGTTAGAGACAGCCCCTGTCAGAGACAGCTCTGTCAGAGACAGCCCTGTCAGAGACAGCCCCTGTCAGAGACAGCCCTGTCAGAGACAGCCCTGTCAGAGACAGCCCTGTCAGAGACAGCCCCTGTCAGAGACAGCCCTGTCAGAGACAGCCCTGTCAGAGACTTACTGTAAAACACATCCAATACTGTGTTGTGAGCTGATCTATTGTCTTCAAACTGTATGTACCTTCTTGGAACTTTCAGATTCTGTGGCCATCTGTCCTTGAGATGTTGGGAGAAATTGCTTCATCTGAATGCATCAAAAAACTCCCTTTCACCTAGCATGATTCATTCATCTTTTCCAAAGACCAATCTAAACTTCTGCAGTGAAATTCTCTCCTCAATATGTTAAGCTTCTTCACATTATAATGTCGGACAGAGCCTTTGGGCGTTGGCCAAGGAGATTCTTAAAGGGATTATTTGATCAACACATGGCTCTTTCACAACCCCTTCAGAGTGGTTTTGACACAAAAGCAATTTTCCCTGTAATTTAATTACGTGCTTCATTAAGTTAGGTAAACTAAGAGTTAACCACATAGTTGTTTGGTCTCGAGGTGCTTTCCAAGCAATCAATGAAGAAGAAAAGTCGTTTCGTTCGATGTCTATTTCTATACACAGCTTTCAACAGGGAGCCAAAAACGGTCTCCTAGACAACAATGGTATGAAACTATCCGATAACCATGGACTGGTTTGTAGACAGTGGAGCTTACTGGTCCTCAGTCCTGATTTCCTATCAGACCTTAACCTTGGAAAACCCCTGCAGAAAGTAGACTCTCTCCACTCTGTCCTTCTTCCCCATTATTCTGAATGGACCAATTTATAATCTATTTCCAAATACATTTTGCCCACAAATGTTTATGTGGATATTTGAGAGGTCAGTTTTTGATTGAGGTACTTTGAAGGTTGGCGTTGAATCCAAACATCTGCTTGTTATCCCCAAAGATTTGTTTCCTGTTTAAACTGCACTTCTGACAAACCTCAGGTGGGAAGTGCCCTAGATTTTTTGACTAACTATTTGCAAAGTCTTTTAGAAAGAAATCAAACCTCCGGATGTTCCGGATGTTCAAGCTCACAAACAACTGCTCCGGCATGGTTTCCATCTCATATGACGTTTCCTGGGATTGTTTTTGTTACAAAAATATTTCTTATTTTATGTCATTATATACTTTATATTGCAGTATCATAGAAATGCAATACAATCATAAAGAAGATGCTGACACAAAATCAAACAGATTTGATTTGTAGAATCAAAATGTATCTGAGAAAATGAGGGCTAATCAATGCACTGTAGGAGCAAGGCAGTGGGCAGATTGTCTGCAATGATTTCCTCCTATTTCCAGGACTGTATCTTTCAATATTTGAAGTGAAAGTTTCCTTGTTAATCTGAGGTCTTAGTTCTATAAAAATCTGAAAACAGGTCATCTATATTCATTAGAGGAGGAACACCAAGGAGACCGATACTGTTGTTGATAGAGTCGTTACGGTTACGCATCCTGACACTGTGCCTCGGGAGACACCCATTGGCTCAGCACAATTAACACTAGACCAGTCCCTCCTCATTAGCTCCGCCCCCTTCTGTCTGGACATTACAGGTGGCTAATCACATCTGACTCCTCATGATCAGCCTAATGGCCCACACCATGCTCTGTGACGTATGCACATATTGTGTTTGACTGCATATTACTGTAAATCACCTCCAGTTTAAAGCGATGAATGGCTCTGAGAGGATTGTGTGCTCTGGGGGATTCATGGTGGCTTTGTGCCTTGTCATCTTCTTAGAGATCGTTCTGTAGAACAGGCGGACTGTACCTTTACAGACGAGACTGGGAAATGTGACTATTACTCACACTCTTATGTTGTGGCTGTGGAGTCAAAGTGTGCATTTAATGAGAAGTAATGCAGTGGCACAGAATCCAGTCATTAATGTCCCTGCATTTCTTGTGATCCCTAGTTTTCCACAGAAAGTAAGCTCTTAAGTCTGGCTATGAAGAAAGTAATTTCTCTCACTGTGGTTCATACAGAACGTAGAAGAAAAGGCAATCGTGAAACAAGTGATTTGTTTAACTGAATAGATTACAGTGAAATATAACCTACACAATACACACAAAGTAGTAATTGAAAACACTGGATGAACTTGTATAATGTTGTGACTGGTCTGCTGATAGGAACATGACCACACCAGCAGGTTGAAACCTGGTCTGCTGATAGGAACATGACCACACCAGCAGGTTGAAACCTGGTCTGCTGATAGGAACATGACCACACCAGCAGGTTGAAACCTGGTCTGCTGATAGGAACATGACCACACCAGCAGGTTGAAACCTGGTCTTCTGATAGGAACATGACCACACCAGCAGGTTGAAACCTGGTCTGCTGATAGGAACATGACCACACCAGCAGGTTGAAACCTGGTCTGCTGATAGGAACATGACCACACCAGCAGGTTGAAACCTGGTCTTCTGATAGGAACATGACCACACCAGCAGGTTGAAACCTGGTCTGCTGATAGGAACATGACCACACCAGCAGGTTGAAACCTGGTCTGCTGATAGGAACATGACCAGACCAGCAGGTTGAAACCTGGTCTGCTCCAGCAAGTGGGAATGTCCAGGTCACCATAAAGGATGTCAGGGGAGCCTGGACTTGGCACGTGCATTTGGTAGTTCCCACAATCCACCACACGACTGCATCAAACTGTCAGAGACTCAGTTTGTCTCAACCCGCAATAATGAAACTACCGTTATAAACCAGACAGAAAAGTATTCGACGTGAGGTGATAAAAAAAGAAAGGGTAAGATCAGTGTCAAGCACACTTGAATGGGGGTGGAAGTAGATATTATGAACCTGGGCCTGTCAGACCTTTTGTAAGTGTGCGACCAGATGTTGTCATTGAAGCTGTGTGATAACTTCTCAAGGATGCAATCATAGACTTCTCTACTTCAGTCGTCTTTCCTGTTGTGAAGAGCATCCACAGGGAAAATATTTTTTTAAATCATGTGGTATGTTAAGAAAAGGTTTTCCATGACACAACATATTTAAGGGAATTCCTCATAAGTTCAAAATAGATTGTGAAACAACACAAACTTGTTTGTTTAAACCACAGTCATTCCACACTGTAGACAATTTAAATACATGCAATAATAGCCCTGTATTTTTGTTCTGTGCCATTTCAATATGATCTTTGGCAGAAGAAGAAATGTTTCCCATCTGTATGTGATAGACTGTAGACTGATTCATGTAATGGTTTCCCACACAAACACATGGTCAGCAATGGAGAAAGTAAAAAAAATATGTTCCACTCCATTATGTAAATCTCTCTGGTCATGGAACATTTATGCTCGCCTTTCGAATATAGGCCAGGCTGCATCTTAGGCGTCTGTCGTTTTAGCCCTATGTAAGGGTTCACTGCACAGCATTTTCTTCCAAGGTAATGGGATATTCACCCAATCATATTTAAATATGCAGTAAAGCACTATGGGTCTTTTTCTTTTTTTTTTTATATTGTCAAAAAGTCAAAAAAACGTTTTCCATATTCAAATTCATGCACAGACAAAACTACATGATTACAGTAAAAAAAGAATTCAAGTGCTTTGTTTCGTGCAGGCTTTGCCTTCATGTCTCTCTCTGGACATGGAATCAGATAAAAGACAGATTATCATTAAACATAAAAGCATTACAGTCAATAAATAATCAAATTTGGGTACAAGAGATTAATGATTACGAGAGATGGACCGTAAATTTCACTTTGGTATGTAAATGAAGACTTTTCAGAGCGTCAGCATCAGGTAATGCTTAGTTGATATTGATTTCCCATACGTACACCACATCCAACATCTCAGTGTGCTCCCTGGGGGATGATAAAAATGATCTCTGAGAGCACGGGGACCCGAGAGGTGCATATGTATGAGGGCAGGGCCAGCCTGCTGAAAGATGAAGTCGGATAAACCTTGAAACAGTCAACAGACGATGGTCACAATGCCAAGATGTGCTGCTAGTGGGAACAGCACGCCACTTTAAAAGTAGTCAGAGATTAATCTAAAAGCACATTCTGTCAGCAGGCCCAGGACGCCTCAGCATCAGGGCTGGTTCGAGGGCTGTCTGTCTGTTCATGGATGTGTCATTCATGCCCAGTTGATTCCTCTAAGAATGCCTCTCCGACAGGCCTGGCTGGGTTTCAGACGCTGTCTAAACAAACAGCCCATTCAGGGGAGGATCTGTTCATGTTTAGCCCTCTCTGTCTCAAATCGTGTTCTGGTGGGACGAATGTTTTCAGTGTGCCATTTGACTGATATATTATCAGTATTATATTTATTGCAACTTTCAGCAGTTTTCGAGAAATGTATTGTTTCTTAAACGTTGTGTGGTAATTGATCAGTATGCTTCTAGGTGATCAGGACAGCTGGGGGGTTGTAGGAAATCTATAACTCTGTGTGTTACTCTCTGATTAGCAACATCTGTACACAGTAGATAGTTCTGGACCAGGGAACCCAGTAACGCAGACAATGTCTGTGTACTATCTCAAATTTACATTGTGAGGATGTTAAATGAAAATGGACAAAGTGGAAGGATATTTAATATTTGCTCTCATTTTCCAAATGCAATTCCGCCAAATATACAGTCTAAATGCATTCAATATGCAACTGAGTTGTTTGTCTGTTCCCAGTGTAGATACAGTCCAGTATTGCTGTGTGGTAGATCCAGAGGAGATGAGCTGCAGTATAGGACAGGCCTGACAGCATCAAAGGACAATTGTTTTGTGTATTTTACATTTACATTACATTTACATTTAGTCATTTAGCAGACGCTCTTATCCAGAGCGACTTACAGTAAGTACAGGGACATTCCCCCCGAGGCAAGTAGGGTGAAGTGCCTTGCCCAAAGACACAACGTCATTTGGCACAGCGGGGAATCGAACCAGCAACCTTCTGATTACTAGCCCGATTCCCTATCCGCTCAGCCACCTGACTCCCTCCCTTTTCACCTCCGTCTCTGTGCCCAGCCCAAACGACTTCCACTCGTTTGTTGGTGCAGTAGCATAAGCATCTCAGAACTAACCAACATTAGCAACAGGGGGCGACAAATATGTCATCTTAGAAATACAACAGAGAACACCTCAAACCACCTTAAATATAAGATTATTATATATTTCTCAAGGCTAATACAGTATTTTTATATTCTCTAGTATGCTGTTGTGTAGCAGATACATTTACATTTAGTCATTTAGCAGACGCTCTTATCCAGAGCATGTTTCTTTACATAACAGATGTTTACCACAGAGCCTCTCAACTCTGAAAAGCAATTAAAGTTAAACCTTTGAACCTTTCCACCAGGTCTGTACAGAGGATGTAATCATTGAAAGGCCAACACGACTTTGTCTTCTCTGGTATTTCTTCTCTTTCACATTTTCTCTCTCTCTCTCTCTCTTTCATTCGCTCTTTCTTGCTCTCTCATTCTCTCTCTCTTTCATTCTTTCTATAAGTTTCCATATCTATCTTTCTACCTCCTATCTATCATTATTTGGAGTGAGTGTTTAGGGAGTATGACCTTCCAAGTGAGGAAGAAGATGCTGCAGCCTTGCTGATGAAGGTCAGGGTAAAGGACAGACTATGCATATCTGTGCAATTTCCACATTCAGAAGGTCAGAGTTGACATGGGAATCAGCATGACTGCTCTCGCATCTGCTCATGTCCTTTCAGCAACAGCAGGAAAAAACTCTGTTTATTCAGGGGTTATTCTGAGTTGATTCTGGGTTTAGTTTTCTGGGTTTATTTCTGGTTTATTCTCCCTTTGGATGCAGTGGAGATGATTTTCTCCATCATTCCCTGCCTATAAAAGTCATTTCTTCCGCACATAAAACTCTCCGTCTCCTCTTCTCATTTAATGAGGGCTTTGTCGCTGCGATAAACTTAGTGAGAGCGCTGGCTTGGTGTGTCACTTCCAGCCGTGCGCACTGATAACAGAAAGGGCTTTTCTCTGCGTGATGCGAGAGCGGGCCAGGGGGAGTGGCAGCTCTCTGGTGTGGCCGTGCTGGGAGCACTGAGAGATGGATTCAGCCCAGGCTAAGTTGGCCCCAAATGAGCTCCTATACAACACAGCATATCGCTCAGCATGCCACTCGTCCAGAATATGTAATGTGTGTGTGTGCGTGTGTGTATGTGTGTGTGTATGTGTGTATGTGTGTGTGTGTGGGGGTGGGTGGGTGGGTGGTTGGGGTTAGGGGGGTCATTCCTATCGGGACAGTCTCAGTTGGAAGTCTGCAAGAAATCATTAAAGGAGTGATTCACCGAGAATTGTGTCTGTTTGGTCTTCTCCTAGCCCACCCCCCCTTTCTCCCTCTCTCTCCCTGTCTCTATCCTCTCTCTCCCTGTCTCTATCCTCTCTCTCCCTGTCTATCCTCTCTCTCCCTCTCTCTCCCTGTCTCTATCCTCTCTCTCCCTGTCTCTATCCTCTCTCTCCCTCTCTCTCCCTGTCTCTAACCTCTCTCTCCCTCTCTCTCCCTGTCTATCCTCTCCCTCTCTCTCCCTGTCTCTATCCTCTCTCTCCCTGTCTCTATCCTCTCTCTCCCTGTCTCTATCCTCTCTCTCCCTCTCTCTCCCTGTCTCTATCCTCTCTCTCCCTGTCTCTAACCTCTCTTGCACCTCTCTCTCTCTAACCTCTCCCTCTCTCCTCAACCTCTCTTTCTCTCTCCCTCTG
Source organism: Thaleichthys pacificus (assembly GCA_023658055.1). Lineage (NCBI taxonomy): Eukaryota > Metazoa > Chordata > Actinopteri > Osmeriformes > Osmeridae > Thaleichthys > Thaleichthys pacificus. The sequence continues at coordinate 21,917,857 of CM042867.1, read as the reverse complement.
TCTCCCTCTCCCTACTCTCTCCCATTTATTTCCTTAACCTCTCCCTCAATCTCCCTAAACTCCCCCTCTCTCTCTTCCTCTGTCTCCCTCTCTCTACAACCTCTCCTTCTCTCTCCCTAGCCTCCTCCCTGTCTCACACTCTTACCTTCTGGGGCACAGTCCATTTGGGTTGTGATCTGAGTTTATCCGGGGGACTGCGAGAAAAAGCTGGAAATTGCCCCTGTTGATCCCATAAGTGAGGCTGGGAAAATAGATTGTTATGGTGATATATCTCCATGGTCTTGCTATACAGTCTTAGCAGTCTCCACTTAGCAGCTGGCCAGGGCAGGCCAGGTATGGGCTGTTCCCCTGGGGTAGCACACTCCAGCAGCTACCTGGCTGTTCCCCTGGGGTAGCACACTCCAGCAGCTACCTGGTAACACAATAAAAACCCTTCAGAACCTGAGGAAGGCGAGGGGGAGAGGGAGATGAATCCTGCGGGGTCACCACCATAGCAGTGCACTGAATAACAAATGGCCGCAGTGATCAAAGTATTTTTTGCTACGTTGTTTTTTGTTGTTTTTTCCCCCCCCCAACAACCAGCCATGTTTACAGTGTGATTACACCGGAGAGGAGAATATCCTGGACCACAGTGGTGTGTCAGAGGGATGAGAGGAGTGTATTTTTAGATGCTTCCCTATCTGGTGCATTGTCATCTCAGCACCCAGGGAGGATTTGCGCGTGCTAGCGTGCTAGCGTGCAGACATCGCTGCAAGTCTAACTCAACGTGCCCTTGCCTTGATGAGCTGTCACAATGTTGTCACTGCACTTACAGAGCTGAGGTTGACTCATGCGCTTCGAGCAAAGCTCATACAGCTGGGATTAGTTCCCGTGTGGTCCTCAAATGTACTTATTTGTCAGACATCAACAACGGAGGAACTGTTATTTATTTACTGGTAACATTGTTCTGACAGTGAGCAGGCTGTTGTAGAAGACATTGTAGTTGTGGTTAAGTGTTGCACATACTTTACATGATGCAGCATGATGCAAGCTCTGTCATTATTACATCTGGATATTTGTTTAATACTATTATTTGTATATATTACGTTACTATAGTTGATTTTGACAGACTAGTCGTTTAGCAAACAAAAAGTCCCTCTTTTATCAGTCATTTCATCAGGTAGTTATGAAACACTCATGTGAAACCCATCTGTTCCACAGATTCAGACTAAAATAAAAGTAGCATGAAACAATGTTAGAGCTGGTGGTTTTGCCTAATCAGAAAAATCTACCTTGCTCATTTCTGGGGGAGATGTTTATCTCTCACTACAATATCCTTCATGGCCTCGCAGGCATGGCAATCTATCTTGAAAGGGTTCATATTTTCTCTTGCGTGTCTTCCCAGGCAGGGAAAATCAATCGTTAAACTAAGTAATGAAATCCCATTGGCCAGTGTGTCTGTGGCAGTGGCACTGCCAGCAGTGTATTCTGGATACAGTCTGGTGTCAGATCTATCTCTCCCTCCAGAAAAAAAAAAAACTATTTTACTTCTTCACCGATGAGCCATAATTCACCTTTAAAGACTTCTTGGCTGGCAAGATACTTATCCGCATTCCAATGTCTCCCAGTTTCTGTTTCCTGGTTTACGTTTAAACAAATTAATTTTCGTTAGGGAGTGTCAGAGGTGGATCGATTCATCGTGGAAGCAGGAAAGAGGTTAGAAAGAGGAAGCTGTAACTGAGGAAAACGCCTCAAAGCATCCATGAAGCCCTTTACTGGAGCTGAGGAAAACACCTCAAAGCATCCATGAAGCCCTTTACTGGAGCTGAGGAAAACACCTCAAAGCATCCATGAAGCCCTTTACTGGAGCTGAGGAAAACACCTCAAAACATCCATGAAGCCCTTTACTGGAGAAGTTCCCTTCCTCTCATTCAGCCATCTGACTCCCACATTATAGAGAGCAAATCCACAAAGACAGTTTTTACATGTTGTTGTGGGCTGGTGGCCTTGATAGAATGATAAAGACAGCAATGCTAAAGAACCTTGTGGTACACATGTTCACAGCCTGGTGAATTACTTCATACGATTGTTTTTTATCATGAAATACAGGTCTTGTATGTACTGTTAGTTTGAAGAATTAATTTCAGTTCAATATGTATTACAGATCTCTGTAGGTTTGGACAGAACAACTAAATCACCTCATCTTGTTTTGTTTGTAAACCAAACTTTTTCTAACACTAAGCAAAACAAGTACATTTTACTTTACAGTCTGTGTAAAATAGTAAACCACTTACAGCAACATTTCTTATCAACTGACCCATTTTAATGGGATTTTGAATTCTACCCTTTGGGAGGATTTCAGCCTTGGGGTCATTTTGTGCTGCGAACAAACTTTTCTCCCACAGAGAGAAGATTAAATGCTTACCTCTCTCTCTCTCTCTCTCTCTCTCTCTCTCTCTCTCTCTCTCTCTCTCTCTCACACACACACACACACACACACACACACACACACACACACACACACACACACACACACACACACACACACATGTGTACTGTATTGTGCATTCCTGCCACACACAGACAAATTCACAGACACAATCTCTCTTTCTAAAGTTTAAGATCAAGACCATCTTACATTTACATTTATGCATTTAGCAGACGCTTTTATCCAAAGCGACTTCCAAGAGAGAGCTTTACAAAAGAGCATAGGCCACTGATCATAACAACAAGATAGCCCCAAACATTGCGAGCAGCCAAAACATGAAGCATACATTGTGAAAACCAAATAAGTGCCATGGGGAAGAACCATAAGAGCATGCAGTTAAACAAGTTACAATTAAACAACATGAAACTCAAAAAGTGCAAGAGTGTACCTGTAAAAAAGAAGACAAAAAACAACAGTCAACAGTAAAATATCTTCAACAAAGGGCACTAACTTGCCTCAGAAATGTGACCTTAAAGTTGTTTCATTACGTTATAATGCTGCAATTACAGATTCTAATTACAGCATTCTTCTACTCAACCATCTCAATTCTTCCTTTGAACAATCTGCAAACAGCAGGCTAATACACTACAATGACCTTGTTCCCCATTTGCCAATTTCTCAAACCATTTAATGGTTTATTGGATTTCTTCTCATTTGAATGGGAATGGTTGGTTGAACAAGGTCACATAGATTTATTCTACAAGGAAGAGAAAGGCCCTCCTCAGACCAGTCTGAGAGGGTTTATTGTGGTTTGAATATAGTTGTGTCTTATCATATCTCAATTGTAGATTTGCTCTGGTCATAACTAACACTTTAACATGCTCTGCTTTTGTTTTCTTGGGTAAATTTGTTTTTCAAATTGAACTCAGTTTTCCCGAACACTGCGCTCACCTCATGTTTAGAACACACTATGACACACATTGAATGAAGTTACTTTATATTTAGCAGAACAGTGCTAAATGCTACATCTTAAATTATTTAGCATCTCGACATCCTCCTTTAAAACCGGATACACTTGAATCTTTTATTTAAGACTCACATGAAACATAAAACACGTTGCAGTTTGGTGTGCAGGGATGAGGTGGAACACAATAATTACAGCTACCTTGGCTAGTTGAGCCCAAACGGATAATGATCTCCTCTGAAACTTTGATCTTCTGCATACTACTTCCAGTTGAAACAAAGAGATGAGTAATTCATTAATGACACAGGATATAAATAACAGTCTACTGTATCAAGTAAATGTTTACTCTGTTGACATCCTTTCCGGTTTGGAGTCAGACAGGTGGATGTTTCCTTGCTCATTCTGTAAATAAAGTAACTTAGTTGGATTGGTTCTGCGGATGTGAGTAAATCACATGTTAACTCCAGGCTGTACATAACCTTGATCAGGGTTAGCAGTGATGTGGAAACACAGATCTGTATTCCTCAGCACTGATAATCAGTTTGTGGGCAACAGCCATGTTCACTGGGCTTATAAAATATCAGCTGTATATATTACAGTTAATATGATGTATGAGATTGACATTGAGGGGCTGAACTGGACTTCGGTAGTTCAAAGCACATCATACAGTGCAATGAGCCATAATGCTTTTTTCCAATTCTCCCTGTAGCCAATATAGTGTCTCAACATCATTAAATTGAAAAGTTGAGTTAAGAAAAAAATAGAAAAAAAAACAAGACAAGTTATTTTATCTTTAATGTTTTGTTCATGGTCACCAAGCCGCTTTAACAATTAAACCTGAACGCTTCCAAACTCTGACTTCATGAACATGAAATAAACCTATCTGGTGATTATTCTGGTTCAGCCAGTGTTTCCTTTAGCACAGCCAACACTGGGCCTAAAACAAAACAATGGTTGAGATAAAAATTGTCCTAAACAAAAGATATTTCTGTCACCTTTTCAGAAAATGTCATCTACCACCTACTTATCATTGTGGGTAATGAAAATAGCCCTGCATTGCACAGTTGCCAGTATTTGATGTTGTGGATGCCACTTCAAAGCTCACACAAAGGCTTGCTATATCTGCTGTTTTCCACACAGTGGTTTTCACATCAGCTAGACTCCAGGATGGTTGAGGTTTGCGTGCCAGTTCCTGTTTCCTGCTGTTTCCCATGGTTATGGTTTTCGTGGGCTTGTCGCATTGAAGAAAATTAGTCTATCTGAGAATGTTTTATTTAAGCATCAAATGCCAAAAATCTCTCTACTATTTGTATTCAACAATAACATTATATACAGAGCATTTTATATTGTAGGCATCTAGGGCATGTAGGGTCTTGAATCTGATACGGGCCGGGATGGGAAGCCAGTGGAGGGAGATGAGGAGCAGGGTAAACGGGGAAAACATCTGAAATAATGTGAAGATTTTAGTTTTGAACTGAAAACTGATATTATACCTTAACGTCTGTTTAACCTGTTTCATGAGGCTGCTTCCAAGACTCCCCATCGTCACTCCCCAGAGGGGGTGACGATGGGGAGTCTTGGAAGCAGTCTTGGACTCGGGAGTCGTGCACGTCAGCACAGCAAACGCTTGGCTAATGGCCTTTTCCCATCTGCCTCAGAGCCTAGACAAGCTTCAGGTGAAGTCGCCAATATTTCACAGATATTTCACAGGAATTTGCCTTTCACTGCAGGTCTTTAGAGCAACAGATGGATCTTTCTGCACAAAATTGCTTTCATATTACGTATAGGAACCCTGACTTTAACCAGTGAAAATGTATACTTCATCTTGAAAAGAAGTAAAAGATGGAATGAATTGGAAGTTTAATGAACTTGTGGAAAACAATGAGAAGCGGAGAACAACATCCATGTTTGAAACGTACAATACAGCTGCCTGACAGAAATACATTACTCCACCATTAAACACATGCACTGTATACTGATTTTAATTAAGGTAGGAATTTGCTGAGACATCGAGATATACAACAATCATTCAAAAAGTGATACTTTTCTCTTCATATCAAATAACTTGCCCAGCTCCGTGCACAACCAATACTTTCTTAAACTACTACTACTACTTAAAGTGAGGATAAAATATTTTTTAACATGGATGCTTGGGAATTGCTTGTCACCACTGCTGATCTGTCGCTTTAAATGTGCAGCTGGTTGGCAATTCCAGTGGACATTTACCAAGTAGGCTAGGTTGACGTCAGCCAACTTCTCCAGCAGCTGCGGCGAGGAGAGCAGGGAGGGAGAGTTAGTTGATGTGGAGCGACGACGAGGAGCGTGTTCAGGACAGCGGGACTATAGTGTTCATTGGTATGTGAAATTTTATCTTTTTGCGTGTTTGGAGTTGTCAAAACAGTGATTTAAACAGGTTAATTTGAGTGTTGTCCTCAGAATGCACAGTTAACATTTTGTGAATTACTAAACCGTTTTCGCGTCGTCCAGTGCAACACATTAAGTTTGTTGGTGTTTTGAGTCTGCCGTATTTTTCCACGAACGTAGATTTATTGCGTTTCTCCGTAGAATCACAGGCTATCGTCGTATGTAGCATAATAAATGTATGACTAGATTATGAAAGTGGCAGGTTCATTCGACTAAGCAACATGGATGTTGGAACATGTGGAAAACCAAGTTTGACATCAGTCACACCGAACGGATGTGAATGGAAAAGTGTTTAAAAAATGTTTTTGTAAATCGACTGTCGGAGTCGTCCCAAAGCTAACTTTCCAAATTGACTGACTCCCGACGCTTATTTTAAACGAGACACAAATCAAGACATTGCACGCCGTACAAAAATGTGTTGCTCGCATGGAGGTCATTCTGTGTAAACGGGATGGTCCGCGCGGGTCGTGCAAAATTCTGTGATTACATTATTAGTGTAGTCTTGCTAATTTACTGATGAATGCAACAGCGATACTGCTGTTTGTATCACCGATGTTCTTTTGAACTTTGTACCTTCGATGTAGATTTTGCTGTTTAGCATTGTCTGTTTACTGAGGATAGCATGGACCCTGTCTGTCTCTGTCTCTCTCAATGTGGTGGTGGTGTAGACAGCTGCACAGTACTTTCTCCTTGGTACCAGATTGAACTTGGTCTCTTGAGCGAGATGATACCAAGCGACATGATTAATGATGTCTCTCCCCTCCTATTTCACGTCAAAAGTTTTGTTGGAAACGCTATATTATTCCAGTATCTACAGTACATTGGTGTGTGCATGTAATTCCACATAAATGCTATGGTTTGATAGGTGTAGAGACAGATCATTAAACTGGAGCATGAGCAACCAACAATAATGAATCAAATAGGGACTGAAGAAATGTAACTGTTTTGATATTTTCATTCTTGTATGAAGCAGGTTTTCTATTTTAAATGGGCCTGGGTTAATTTCCTTTTCTTAATCCTAAACCCACTTCTGTTTTTTCTTCAGACTTCTCTTTTATTTGGTCTCTTAAGTAAGACTATTTTCTGAGCATTGTTGTGAAATGAGGATTCAAAAGAGACTGCTGATGGCTGAGATGGCTCATACGCTGCTGCAATTTACACGCAATTACCTGACGATTGCTCCAATTGAAAATGGGTACGAGATATAACTTCACTCTAACCGCATGCAGTGAACGCTATCAAAGTAACTCCAGTTTCTTGTACAATGTTCATAGACACCATGCTCCAGTTTCCTTAATGTTTTGCTCTTCCAAGAGCTTCCATGTGTGATGCCTTTGGGCTCATATTGTATGCAATGAATATCCAATCCCTTTTCCAAATCAGTGTAAGTTAGCCTGGAGGCTCAGAGTGAAGCTCCAATCCAGAAGAGCGTTTTCATTTACTCAGCGAGAAGCAGAAGTGGTCATGGAAATTATTTCAAGCTCAGAGTTAAATTAAGGTCATAAGTAAGGCGAGGAAACATCTTATTCAGCTAAAAAAGGGAAAGAATCCCAGAATGGTCATGTGACAGGGCACGGCCTCGGGCGTGACGGGGCACGGCCTCGGGCGTGACGGGGCACGGCCTCGGGCGTGACGGGGCACGGCCTCGGGCGTGACGGGGCACGGCCTCGGGCGTGACGGGGCACGGCCTCAGGCGTGATGGGGCACGGCCTCGGGCGTGACGGGGCACGGCCTCAGGTAAAGGACTTGATTCATGTGGCATGTTTGTGCAGACACTGGTGAAGGCTGCTGGTTAAATTCCAGCGTTCAGGTTCAGCTAGATGGATGGTTTTGTGTGTCATAGCATGGCACTGCTATGTTACTAGCATATGCAAATGTGTAAATGCTGTAAATATGCAATGTTACTGTTTTGTGTAAGGATCCAAGTGGATGGTGAACTACCATTGCCAGCACTTATCGTGGATGTGATGTCCAATGATCTACATACTTTGTGTGTCCTCATGATGATAGCATTGGTACAGCCAAGGCTTTTTAATAAGTAGTGATAAGTGAAGTGAATAGTGACAAGGCCTCATTTGTTACAATTTTGATAGTTTCATCATTGATCCTTACTCCGTTTTGTACAGAGCTAGAGCTTGTTGTGCTGGTACCTCAATGTGTTCATGCTCGTCCTTCCAGACCGTTCCTCACTTGGTCCAAGATCATTCTCCGAGTGACTGATAACATCATCACTATCAACCATGACTGCCCATCCCTCACTGTCACAGAACTTCATCATTGTAAGTTCATCTTCACACAGCGCTGGTTTTCTCCAGGGCATGTTAGAGCTTCTCTCTATCGATCTGAAGGTACTTTTGACCTGATACATAGTGAGAAATCCAAGCCATGTCTGAGCCTCCACTTGTACTAGTAAAACATCACTCAGAACTGAGAAGGACAGGACACACTAGGAATGTCTGAAACTTGGACATGAGAAACTGCCATTAACCAATCATCCAAATGCTGTCAATTTGCTTCTGAGATTACATGATGTGTGTGTCTGAACGGCTCCTTTCCAGGTACAACATAAGGGCAGCCCAGCACGTGAGCTGTACGTGCGTGAAGCCGAGGTAATTGATACTTGTGCTTTGCTTGTCTAGGCCGTTGACTTTTTAAATGTCAGAGCTGTGGATTGGTTTGGCACTGGTATTAAACCTACTGCACATACCAAACAACTCGGTCACTCATAGTCTCTTGCAAATGAGTTTGCTGAATGCATTGTGGTCATCAACATCGGCCCTTTCTCTCGTATAGTGAAAGCTCTGTCTTCATTTCTCCATGGAGGCGGTTATTGTTGTCATTGAATAAAGGCTCTCCAAACTGTGATGGAGTCCTTTTGTTATTCATACTATGTGTGTCAGTTGGGAAGTCTATCTGGAACTGCCTGAGCTCAAGAATCATAATAGAAAATGTAAATACAGTTCCAAGTCATCTCAATGATTCAGTTACTTTGCATAAATAGTTTTTCTAAAGAAGCATCGTTTCAACCCAAATGGCTCTCAATGTGTAAACAAAAAAGATGCATGGATACATGGTGTGAAGCAGGTTCTAACTGATAAAATGCTCCAGTGGTTAATGGTAATGAAAACGGTGACCTCAAACCTGAATTAATAAATGTTGACCATTTATTGTGGATTTTAGTCTCTCAAAACACTTAACATTTCACTACATCAAAAGCGAGTACCTAAATATGGAAAGCAACCCTTTCAATGGGTCAACAGAGTTTTACTAAACATTAGACTAGCAGTAGATTGAGAGAGCAGTTGTAGTTTCATTATTCTGCTCCCTGCAGTGCGTCTGGTCACAGCTTTTGGTGTTGCTCTCTTAGACCAACACATTAATCAACAAGTAAATAAATCTACCAAGTAGAAGCAAACAAAACAAGGCAAAATTGTTAATGAAACCGTTAACATGACAAACAGGGCCTGGCTTCCTTTTGATATAATATTGCTAAAATACTTTAGACTTTTCTTTTTGTATTCTTATAACTGTTAGGTGGACTTGATGTAAGTGACCTGATGCAAGGCTCAGGATTTGCCCTATTCCACTTGTTTCTCCAGCTAGAGGACTAAGGTGCACCACAGCTTGACACAGCTTGACTATGCAGGCAGAGCTTACCCAAATCATAGAATCGTTAACATAACCTCACATTACTAATGGTTCTTGTGGGAAACACATAATGGCTTTTCCTCCTGAAGGCTGAGGGCTTGTTTTGGGCCCTGTCTTTAGCAAAGGGTAAGCCTCTTGACTGGTTGATCCTCAAGGCTGAACTGACCTTAATGTGCTGTAGTCGGCAACACAAGAAACAACTTAGCATAGAGCCAGTTGTGATGCCTTGAATGGCTGGAGGTATTTGAGTCTTGCTCTTCTGTTGTATCCAGAAAGAAATGGGAAAGCCATTGTAAAGGCAGTCTTACAGCAAGTCTCTCTGACCCCTGAGCAAGTCAAGCTGAAGGACATGAGACATACCTCCATAAGGAATACATGTCATTATTTTAATGGATTTTAGATGCTTCTATTGTTTATTTATTTATCTCTATGTGGCCTGTGGCCCTCCATGCCTGTATTGACCCCGGTAACAAGTCTGGTACCATTTATAAGATATTTTGAAACACAGCACTTCATACTTCAGACTGCTGGATTGTTACTGTAGTAGACGTTAATCTTCACTAGAAGGTCATGGCATTTCATGTTGAAGAGACTGACGAGGATGTGATTTCTTAAAGCCATACTGTACACGTTCTGCTCCTAGTCTTGGTCTGAGAGATGATGGTTCTCATTGGAAAGGCCATCCCTTTATCTGTGGACATGTTTGTGCTGTTCAGCCCAGAGAACAGCTCACGGTAGCGTTCTGTGCTGCTGTTTGAACCAGGAGGGACACAGTTCCACACAAGGAAACTCAAATCTCTTGAGTCTGTGTTGTGGGAGAAGTGTCTGACCAGATCAAGATGGGTATTGAAAAACGAACCTGTTGAATGATGGTGCCTGGTGTTTAAGGGGGTGGAGAGAACAGTGCAGTCAGCTCAATCTTCTCCAGAGTGCAGCCAATTTGGTGATATGTTTTTACCATGGCTCTGTTATTTGGGTACCAGCATAGTCTAGTTTTTAATGGTATTATTTCCCCTTGAAGTCAAACAGCAGAGGTATGATCTAGCTCTAAGCTCGTCCTTCTGGATGTCTCCATCTGCTCGTCTTATTGGCCAGTGATGACAGGAGAGACTTCCTCTTGACAACGTTGCACAACAACTGGATTACATCTGAGGTCACGGTATTCCTGTTACATTCACTTTTGGTAAAATGCTGTAGCAATATCCTGCAGTAATGCTCAAGCATTGCTAAACGATTAAGGAACCAAGAAATGTAAGCTATTTATACTTATTATTTCAATAGGATGTGTGAGATCTCATTGTGAAATAACTTCCAGCTTCATGGGCTCACATCACACAACCCATGCATAGGCACCCCAACTGGCTGACTAAAACTTAGAACTGTAAATGGTAAATGGACTGCATTTATATAGTGCCTTTCTACATTAGCAATGTCTTTTTGGTTTGGATTTACTCAAACGTAATCGGAGGACTACATTGTGCTAGTCCCTCCAGTAGCAGTTGGTTTAGAGTTCTAGGTAGCCTACTAGTTCTAGTAGCAACGCCATAGATTTTACAATTTGAATCGCAGAGCTGAAAAAATGTAATCGCAATAACAGATGGTATCATATATAACTAACATGTGGGGTATTAATATTCAATTAACTTTTCTTGGCACCAGATGGTGCAAGGTTTACTAGTGTGTTTGTCGACAAGGATACGGCATCGGCACTGCACTAGTTACCTGCATCAAAACACAACCAACACTGTGCTGTCACTTATTTATAGCCTTTAAGCCTTGTCGATTTGCATGAGTTGATATTTGGTCCACTGGGACCTGCCATGCTGCCACTGTGGATGACGCTTAACAGCTTCCTGGCGTTTCTACTTATTTACCGGCTAGTTTGCTACGCTGTGGACAAAAAGTCTCAGTCAAGCAGAAGTAAATGAAATGCAGAAAAATGTGTTTAAGGGGAACGGTGTACAGCATAACGACCATTGCATTTGATGAAACCTTTGTACTATGAGGGTGGGATGGTGGGAAAGATGGAAGCCGCTTAAGGGCGTTTTGTTCTAATTTGTCCTTGTGGAGCCAGTTCTTAATTTCCAACCCTATTTTCTAGTTCAACTTGAGTTAGTCTTCATTGTCTGTTAAAGTTGGGGCTGGGAGAACTAATTTGTATTCATTACCAGGGTCTACCCATTGACATTTTGCAGGAATTTCCGACTGTCACCGGAATAGGTCAGACTTGTTCAGCAAATTCAGTCAGTAAAGTCTATTACGGAGTATTTTGAACGCACTGGAGTGATCCGAAGCAACTCCAGTGCGAAGGGTAACATTTGGACTGGCACATTTTCCCCTTCTGTTCCTCACTCAAAATTGTCCTCAACTTTTATTTGATTTATTTTTTAAAGGAAAGAAAATGGTGCATGGTCTCTTTTTTCCAGAGCTGTATATTTAGTTAATGAATGCCTGTTGTGTCTCTACACCCAGAGCAATCTTCCCATCAATTACTTAGAGAGAAGCCTACTTTCACAAAGTTAATCTTTAATATTGTTGTCATGTACTGTAGTAAATAAATTCAATCCCCTTAGTCACTACTTGTATATTTTCTTATAGATAATGACAATATGCAGGATCATAACAGCAACCAGTACAGTTTGGATATGTTCTTCTGACATGTATTGAGAGTTTGAACAACTCTATTATAATATAATGATGACCACTCAAGCCTAACTTTAAGACAAGACTCCTCTTTGTATTATGCAGTAAGAACTTTAATTTTAAACACGTTTATCCGCTGCCTGTCAAACCCTCTGTTCAGACTCAGGACAGGATGAGTGTGTTTGGAGCTGGCAGATTAGCTGGACCAGGCAGGCAGTCTGGCATCGTCGCCATTGATGTTGCTATTGTTTGAGGCGATGAAAAATGTATCTTGTAAGCCAGTGCCTTTTTAAGTGACGACTGGCATGTTATTCCTAAATGTTCATGTCTGTCTCGTACTTGAAGCTCAAATTTAGGGAATATCCTGCAGGATGAGGGGAGACTTTTTTTTTGCTTTTCACACCCACTATCTTTAACAGCCTTTTATGGCCCTTTCATTTCAAGATGGGTGCCATTCATTACACACTCATTAGTTTTGATTCTCCATTCATTCTGAGCTGCAGCCACCCTGGTACTGCAGGAGAAGGATGTTTGTAACCTCTGACACCCAGTAGTATGCTACTTGGTATAATGAATCGTCAGGAATTATCTGAATTTTATTGGTATTGTTTAGTGCCTTATGGGGAGACGTGGAGGAGTCTATTCATCTTCTGCTGGGTGGTGGAACTGCATATCTCATGGCAGCAGGCCTGAAATGTCTGCAGGTCGTGTATATATTTACCACCCACTCCCCCCATCTTGCAGTATTCAGTCTGCCCCAACCCAATCAGCCGGCATTCTATATAGTTTCCTCCCAGTTGCCCTCATAAACTTAGTTGACATTAAAATGAATTTTGATACTTCAAATCCGACTTCTCATGCCAATAATCTCTGCTGTTGTTTGATGCTGAACTGGCATGTCGGTGAGGAACTGTTTGTTTTGCGTGCGTGCGTGCATACAATGTTTTGAGATTCTGAATCCTTCTGTGCATCTTTATTATTATTTGTTTCTAAATGTACTGATAAGGATAAAAGCTTTTGATATATTTCATCATTCTGGATTATATTGTTTATTGAACCCTAAATTTTGCAGTGTAAGTAAGCTTCTTAAGATTAGTTTTCAATAACCGTCCTGTAGTTTTTCGGTTTATATTGACCGATTTACAAATGTTCTCCTATGAAAGATTTATACATTTTAAGGTGCAGCCAACTCCAGGAGGGTTAAAGCTTTTGTGTGGGTGTGAAAGGTAAACACAAGGCCTACTTCACTTGAGTCCTTAAGGCTGTCAGGTAGCATGTTTCCTCAGCAGTTGCTGTTGGACTTGAGAATGCCCTGCTCATTACACATAGAAAAAATATTTGAGTGGCATTACAGTGTCATTATAATGTTGTTCTCTGGGGGGGAAATGCTTGTCACTGGCTGATGAGCTGAGAATTTAAGAGGCCTGCGAGTTCCAGTCCCTCTAGGGGAGATTGAGGGAGTTCAGAAACCGACCTTGGGGGTTGTTTCCTATGAGTCCCAACCTCTTCCCTATGCTGTGCTCTCAACAGAGGTATGATGTAGTCTAACACCAAGACTGCTTCAGCACCTTTAGGTCAAATCATATCTTTCTCGGAGCGTAAGAGATTTATATTGAATATGCTGTTTACCTGTAGTCTACACTGCATATTAATATGTTTTGGCCTCTAGCTTTTTCCATTTATTTGCAAAATTGCTGGCAGCAAAATACAGTAGATTCCCACCTAAATGTAGTGAATATTACACTACTGTTCTGTTATGAATGTGGTCGGATACTTTGGAATCCATGTCAGAGGCATCAAATCTATTTTGCTTGGCAAAGTGGGGTTATGAAATGGGACGTTCACATCCAGTTCCCTCTGTTTTTACCTTTTGACTTGATGCATGAACCAAGTAAATCATTAGGGAGTCTTCTTTGTGGGAGTGTGACTGACACATTCGTAATAGATAAATAAAACGCAAATCCCTCTGCCTTCTGACATTTTATCAAGAACCAAAGTCTTTTGTCGGTTTTCCCTGTGCATATTTAACGTCAGACTTCAAAAGTCTCCAGAGTTATGCATTTAATCTATCTTTTGAAGAAATTTGGTTGCTTTTAGTAAGATGTCTCATATTTTCTATTGGTTCTGACTTGGATTTGGCTTAATGCAAACTGATCAGAAGTCATCGTTAAAAAAAAAACAACTCACTTTCAGTCAGTGACATTTGAGTGTGGTCCTAGTTGCTGTAAAGGACAGCCCTCATGACAGTTGGCATTAAAGGGCTTCAGGGTAGACCTTGACAACCAATTTCTTCAGCACTCATCCAACGTCTTTCCCACTCTGGCCAGTTAGCAGCAAAGGAGAGATTGCCTCGGTGGAGCCCTGAGTTGGTCTACTCTTCTGGCTGTTGTCCAAATACATTATTCTCCTGGTCAGGTTGTTGCCATGGGTGACTGCTGTGGCACATCGCCTGCCTAGAGACCATTTGCTCGGCATCAGTGTGAACTTCAGTCAGTCTTCAACTAAAAGTTCCCCTTCAGCGCCTCTCTCTTTACATACCAGGACCAGCCCATAAACGCCCTGAACTACCTCTGCTGCTGTCTGGCTTCTACTGGCTCTGATGAGGAACAGTTCTGGCTTCCTGCTGTCTGGCCCTGCAGTACAGTACAGTGCCCAAGCATGTTGTTAAACCTTCTCAGACTCACTGGAATGAATGAATGCTCATAGTTAATTGATAATTTCTTAATGTGATTTTCTTAATGTGATTTGTGCTGTCATGCAAGTTGACTAAATTGTATAAAATTAATATAAAACTGCTGTTGATGCAAAAAATTGCTTATGCATCTGTCCCTCAGTTGTTTTAAATAAAGAGTTGCATCTTTCGTTTGTGAGAGCTATCGGATGACACACATGGTGTACCACAGATTCATCCTCATCATTCAGCCTACCTTCATAAGATGATTTGCCCTAGCGGCTCTGAACTCATTTAACCCTTGTGTTATCTTCGGGTCATTGTGACCCACCGTCGTATTGCGACAACTTTACCGCATACAAAAACAAAGTGAAGCATTTTCTTTTAACCGTTGGGCTGTCTCAGACCCCCCACATTGCGAAGGTTAAAATAAAATTATTTTAATTTGTTTTTGAACTGGGTAAACACAACGATGGTTCGTTATGAACCTTTGGGTCATGTGACCCGAAGGCAGCACAAGGGTTAACTTCTTCAGTTTCCCTTCCACTTTTTCCTGTCTAACCTTTTGACCTATTGTACGGTCGTATTTGTCACGATATTCTAAACAAGTATGCAATTAGCCGTACTTGAAAATGTAATTATCTAACCAAAACAGTTGTACAGTGAGCAGAGGTAGAATTAGATTTGTGCCATTCTGAGGGTCCACCATCGTTGGCCACCTGACCCCCCTAATGCACAAGGATGCATCCCTCTTCCCATGAATGTCATCTTTGTGGTACCTTGGTGGGTTGCCATGGAAACCGCAGAAACGACACTGAGCTGAAATCCACCCAGGTTCCTCCTCCATGTATCCGTCGCCAAACATGTGTGTTGAAGATTCTAATAACTTTAAAGTAGAATTTTAATCTGAAAAAACTCATCTTAAACCCAATTAAGTGACATAATTGTGCAATTTTTACTGTGAGTTAACCTTGTTAACTTGGCATGTGTGCTGAGTAGGGGTGGAATGGTACGCTGAAGTCACGGTTCGGTTCATACCGCGGTTCAGACATCACGGTTCGGTAGGAGTTCGGTACAAGTTCGGAGGGAAAAGCAAAACAAACCAGGTTCCTCTACGAGTGAATACAGCGCATTGAAGATGACATGTAAATTCTGATTGCGTCAGTGATTTTTTTTGTCCCTATTTGTATGTGTATCTAATGGCTGGTTAAGCACTGTAGGGAGGAGTATGTGTATCTAAAGGCTGGTTAAGCACTGTAGGGAGGAGAAGTTGGAGTTTTTTTTGTCTCGTTCCAGTGATTGGCACACCTGGGTGATGGCGTCTGATATTTTTAGTCATTTAGCACACGCCAGATGCGTTAGCATGTTAGATGTATTTCCACTCACATACCCCACAACTGCTGAACAACGCAGACACAGTGCTTGTCTTATCCACCTCTCGCCTGTACTACTGCAACTGAATGGGAAACTGAAGTTTTCCCAAACTTGCGATCTTAGAGGCCGGCGGGTCCTCTATCTCTCCTGCGTCGCCACCACTCGCCATACTCGTCCTTAGTGCTGCTATCTCTGACTCACGGCGGTGCCAATCAGAGCTTCAGAGCTAAAGCGGGGCAACAGATTAGATGTCCCTAAAGAACACAGGTATCTAACAGTAGTTCCGCATTACATTAATTAATTTGCACGCAAGTTTTATTTATTTTTATACTGTGTATTCTCCGTGTAATTTCATGCACCGAACCGTGACGCCCGTACAGTCTCGGTTCAATACAAGTACCGTTCCACCTCCAGTGCTGAGGGTTTTAGTTTTGGTGACACCACAAGCCTCACACCTTGTTGTTAAGAGATCTGGGACACTGTGCTTCTGAGCATCTGACCTCAAAGGGACTCAACCGGGTTTTACTTTTCCCGTCTGTGTATGCTGATCAGATAATGACTATGCACTGCTAAATAATGCAAATATCGCATCCTAAATAATGAATCACTCAGGTTAACCAAGAATAGTTACATCTGTGTTTTTTTGGTCAGGAAAACTGCACATAGATGGAATAGTTTAACGTTTTGGGGACTTTTTAATTTAGACCTGTGCAGACTTACTGACACTTCACTTCACATCTCCACAGGACTGTGGTAGTGCTAACATTTCCAATCAGTATCAAGACAGGTACTGAGTTTTTGACTCAAACTTTATTTCTGATTGGAATAATGCCCAGGCAGTAGACTACATTGGCCATAGAATACGTACCCTTTTCAAACCTTTTAAATCATTTTTTTTTATGATCAGATAAAAAAAAAAAAGATTTAAAAGACATTGCCAACTCCCTCTGTCCATCGAATACGTACCCTTTTCATTCCTGAAAAGAACATTCCTGATCACCTTTGACCATATATGGGGGAGATATTTGAAATTGTCGGTGTCAAAAAGGATTCCTGGTGAATGTCTATAGTGTCTTTTTGTATTAATATGATGTTAGGTTCAAGAAATTGAAAAAGTAGTCAGCACTTCAACTTTTAACAGTCTTTTCAAACATGAGTATCTGTAGTTCTACTTGAGTGAAGGATGTGTGTACTTACTTAGCCAGCTCTGGCTAAATGTGATTTATATAATTGTAAATGTTTATGTTGCAGATTCATAAAGGCTTTCTTTGTAACAAAAGACATTAGCTTTGTCTAAAGAGATTTGAAGTGTTTGCAATATGAAGACATTCATTCCTTTCTAAGAGCAAATTTCTGCTTGTTTTCTGTCCTTAAAGATTATGCACTGTAGCATCGTCATAACAATAACATGAATGATGTTTGATCAATGGAAATGCTTAGCAACCGCCCCCCCCCCCCACAAAGTTACCGAATCAATTTAAATAATGAGCTTGAGAATGCGGTTCCCCAATGACAACCATGGTGAAGAAACTGGTGAGCAATTAAATATCAATGCAAAAGGAGTCATGTCAGACCTCAAACCAATTGACTTTCCATCTCAGACGATTTCTTATTGAAACTGTCGTCCTCCATTAGGATGACTCTGAATGAAGCAGTACTTTTTTAATCCTCAGGTCAAAGATGACTGCTGTGTATTGTGTGAGAGAGGCCGACACACCCACCATGTTTTAGCACCGCGAGTGGAAGAAGCCAAATAAAATGTGAGGAATCATCACTTGTAAAATGAGTAGTGTACTCTTTTGTTGGCTGGGAGACGGATGACATGCCAACGCCAGTGTTGGTGCCAAAAATGACAAACAAACAAAGTGACCAAAATACTTTACATGTTAAACAAACATAAATTAGACTGGAACTATCATTCTACCAGCCTAATCTCCTCTACCAAGTCATACTGGAGGCTTCTGTACCCTGTGGCCTCCAGAACCAACCTGGGGAAAACCCTCTCTTCAGCTGCCAGTAATGTTATTATGCTATTTCCATTTTCCCAGTCCTTTTGTAGAGGGGCAATGAATTGGGTTGACAAGGACACTTATTTTCTTCGTTTTTTCTTGGTACATTATTTGACATTCTACTTACCTGAATGACTGAACATGTTTCTGGTGAACTGGATCTTTACACTGAGGACTAGCACAAGGTTAGATGGAATGTTGGCTTTGTCAGTGATAAATGTTCACTGACAAATGTTACATTTTCCATTTTGTTGTAACATGGAATAAAATATAGTCTCTCTGCCGGGTAAAAGGGTGCTTGCTCCCTCAGTCAGATATTGGCTTTTCTAGTGTTAATTGGATTCCTTGACCAGTGATACCAAGCAGCTAACGGTTGCCATGTCTGATCTCTCATCTGGCTTTTCCTATCGTATTTCATGCTTTGTGTGAGGTTCAGTGTTGACCTTTTTTGAAGCAAAACTGCTAAATCAAGACAAGCTGAAAGGCTTGACGATGTGTTCACTCAGTCCGTACCACTCAAGACTGTGCTGTGTCTGAGCCGCCGTGTCTGAGCCGCCCTGTCTGAGCCGCCCTGTCTGAGCCGCCCTGTCTGAGCCGCCCTGTCTGAGCCGCCCTGTCTGAGCCGCCCTGTCTGAGCCGCCCTGTCTGAGCCGCCCTGTCTGAGCCGCCCTGTCTGAGCCGCCGTGTCTTAGCCGCCCTGTCTGAGCCGCCCTGTCTGAGCCGCCCTGTCTGAGCCGCCCTGTCTGAGCCGCCCTGTCTGAGCCGCCCTGTCTTCGCTGGCTTGAGAAGGAGAACCTCAGAGTTAGGTGTAGGATCGGTCTCTGACCTTAAATACCGTCAAGCAAACTCAAGCCTTTTCAGCTGTAGATTACGAAGTTGTTGAAGCCGGCCTGCTCTGTCAACACGTATGTGTCTGTTCTACAACACCTGGAGAGGTAGCTCAACTGCCTTACCTGAAAATGGATTGTTAAAATGCATCAATTTACAATGGATACTTATTCAATACTTTAGGGAAAAGGAGCACTTGCAGTATACTTGCATGCCTTCTGGATTCCCCATGAAGTGGAACTCCTCCAACATGTCATAGGCCAGTTGTTTGATACAGTTTCTCTCGCTCAAACTGAGGAGGAAGCTTCTCTAACTTGCACTGAAGAGGAATAAAAAAAATGAAACTATGTCTGACAAACATCTGTCCCCTGCTGTTCCATTCTGTGATAAAGGTCAGGAGGACATTGAAAAGGTCAGTTCCCCCAAATAGAATTGATGCTTGATACATTATGAATGTGAAATCACATTCATAATGTGCTTAGTGACACTTGTACAACGCAACTGTTAAATAGTTAAATATTCTAAATGGTACTCAAGAGAAGGAGTTGTAAGGAGGATAAATGTAGTTGCCCGTTGAAATCCCTTCGCTTGATTGTAGTTTATTCTTAATTTAGGATATGTCGTTAAATATTGATACCCTTAGATAATATGATGAAGTGCTACTCTTTTGATCTGTAAATATTAACGTTGCTCCTTGGAAAGTTCCTCGTCCTCTCATGACCAGTGTTGGCTCCTTAGGAGTGCTAAGTGTAGTCATGTCCAAATGTAACTTTAGGAACCTTGTCTTGTGTCAAATATGTCATACAATCAAGTAACCACTGTTGGAAAATGTATTTCATTATCCATTGTATTTTGCTCTCCTAAAGGCTTAGAGAAGTACATAACTGTATTCGTGTAGAATCCTTCAACATCTAAATGCAAATGTATTTGCATTTTTACCTGCAGTTATTTTGCATATGAGCAGTTGATTAAGATCTCTCCTGTGAAGCTGCAACATGAAATGTTGGGGGGGGGGGGGGAGGACAGCAGTAGTCGTAATGACGGTAGTTTGGAACTACAGGAGTGAAAGCACAGTGATGTTCCTACTGCCTCTGTCATGTTGCTACTGCCTCTGTCATGTTCCTACTGCCTCTGTGATGTTCCTACTGCCTCTGATGTTCCTACTGCCTCTGTGATGTTGCTACTGCCTCTGATGTTGCTACTGCCTCTGTGATGTTGCTACTGCCTCTGTGATGTTGCTACTGCCTCTGTGAGGTTCATACTGCCTCTCTGATGTTCCTACTGCCTCTCTGATGTTCCTACTGCCTCTCTGATGTTCCTACTGCCTCTCTGATGTTCCTACTGCCTCTCTGATGTTCCTACTGCCTCTCTGATGTTCCTACTGCCTCTCTGATGTTCCTACTGCCTCTGTGATGTTGCTACTGCCTCTGTGAGGTTCATACTGCCTCTCTGATGTTGCTACTGCCTCTGTGAGGTTCATACTGCCTCTGTGATGTTGCTACTGTCTCTGCTCTGATGTTCCTACTGCCTCTGTGAGGTTCCGACTGCCTCTGTGATGTTGCTACTGCCTCTGATGTTCCTACTGCCTCTGTTGATCCCAAACAAAAGAGAACAGGTAGTGTTTAATCAATAATACAAATCCTCCCGTTGTGTCTTCCACACGCCTGCTGTCTGCTGGCAGAAGTAGACTGCTTCATTCCACTTAGCTCGCATGAAATTAGTTGAATTTAGCTTGACTGCAGTTGACACAAGAAATCAATCATTGTAAGTAGGTCAGGTATTTGTGCTGTCTACCCTGTTAGTAGTAATGCATGCAGGAGGGATGCAACACAACGGCTTCAGAAGCCATGGACTCGGTACTGGGTAGTTGGAATTGTTCTGTCAGATGTGTGAAATAAGCACAATGACTGGATCCTCCCTCCAGTGTATCACACAGACACACGGTGCTTTCGTCTGAGGTGGAGCAAGTAGGACATTCTAAATCAATTTAATGACCTTCTCTAGAAAAATGTTTTTATGAGGATTCTCAGATTTTCTACGTTCTTTACTGGGGTCCAACCATGCCTGATATTGTTTCATACACAATAAAATTATCCAATTATCCATTTAATCTTTAACACACCATTGGTTTTACATTAGACTTTGTACTTCAAATTATTTTAAGTATAAAATAAAAAGGTTATGTATATAGTTTAAAGACTCACACATTAGATCTATATATCATCACAACTTGAGTCTTCTGAACGGTTTCCTGGCTAACGTCTTGTAGATCCTCCATAATTGGCGACAGTAATGCGTTCCTCTGTTGTTCAGAGCCTGCAGACGGTGTTCCAGTGGAGTCGGGAGGGATTGGTCTTTACACTGACGTGCCCAGTACAGGGCTCTCCCCCTCAGGCACTGAGCTTGCTAAAGGAGTGCATCCTGGCAGTGTGTCTGCTTCCCTGCTTGTTATCTAGCCCTGCCAGCACGCTGGCTCTGGAGCACAGGCCTGTGTGTTGCCTGAATCCTTGGGAGAGTGAGCATTGTGCTGTCATCGCATCCTATACCTCCTAGAATAAACGGCACAAGAAAGGGAGGAGAGAGCTGCAGGGTTGTGTTACTTTCTGGAAGCCAGAAGCATTGACAGGCAGGAGGCCTGTACAGCTAGTCCACTGAATTCTTCATACAGACGCTACTGGGTGGTCTCACAGATGCCCTGTAACATCAACTCAGCAGAATCTACCTTTTGACATTCACTTGCATCGTCCACCTTTAGTAATGGGAATCCAATTCTTCATTCAATTTACTGGGTTAGTGGATTTTACGTTTGTGTCCGGTTTAGATTACAACATGCAAGCACTGTTTTCTGAAATGTTCTGCTGTGAAAATGGAGCATTAGGGCCTCATAGGCTAGGTGGTATAATCCCACCTCATCCCTGCATGCTCTCACATGACACCTCATCCCTGCATGCTCTCACATGACACCTCATCCCTGCATGCTCTCACATGACACCTCATCCCTGCATGCTCTCACATGACACCTCATCCCTGCATGCTCTCACATGACACCTCATCCCTGCATGCTCTCACATGACACCTCATCCCTGCATGCTCTCACATGACACCTCATCCCTGCATGCTCTCACATGACACCTCATCCCTGCATGCTCTCACATGACACCTCATCCCTGCATGCTCTCACAGGGAGCCGGCGGGTGCAGACATGTCTTCGGGGTGTCAGAGTCACATCTGGGTCACGGTCTCATTGGCTTGTGGGTCGCAGGAGGTGCTGACTGCAGCAGGGCGGTGTGACGGCAGGGCGGTGTGACGGCAGGGCGGTGTGACGGCAGGGCGGTGTGACGGCAGGGCGGTGTGACGGCAGGGCGGTGTGACGGCAGGGCGGTGTGACGGCAGGGCGGTGTGACGGCAGGGCGGTGTGACGGCAGCAGCTCAGGGGGATCCTGGGTAACGTCTTCACGTAGAGGGCTGCTGGTCACGTCTTCTGCTTGCGGCGTCTTCCTGCTCTAATGAGACACAATTTCAGACTTTAACAAATACATCCCTGATGAAGGAATAATGATTCCCCCTCAATCCTGGTTAGTCAGATGTTAGGATCTGGAAAGGAGGGTTTGCAATGTAGAGGAACATCTTGCACTCTAATGAATCTAATTAAACGTGTGGAATGCAGGTTTGCTGCAGCAGGCTCCATAAATGACCGACCTCACAGTTTGTACATTTTATTTCATGCAGTAGGCTACCATTTCCCCATCCCTACTGTACAAGAACATGCACTAGATGTGGATCTCAGGATAAAAAATGAACTAGTAAAAATCATCTGTGTCACTATCTGTAGCCAGAGAAAGTTGTTATCGTGTCAGCTTTGTTTCAGCACAGATGGAAGTGACTGTGAAGCTGAACGTAGGCTTCCCATTTGGCAGGACATCACTTCTTAGAAACGCTTACAATTTATAATCCGTTTTGAGATGAATTGTTTGAATATTTAAAACTGGATTTTATCCCCTTGCCTTGAATCTGTTAAGTAAATGTCAGGGTTTATGCAGTTTTTCCAGTTCTTTGGGAAGGCATATGTTCCTTTCCCTTCCTATGCCTGAGTGGGTTACTCGGGAGACTTAACATTATAGCTCAGAGTTGCCTAGAGTAAGCATTAGCTATCTGCAATGAACTCACTTCGGCCAAACTTTTTTGCAGACGCATGCTTGCCCTTCTTGCTCACATGCTAAGTGTGCTAAGTGACATTGTTCTAAAGCAACATTATTTTGAACATCCTCCGTCTGTGCCACAGGATTGCTAAAGGTGATTCTTTCTTCTCTCCACAGGGGACAACAGGACTCATGAGGATCCAGCGGCTGCTAAATGTATGAAGCCACATCCAACCCAGGACGTTCGTTACCAAGCCACAGTATCGGTAAGGTGCCTTATCTGCCATCATGCACACTAGCCAGGACCCTGTTTGTTACCAAGCCACAGTATCGGTAAGGTGCCTTATCTGCCATCATGCACACTAGTGTGTCTGTATTGATCACAGCCCTCTCCTCATCCAGCTCACAGCAATCTGTGTACGCTCAGTGCTTGTTCAATAACTCCACTAAGTTGTTGTTTGGGATTGTCTTATGTTGAAGGCAGATAACTAACTCTATATTCCTGTCATGGCTGTGTAGTGGAGAGCATGAACATGAGATGTTTGCAGGAGAGCAGGGATTGGTCCTGACACGGTCCTGGTGATCTGGCGTTCTGCTGAGTGACTTTGTTCTTGGTGTATTGAGACGCCTCACCTCTGTGATTGTAAACTTGAGTCTTGAGATGAGTTGTATGCATTATGTTATTCAAATAGGTTTCTGGGTAATTTATCAAATGCAACGTGGACATGTGGTCCCTGTTTGAAATGTCCTTGTGTACAGTTTGACAGGTCAGCCTGAGGCTTCCTCAGGAAGTCAACACATTTAAAAAAGACTCAGATGGTAAGATACGAGCGTGCATAAAAGACTTGGACAGCCATTACGTCTAACTTGGGTACAGTATGCCTTATCATGCAGAAACGGTGGCGGAGATTACAGCTAAATTATTGAGGTATATTTGGGCCATAAACGGGCCGCTAGAATCCCTCATTGAAATTGATGGAGTGCCACCATTTAAAGCAGCTGTTTGGTTCCTGGTACACAAGTCTGAAATCCTGGAGCTGTTGCAGTGCAGTGGGTGAGGGCTCGTCATCATGCACTAAGGAGTTTAGTAGTGACATACTGAGGACTCATAATGAAAGCCGGTCTAATTCCCCAAGGCCCATATATCAAGGTGTTTGTTTCAGGTAGAGGGTAAGTGCAGTGTGTTGTACTAACACAGCAGCCTGAACAAACATGTTGACGGTAGAGAGAGTTTGTATTTTGGGCAAGGCTTAGTGGATCCTGGCTATGTCTGTTAGTCTGCCGCCTCGTATTAGCATACGCACACACACACACACACACACACACACACACACACACACACACACACACACACTGCCAACCCGTATTAACGCACGCGCACGCGCGCACATGCAGACAGGCAGCATAGTAATGACACGAGCCAGTCAGAGGTCCTTGCTCCAGGGCAGCTCTCAGTGCACTGGGCCAATTTATTCAGACAAGCAGTAACTGATCCCAGAGGTCACCCTGCACGCGCGACACACACACACCTCCTGCGACACACACACACCTCCTGCAACACACACACAGGCACCACCCTGCCTATGTGACACACACACACTGGAACCCCTTTCTAATGCATCAGCGACGGGTAATCAGATTTTGAATGAGTACACGATCAGAAATCTGCAATGCTAATGCACCATAAATGTGAAAACCCAAAATAGTTTGACGTTTGATAGCAGCATGCCATGGGCCGGACAGTTAATGACTCATGTTAATTGCCTCCTCCCCCGTCGGTGTGAAGTGATTGCTCCAATGGCAGGACGGGATTTAGAATCTGGTTTTGATTGAAGTAGACGGATGAAACCAAAATATTGTTTAGTTCAGGAACAAACAGGCCTTCTGCAGATCAACATCCCCGCTGGGGGGCTGTGTGTTGTGTCAGCATCATGTCTGTTAAGCACACAGGCATGGCTGTTCAAGGAAAAGGAAAACAAAATGTCAAACTAAATGGTCTGTGTAGTGGTCCAGACAGAGCCTTCAATGAAAATAAATCATTTTCATTTTCATTGAAGTTATAGAAAAAGGCAGTTATGAAAAAAAAAAATCATACACACAACATAGAAAAGAAAGCTTGTCTGGCGTCAAGGAGTGTAATTTCTTTATATTTGTGTGTGTATATAATACATGTTTAGTTGATTTGCCCCACAAGCCCCTGGGGCTTCTCTTGGGTTTGGGTTTTCCACCCAGATAAGAGGCAGGTTTTCCCTCAACACAACCCTGTCCACCCGAGGCAGGGCAGCCCTCAACACAACACTGTCCACCCGAGGCAGGGCAGCCCTCAACACAACACTGTCCACCCGAGGCAGGGCAGCCCTCAACACAACACTGTCCACCCGAGGCAGGGCAGGGAAATAAACTGGCATGTCTCTGAGGAGAGCTGAGGAAGTTTATTAGCAATGTCAGCAGAATCTACAGTAACAGGCGAGAGTAATGTCAATGTCAGTGAGTTATCAAAAGTACTTTGCAGAATCTCTGACCTTGTTGAATAAATTGGCAGTGGTGGATTGAGTGATTTGTCGTTGACGCCAGGAGTGTTCTGATGGTTCCCAAACGATAACCTCTTGACAGATTTTTTAATTTGGGCTAAATATGTCAGTAAAGCTGGCATGCCTTTATGAAAGTATGCTTGGTCAGCTGTTTCCTCATCCCAAAGACAGATGACCCTGTTAAAGAACCCAACTTAGGTTGGTGGTTCTTAGGAAGTTCCTGTATTATATTTCTGATGATAAATCTTTCCTATTTTGAATGGTCTAATTTGAATCCACTTCCTGTATTTCATATGCATTTGTGTTTGACTCCTTTTCAAGGTTTTCCCATCTTAAGCAGTAGATGATCCTACTGTTGTGTTATTGCTTCGTCTCTGTTGTGTCCTCTTGCATACTTGCAGAACCACTTCTCTCTGTACTGTCAATGATTGGAAACAGTCTTAAAGTTGTATTCATATATGGAACAGCAGTATATGGTGTACACTGCAATTGGACCCTGGAATTTTGTATGTGAGAACTAACTTTGGGAGGAATGCCACTGTGAAAAAGTTAAACCTTTTTATAAACAAAACATTTTGTGAAGTGAGCATCATCCCTACTGTGTTATCATGGCTGCAACTCAAAGATTTGATCTTATTAAGTATGTGCTTAATGAGCAACATTTGTATTATGGAACAAATATGAATAGTTACAATAACATTCAAGAAATATCTGTTTATTTTGAAAGTGTTTGATGTCACCTGGAGCCCCCCCCACTTCTGAACCACAGAACTCGTGACGCTGCACACAGTGTCGTATTCCAGGAAAGAGATATATAAAGATTCGATTTTCCATGAGGATATATAAGAAGTTGTGACCCCTTTAAAGATTTGAAATGGTGACACCTTCTTGATGCATCCTCCAGACAGCTATCTGTTTCTGAGGAATGTCTCCATCAAACATCTTGAGTCCCGACCCAGCAGCACCTCAGTAGGGAACACAACTCAGAAGCACAGCCAGGCTGATCAGTACAGTCATTACAGCTCTGTTGTCAGGGTGGAATGATCTATACAGTCATTACAGCTCTGTTGTCAGGGTGGAATACCACAGGCTTACAAAGCAAGTTACACATTCCAGACAAAAAAAATTCTGTCTCCGAGTGAACCAGGAAAGGGCTGATCAAATACATTGTAATAACACAGCATATTAGTAAAATGCTCTTGTCCTGCCTTTGGGTCACCTTCAGTGCAGGGTTCTCTGCTAAACTGCTGCTAATTGCCAATTAGGCCTGTGCCACACAGTGTTGCCTGCTGCTTCAGTCTCATTAACCGTCCCTCACTGAGCTGCAATAGCGTGACCAAATATTCATTCATCATCCAATGGAAGTTGTTAAACACTCACATCTGAGCAGCCAACCCTTTTAAAAAGTGTATTATGTTTTTGATAAGGGTATGTATTGTATTGGTGGTGCATTTCAATATGCATCCTGCAGTAACTATCGTTACTATAGTAACGTCTACAGGGATGAAAATGCATCAACAGTTGACTGAAAGCCTGCCTGCAGATGAACAGGAATCAGGGTGTGCTTGGTTTGCCTCTGTAGCCCGCCTTGTTTGGTTGAACCGTCTTTATGGCTACAAAAGGTGCCTTGTAATTGCACCTGATTAGGAGGATTATAAACCCAGATTTATGTGGCTGTAGCAGACTGATCCTCACAATCTTTTCAAATAAATAAATTAAGGAAGGAATTTTCCTGTGGCATGAATAAAGATCAAAGTAAATACTCTAGTATGAAAATGGCCAACAGCTGTGATGTTGATGTATCCGCCTCAGGTGGCAAATGTTGGTCGTGTCAATAATGGAGTGAAAGGGTTTCCATATTTGGGGTGGGGGTTATAACTGTTGTTATAACCTTTTAGGACTGCTGACTTATGCTCTCAGCGATCTCAAACGTTTGACCTTGTTGGCAGTGGCGTGCATGTGGACACGTCTCTCAGTAACTGGAACGTTCCTGAAGCTACTTGATTATCCCAGGACGCCTGTGTACTTGGTGAGGGAAGAGGAAAGGTTTGTGTGAACACAGCCTCCATGCTGGAGTCCCTCCCTGTAGGAACCAGAGACCTGCGAGTCACCTAGGGTTAGGGTTAGCCTCCATGCTGGAGTCCCTCCCTGTAGGAACCAGAGACCTGCGAGTCACCTAGGGTTAGGGTTAGCCTCCATGCTGGAGTCCCTCCCCTGTAGGAACCAGAGACCTGCGAGTCACCTAGGGTTAGGGTTAGCCTCCATGCTGGAGTCCCTCCCTGTAGGAACCAGAGACCTGCGAGTCACCTAGGGTTAGGGTTAGCCTCCATGCTGGAGTCCCTCCCTGTAGGAACCAGAGACCTGCGAGTCACCTAGGGTTAGGGTTAGCCTCCATGCTGGAGTCCCTCCCTGTAGGAACCAGAGACCTGCGAGTCACCTAAGACTCATTCGATCTGATCTGTTTACTCAAATCCAGAAAACTGTAGGTCAAATAAGCCTATTTGTTTTTGTCGATCTAGAGTTTAAGCTTGTAGTTAAACAAACTTTTAGAACAAACATTTCTTGTTGAGACAGGAATTCGTTTTTGAGCTTACTTGAAGTTTCAAAACCTGTGTTTCTACAGGAAGAAAAATATTAGCTTTTTGTAGATCATTAGATGAAATTGTAAATGTTTATAATCTGCCCTTCTCCCACGCTCGCTTGCTGTCCTTAGCAGCAGATCATCCAAGCGTTGAATGGGATGAGCACGTGTCGGCTTTCAGAGGCAGAACGCAGTCCAAGCTGTCAGGATCCTACCTCTTTAATCCTCAAGTATTTCTGCAGCTGTATTGGAAACTGTCCTTTCTTAAGATACTAGTTTCCCTTATTTTCTAACACTTTCACCATTTATTGTGTAAATGTATTGATTTGTTTTCACATGTTACTGTGCTATGAAATGGTGGTGACAGTATTGTTCAGTGTGATTTGATCACTTAAGAAGTCTGGTATGTGTTTTATCTGAGAGATCCAGGCCAAGAGTTGTCGGTTCGAAATTCAACTTTTGGTATGTTGATGTTTAAAGTCTGGCAGGTTACCTCGGGGGGGAAAAAAAAACACAAAAAACCCAGTTTGTGCTGACCTGAAGTTTCCTCACGCGTAGAAAACTGTTCTGAAAAATGACTTTTGGATGATTTTTGGGTGGAGGAATTTAACTTCACATCCAGGTATCATGTGTCTTGAGCAAAGCTCTTGAGTTTGCAAACCCATCATCTTTCTTTAACCGCAGTCCTGAATGTATCACCATCTGGACCACAGCTGAAAACTATTAGAGGCACCGCTGGAACTTCCTCCTCACTATTCCACCCCGTCACAAAGCTAGTAAGTCGCTATATTTTGGTACTCACTTGGTTCCTTTCGCTTGTTTGTACCGATGCCATTATAAAACTGTTCTTCTTTTGCTCCTCTTGGCAGAGGCTGTGTTCCTGGTGGGGTTCTTTAATGATATTTTCTGATCATTGCTGGTAGAGCTGCTGTTTTGTGTGTGGGAGTCTGTGAACGTCAGGGCTGCGCTCTGCGCTCTGGGTCTCCGGACGATTCGATTGTGGAATGCTGGGGCTAAATTCATAAACAGATTATTTTGTGGTGTGTAACGTGGTGAGGTTAGCAAGATGGATTCCAGAGCTTGACGACAAGCAAAGTTGGAGAAGAACAAAGGATCTTTGGTTGCCTTTTGTCTGTAGCATGGTGTTGGAGCTGCATGTCTCTCTCCCGTGTCGATAGCAGGGCTGCCTGTTTTGGCTCATATGGATCTGATTAGTAAGTCTTCTTTTTAAGAGCATGTTTTGTTACTTTTTTGAAATATTATCAGTGTAATTTTATGTAAAAAAATTGGAAGCCTGTTTGATTGTGTATTGGATTTGGGTTTTAAAGAAGTTCTTTCCAGGGTCAAAGTAGGTCAACAAACAAAAGTTTGTTTCCCAACCTAAATTCC
Source organism: Thaleichthys pacificus (assembly GCA_023658055.1). NCBI lineage: Eukaryota > Metazoa > Chordata > Actinopteri > Osmeriformes > Osmeridae > Thaleichthys > Thaleichthys pacificus. The sequence goes on along the minus strand of CM042867.1, from coordinate 21,888,249 downwards.
ATCTGTCTGAGTCACTGAAGGCAAATTGCTAAACAGAGTTTTTTCTCATGAAGGCATCACACTTGCTACAGTAATGATGGATCAACCGTAAACATGGATAAAAACACGCATTTTGGGAATTACTTCCAATGTAGTTTGATTCATTTTGATTGTGGCTTGATTAATGAATTCCCCCCTTGATCATGTACATGTATTGATCTTTACTACCTTACATCAGTGATGTGTTGCCTATAACAGCTTTCGAGTGGTATCGAAGCTGTCTATCCGTACCTCTTGAGCTGCAAAGTGACAGTGCGTGTCCCATTTGCTTTGATACTCAGAGCCGATGGTGTTTATGTGCGACTCGAGCCCCCAGTGTTGCTGTGTCCTCAGATGCTTCGGTCGAGCGAACTTCCAGTAAACCGCATATGGTCTGAGTCGTCCCAGGGGAGCCATGCATCCTCCCCCCCACCCACCCTCCCTCCCCCGCTGGGAGGGAGCCCAGGAACAGGCCTGAGGAAAGGTTGCATGTGAAGGAACCCTGGTAATAGGACTTTATTAACTAGTCTTGATCCTCAACACTCCTCTGAGTGGACTCAAACATACCTGACTGGCCTGGTGTTTCAGACCACAGCTGGTAAACAGCAGTGGGGACTTTGGGAGGTGTGTAACTCACTGCGAAGGCGGTGTGTGTGTGTGTGTGTGTCTGTCTCTAGAGGGTGGTTGTTTCTTTCTTTCTGGGTGAGTCACCAGCGAGGAAGCCATTAAAATCGAGCAAACACAGTCCCTGTCAGTCAAACACAGCCTCTGTCAGTCAAACACAGCCTCTGTCAGTCAAAATAAGCGACATCACACCAAGATGTCAGTTTAGGCAATGCAGGATAGGACTATACAAAGCAAATGAATATTATGGCCTGCTTACCTATTTCCATGTTGTTAGTTAATGGCATTTAACATTTTATTTTGGTTGTAAATAGCTTTGCCGTTGTCAACAGCAACAGTACCTCTCTGGAAAGTGAATGAGGACAGCATCAACAATCTGTTTGATTTTGCTAGTTTTTGTCGTGCTTGAAACAGTTTGCTGGATTGTCAGGCATCCTTATCTTTTCAAGTGAACTGTTCCTCAGTGCTATTTGTTACACTCTGCTTTGTTTCATCAACTTACATTGCTTTGACAAGTAATGCTTTGGTGGCAGTTCCCATTTGACTTTTTGATTATTGTGGCAACTCTCATGATGCCACTGAAGGCCTCGCTGGACCTCCATGATGGAGGAACCCATCACAACATGCAGCTTGGTGGTGCTTGTTTAAGGGTTACGGTTAGTTTGTTTAAAAGGAAAGTGAGAATGTCAGTTTCCATCGTTCTCTAAACCAGAAGTTTCTCTGTTGCCTCTTGTACTAGACCCTGAAACAGCAAACCAGTAGACTTGTTCATGCTGAAACAGCAAACCAGTACACTTGTTCATGTGGCTGTACTACTCTCTAGGACTGCATTTTTGTCCGTTTGTAAGGATCAAAATCCGTCTCTTTGCTCTAGTAAAACCTTTCTGTTTTGACAGACTTAGGAATGTCCAATCCCCCACCCTGTCGTCTCATTCAGACTGCTCACGCCCTGTAAGGAAACCTACACAGTGAGAGAACATTTGAAGACATTACATGATAAAAAAAAAGCTACATTTTCAAGTTTACGTTTATTGTTTTAAAAGTCTGAGTTCTTTAATGTTTTAAATGTTTTTGAAATCATACTTTTATCACTATCAAATCGTCTCAACAATTTTCGTCCCTTCATTCTTTGTCTATTTCACAGTTTCATAGTACCCAAGTGGAGACAATTGTATATTGAATACTGTTGCTATGTAATTTTAAATAAGTCTGATGCTGCAGTTCATGTGTTAATTACGGTAATTTGCCTCTTCGCAAAAGAGGAAGAAAGGGTGGTTTCGGTAGCAACACTGCATATTTATTCAAATCTGTCAGAGATGGGATTTTCCATGTGGTGTTTTCCACAATTCCCAATACACCAGATACATTATATTGGTTTAATGCTCCATAGTTGTATGACTCATGTAGACTGAAGTGGCCTCCCCAATTCAAAGAAACCATGTTTTAATCTACAATTCCTGCTGGAGCTGTCAAACCATTTACATATTCATTTCAGACTTTGATCAGTTGTATCTTTTATTTCTTCTCCATGATTGGAGGTATGATTTTCATACCTATTCAGTCATTGTATCCCATGTGGTAATGCACTTCAAGAAGATACCTTTGGAAAGTGCAGGATTTACAGATTTTTCTTAATTCAGTCATGTAATGTGTCTATGTAGCAGTAGCTTGTGTCTATGTAGCAGTAGCTTGTGTCTATGTAGCAGTAGCTTGTCTATGTAGCAGTAGCTTGTGTCTATGTAGCAGTAGCTTGTGTCTATGTAGCAGTAGCTTGTGTCTATGTAGCAGTAGCTTGTGTCTATGTAGCAGTAGCTTGTGTCTATGTAGCAGTAGCTTGTGTCTATGTAGCAGTAGCTTGTCTATGTAGCAGTAGCTTGTGTCTATGTAGCAGAGGACAGAGAGCTGTGAACGGTTCCTCCTGAAATTCTTCAGTGCAACACAATGTTTTATTGAGATTTAGGTTTGTTTGTGAGTCTGCATAGCAAGAAGCAGAAAGTGTAATAAATCAACTTTAGGAGAATTGTCTCGTTGATGTCACAATCTAATTAAGGGGTGTGTAGAGCATGTTAATGGAATTCATGAAATCTTCAGTATATCACATTTCACCTAATGGTATTTTATATAGGTTGATTTGTTGAGTTAAGTCCTTTTAATTTATAGAGGGAACATGCTGTCGGTGGATTTATTTTGTATTCATTGTGATGCCCAAGTAGATGTGCCTCTTAGAGAACTCATAAAGGCAATAATCTCCCATTGTCTAACGTGAGCCGTACAGTTCCTGTATCGCCTCTGATTGGCTGTTCTCTGGGGGAGAACTTAGATTTATAACTTGAAAACTGGGTTGAAAAACACTTATCAACCTTATCAAGACATGTCAGCGTTGGCTTGCAGTGTGACCCTCACCTACGTCTGAGTGGAACTGTCATTAGTAGTGTGGCAGTGTTGGTCTTTTGTGTCTATCACAATGAATTTTGAGCTGTTGCAAGATGGGTTATTCCAGGATACTGAACATTTCACCAGACCGAATCGACAGATTCTTCTCACTGGGATTGAGGCTGGAGCAGAATGTGTTGTCTTTGGTTAACTTAGTCATTATTTTCCACAGAAAATATGGGAGAACTGCCTAACATCCAACACTAATGCTCATGCATTAATGCATTCACTAGTTTGTCCTGTGATATGGCACTGTCATCAGGTTGCCAGTGCTGCAGGTAGTTCTGGATGGAATACACCAGACTCCATGCTTTCCTTCTGCTAGGTGGCTAATGCTAACCTGAGCTGCTACCTGGAAAGGACCTGAAGTCCAGTAAGAAACATAAACATCCTTGAAAGGTGAAGCACAAATACAAAGGACCCAGTTCCTTTAGACAAAATGTTGTGCTAGAGGTTGTTACCAATGATGTCACTCCACAAGTTCCATGTCTCACCTGTGGAAGGGAATAACAGCCATTGCTGTAGAAAGGAACAGGCTTTTGGGTGTGTTTGATGTGGGAGAAGGGGCACACCCTTGTCTCAGACTCTCAGGAGAAACAGACTTGCGTCACTGCTTACCCTCCTGCCTTCAAATCATGTAATTCTGGGAGAAGCTCAGTCTGTTTGTTTGGAGACTTTCCATGTTTGGTTTAGTAACGGCTTGATGTTTTTAAGCCATTTTTAACCTACTGTTTTGTGTTTCTTCAGGGGGAATATTGGCAAATACACCAGAGGAGCCACCAAGCAGCAAGGTGTTCCAGCATGAACCGGGCCTTTAACAGGAAAAAAGGTAAGCACTTGGCCGCCTCAGTGAAACACATTTTAATTACGGTCCTCAGATGTATTAGGGCACGGAATGAATATTTGAATACCTGAATGGGACATGATTTACTCTGTTTGAATGAGAAAGCAGTCAACAGAAAAGTTTAAGTGTCCGTGTGACGGATTGTGACATTTTATCTAAATGTAATTAGACGTGTCATCTACACTGATTAAAAAGAGCTTCAGGTTGAGTTCACATCCTGTGAAGTGGTGTGGAGATGGTTTGATCGGCTAGATAACAAAAGTATCAAACGTGAACTCGGTGACGTCTAGCTGGCTTTCTACATTCTGCTTCTTGTAGATGTAATTTAAGTAGTTTGGTTTGAGATTGCTTCGGAGGCAAATTCCCTCACACTTCCAACACTAATACCTTTATCCTTGGGTGAACAAATGCACGTATGCATGAGGGCCATGTTGCAGACAAATGAAATTATGCAGACGTGACTTTCTTTTGCCTATTCAATTAAATCAGTTTATCCTCCTGTGCGACAGCGTCCAGTGTTACCTGTCTGAAGTGCTCTGGCTAAGAATGCAATATGCTCACCCCAACCCAAGCCCTGTGAAGACATTAGAGTTGTCCATCTGCCTGCACCATTGCGATATTGAGCTATCATACAAATGGAGGCACAATTAATAGAGAATGTCTAGCTAATATTAATTTGGTTGCTTTGCAAACTACTTTTTCCGGTCCATAAAACCCTCCCTTACAGGCTCCACTTGCTGTTTACAGCTAACATACTGAATATGCTTTTCAGACACTCACTTTTAAAGTTGTAGTTCTCTTAAAACCATATTTTAGCACTGTGAATTAATATTTGATGAATTGCCTTCACCAGTAAGCGGCCGCACACTCCCGTTCTGAAGATGAGCCGGCCGCACACTCCCGTTCTGAAGATGAGCCGGCTGCACACTCCCGTTCAGACGTGAGATAGTTTCTCGCTCCGCTCACAGCAGTGCGCTCGTCATCTAGGTGCAACTTCCTGCTCTCCCATTATTTTATATATTATGCACTGGAGTTTTACGTTCACCTACTAATAAGGTGATAATTTCACAGCTTCTCTAATAGTGCTACTATCATTATCTTGGATAAAAAGAGAACTTCTTAAACATATTTTTGTTCTTTTATAAACCTGGTGACCCGCGCTATTCAAAAAGGTCAGGCTTGCTGAGTTGTAAGTTTACATTTCGGTGAATTTGGCAACGTATTATAGTAATTATCATGGTTGTGTAATTTTATCTATTTCTCCAACTATGTAACACTAGTGACCCACAAATACAATCTCCCCTGCGACCGCTCTAGCACCATCTGTCTCAGTCTCCCCATCTCCTCTCACACCAGAGGAACAGGTGTGGAGGTACAGGGAGCCAGGCTCTACAGTGGGTAGGGCCCAGGTGGCCTTCGCTGTTCTAATGATATTTAGTCTGTCTCATTTCCACCTGGCTCTGTCACAAACAGAGACGAGCTGACAACACTAATCACTGCAGTCACATCTCTTCCCTCGATTTACATTCAATTTTCCTTTCATCTGCAATATTGAAATGCAGCTCAACTCCAAGGTGCTCTACTGTTGTCATTTTCCACTCGGCCCTCCTCGCGGATTCCCATCATTACTGTCATCTTTTCTCCTGCTCAGCCAAGGACTCGAGAGGGGACATTTGTGGCAGAGAGGGAGAACAGTGAAGCTCAGCAGCTGACAGATAAAACAGTCCCTCCAGAGCCCCCCCAGAGGAGGAACAGTAGGGCTGTTTACCATTCACTGTCTGGCTCTGCCTGCTCCCCACTAACATGCTTGTGCACAGTCCAGCTCTGTTGGTCAGTGTGTGTGGGGGGGTCAGGGGGGGGTCAGTGCGTGTGGGGGGTGGGGGGGTCAGTGGGGGGTGGGGGGGTAAGTGGGGGGTGGGTGGGGTCAGTGCGTGTGGGGGGGTTCAGTGCGTGTGTGGGGGGTTCAGTGCGTGTGTGTGTGGGGGGGCAGTGTGTGTGGGGGTGGTCAGTGTGTGGGAGGGGTCAGTGTGTGTGGGGGTGGTCAGTGTGTGTGGGGGGGTCAGTGTGTGTGGGGGGGTGGGGGGGTCAGTGTGTGTGGGGGTGGTCAGTGTGTGGGAGGGGTCAGTGTGTGTGTGTGGGGGGGTGGGGGCGACTACAAAGGGTGCAGCCATCCAGCCATCTGGCAGAAAGGGGGCATTAAAGCTCTTTCACAGGGAAGGACAAAGGTCTCTCTCCCCAACTCTCCCTTGAACACAACGGACATTTCACCACAACAGAACATCCAGTTCTTTTGGTCAGAACCCTTCATTACTGTGAAACTGCTCACTTCTGGCTATGAAGAACGCTTTGTGGAAAGAACATTTAGGGGTGTCGTTGAGGTAGTTTTCTAACAACTATTATCATGTCTATCTCTCAGCACAGTGCAGATGGATCTGTTTGTGATACAATGTGACACCCTTTTCAGCGTTTTACTGTAATAAGCGACACAGAGAAGGCCACAGTTCTGACACAGTGAACAGCTCATGCTAACTCCGCTTGAGGATTGAAGTTGGTTATAGCTGTTGATCTGTGAAGCCTTCACACAGCTTGCCAAAAAGGCAATACAATTCCAATCAGATTTTACTTTAACACCGACTTGATTTTGAGGAATGGGTCTCAGTTGGGTCTAATAGTGATTCAAGCAAGTGGCACAACAAACGTGTGAAACAAACTTTAATTGTAATAAGAAATCTGGACAAATACTAGCTGGCATCTTCCTTGCATCCTCTCCCTGTGCTGGTGTGAAGCAAACTGGGATCCCGTTAGGTTGTATATTATCTGTTTCTTGCCAGTTTGTCACAAGGTTTTGCATCTATTACATTGAAACAATTTATTTATACATTTATGTATTAATGTGAAATGGCTCTAATGTGGAACCAATATTGTCCTCTCAGCATGCATGTGAACAGATCTCAGTGGTAAACAAAGCCTCCTGTAGAGGTGAGGGGGAAATTGCCAACAATTCACTTCATGTTCTTTTTACAACCTTTATATATTTTTACTGTTTTGTTGTACAAAATTAGCATTTTCATAATTAGCAAGTTTCATGAGTTGAATGAGTAATCAAATGAGTTCAAATGAGTTCTTGAATAGGCGTTTTTTAAATTTTTCCTGCTGAATAATTTCCAAACTAAGGTGATTTCCAGCGGGTCATTTCCAAAGTCCTTCGTTTATTTTCCTTTATAAAAACAACGTGGCTCATCGCACACAGAGTTTTTTAGTTCAATATTTTTTGCTTCTGCTAATGAAATAATGTTACAAATCCATTTAATTGCATATCTTTTAGGGAGGAATTTGGGCCACGTGGAATTGTCTGCTCTGTACAGCAAATTAGAATAGATTCAAATCAGTCTTGTAGAAATTTAGTTGTTTGGCAGTGCCATCACGCATTGAATTCCTTTATAAACATCCATTTTTCAATTTCACACTAAATTTGACTGCAATTATGGATAAAATGCTATAATCTGTGTGGATAATGTCGACATTCTGGAGACACTGTTTTGATTGCGGCCGGCATGTCACTATTGCAATAACGACTTGTTAATGGGTCCTGAGCTTGTCGTATAATATAGGCCATATTAGGGGACGTAGTGGGGAATCCCAACAGTACACAGCTTAAAAGACCCAGTCACCAAATCCAGATTGTATACAAACACAAGCCTAAAATGTTCTACAATCTGAGAGTATTAACAATCAGAATGTTAACTGAACCAGTAAATGGCTGTAAAGACAGAATCTCCATCATTTAGCTGGAGCGACTGAGATGAGTGAGATGGGATGTTGATCATCCTAAACATGAACAACAGCTTGTTTGAGTTGAAAAGAGCGATGAGCACTGCTCATGTCTTCATGTACATGTAGGTGGAGTTTTGTTCAAGACCTCCTACTTCCAGGAAGAGCAGCCTGATGAGACTCGAGATCTAACCCTCAGCAAGATATAAAAAGATAAAAAATCATTAATAAAAAATGCGCTGTTTTAGTCAAACTGTCCATTACAGAATATAAACACCCAAGATATCAGACACCATATTATATTTGGCTAAAGAGATGTAAAGATTTTCTACAGCGGGAAATGCTTCTACTAATAAAGGCAGCAGGAGGAAGTGTTGGTGGAGAGACTGATGATGCTCTCGTCTGAGGGCCAGGGCTCAGGCATGGTCGCTGGTGGAGAGACGGCTGATGCTCTCGTCTGAGGGCCAGGGCTCAGGCACGGTCGCTGGTGGAGAGACTGCTGATGCTCTCGTCTGAGGGCCAGGGCTCAGGCACGGTCGCTGGTGGAGAGACTGCTGATGCTCTCGTCTGAGGGCCAGGGCTCAGGCACGGTCGCTGGTGGAGAGACTGCTGATGCTCTCGTCTGAGGGCCAGGGCTCAGGCACGGTCGCTGGTGGAGAGACTGCTGATGCTCTCGTCTGAGGGCCAGGGCTCAGGCACGGTCGCTGGTGGAGAGACGGCTGATGCTCTCGTCTGAGGGCCAGGGCTCAGGCACGGTCGCTGGTGGAGAGACGGCTGATGCTCTCGTCTGAGGGCCAGGGCTCAGGCAAGGTCGCTGGTGGAGAGACGGCTGATGCTCTCGTCTGAGGGCCAGGGCTCAGGCACGGTCGCTGGTGGAGAGACGGCTGATGCTCTCGTCTGAGGGCCAGGGCTCAGGCACGGTCGCTGGTGGAGAGACGGCTGATGCTCTCGTCTGAGGGCCAGGGCTCAGGCAAGGTCGCTGTCTGATGACTGAGGAATAATATAATCGGCCATAAAGCTTTCTCTCTCGCTGCACTTCCTCTACAGACTTATGCTACAACCAGCCACTGAAAACAGTGGTGTGCAGTGCTTCTGATTTGCTGTAAAGCTAAATAAAAGGAAAACATTTTTGGGAGAACTGTGCAATGTGGTGCAAAGTGTCCCTTTTAAAGTTTCCTACGGGCAGACTATTGTCCTCTGTGATGGGATCACCTCCACAAATGAGGTACAGAACCCGAAGTGTTCAGAGATTTGTCACCTTTCTGTGTTTTGTGGACTAGCAGACACTGCCAGGAGTGATGTTGATCATTTCTACCCCCAGGTTTATCACAACGCTAGAGGGTTAGGGACTCTGAGTGTAAAGTGTTCTGTTATGGGATGGCGGGAAGGGTTAAGCTGTTTTGTTGAGAGAAATGATCTGACAGACTTGTAGGGCAGAAGGGTTGCAGTGGAGTGTTGGAGAGTGATGTGGAATATGTTACTATTATGGTCTGTCTGATGGTCACCAACAAACCAGCGTTAAATATGTAATTCAAGTCAAGATTCAAGTCAATTTGTATTTCCTGATTTTAAGTAGACTTTGGAACAAGAATCTTTCAGATTGACTGTCTCAGTTGCAATACTGTCCAAAGAAGAGACTCAATTCTTAGTCTCTTTGCAGTTGCAACAGTAAATGGTATGCGACCCAAAGTCTTAATTTGCCAAACAAAGAAAATGGCTCTTGTCAATGCCTGGGCCAAGTAATGGCTGATTTTTATATCTATTGACCTGCGGGGGGATGGATATGAAAAACAAAGCCATAAAATGTGAGCATCATGTTCGCTGGCTGTAATGTTGTACCATGTAGCCTGTGCTTATTGTATAATGTCTTCCATTTGTCATCTAGAGATCAACAGATAAAGGCGCTCATGCGGAAAATTGGATGCAGAGGTGACAGAGGATTTCTAATTTCTCCGGACCACACAGACGGAACAGTTCCAGATGTAACTTGAAACATCAGTGGTGCTCAACTCAGTCAGAAAGCCACTCTCTCTACATTTCATATCACCAGTTAAAAATAAATTAAAGATGGTCTAGATATATCTCTTTCTCTATGTATCTCCTTATATATATTCTCTCTCGTAATCTATCTATAGTAAATACAATAATTAATTCTACAGACATGTAACCTCGTGTCAAAGCAGGAATAATCACAAGAATCTGCCTAAAGGGCTTCTACTTTTATGGGCCATATCTGTCATTAACTGTTAAGAAATCCTCAACTCTAACCAGTCTTCACTTAAAGATCAAAGGATGAGCAGCACAAGCTGCTCCCTACTCTCGCTTCCCTTCACCAACACAGTTGAGGAACCAGCCTTCATTTGGACTTGGGAGGGATCCTTTCCGTGTTTTCTTAGACCTAATTATTACAATTTATAGTCATCTACTCTGTTTAATTAAATCGAATATCTAGAGGCCTTGAATACGAGTGTTGGTATTTAAGACTCCCAAGTCTCTGTAGACTCACTGATCGATCTGTTCGAGTTTTAAAAGAAGACAAATCGCTGATTAATTGGCCATTGTTTTCCTGTAAGAGCAGAGGCAGGCTGCCGTAAGAGCAGGGGCCAGAGGCAGGCTGCCGTAAGAGCAGGGGCCAGAGGCAGGCTGCCGTAAGAGCAGGGGCCAGAGGCAGGCTGCTGTCCAGCCTGGCAGCTCTGTGGGAGTGAGCTGCATTCTGGGAGATCACCTGTGCTGCTGATTAAACTTGATGGCAGTTGAATGTGGATAATGGTCTGCAGTATTTTGCTCTTGTTTTTGATTGCTGACATAATTTGAGCCTGTGATAACGCGTTGATGATGGTAAATAACGTTTAACTATTGCTCTCCATACTGTGAGGATTTTCTTAAATTTTCATTCAATTTAAAGTAGTACTGTAGTTTGTACTGCAGTAAATGAATTTGTGGGACATTGTCCACTGAAGCATACAGACGGCGTAGAGTATACGATGCCGTATCAGACGGGGTTCCTCATCTGCGGATGGCAAGAAACTCTTCTCTTGGTTTCTGTCTCGTATTAGGCCAAGCCTACTTCAGTATACGGTTTATAAATCTGCTATATTTGAGGAGAAAGTTCATAATGTATGAATTCACAACATGCTCTCCAGTTAGTGTGGCATTGAGCTTCTGTAGCCATGTCATCATTTTCCAGTCCCATCAGTCAACTTTCTTGTTTTTGACAGGGAAGTAACTCCTGCAGCTGTCTCCTGCTGCCAGGGGCAACTGCACACAAACTGACCTTCAAACACGGCTCGTCCTCTCGCTCCAGCACTTCATCTCCCTTCTCCCCAGTCCTAACCCAGTCCCCTTTGGAGAAACTGTACAACAGGCCTTTTATATGGTGGGCACAAGAGGTGGGACCGCCACTATTAATCAGAGCAGTGTGCTGACGCTGAGAGAAAGTGCCGGGCTAGCCAGCATTCTGCAGTGGCTCCTGCCCCCCTAATTCATCATAGTTAGAATTTACAGTTCCTCACCGCTGTCGGAGAGGGAGGGGCTAGGTGCATCATCCTCCCATCAACCTCCGCCACTCACAGCCAGAAGATTGACTTCATCTCAGTCATCATTTGGGAAGGTTTTTGGTCTGATTGGTCTGATTGGCCCTTGTCTCTTGTGTAATCATAAAAAGGAAAATTGCCCATGGAGCCTAAATATGATAATGATGCTGTTCGTTTTATGATGGAATGGCAAACTCCCAAGCAGAACAATGGCTTGCTGTTTTCCACTCTGTGCTGTGGAAAAATGGAGTGAGTCTGTTGAGGGTGATTGCAATTAAGCCGATGTAGAATATGAAGTCAGCTGTAATCAGGATAGGCTTCCTGTCAGTGGGTCACTTGGCTAGCAATTTACCAAAGAAAACAGGATCAATCAACTAGATAACTAGAAGCCATGGTAAAGATGGTTGCCAATATCGAATGGTCCATTTACATAATCAACCTGTTATGTACCTTTTGCTAGATTTTTTTTCCCCAGACAGATGAGGGAAAGAAATGCCTTTCCTCATATTATTTGAGTGATTGAGAGAGAACATTTAGAGACATATCAGTTCATGTCAGACGTGTTCCATTACTTTGCACTCACTGTTTTTGTGTGGGTTTCCACAGATGTGACACATCTAACATTAACTTTAGTCTCACACTGACAAATCCCCAGGAAGAGAGGTTGCTTTCATCATGCCAGTAATGATGTTGTGGGACAGTGACGAAGGTTTCTGGAAGACTGCAGTGTTGATGAAACTGAGATAAAATCTCCTTACATTGATGGCCTCCTCCAGTAGTGTGTAGTGCAGTAGACAAAAACAAGATGAAACCTTTTGCATGTCAACATTTTTGTTGTAGTAATTGTTTTCCTATTGAAAGCACTTCCTGTAAATATAATCCCAACTGTCTCATTTCAGATAAATCATGGATGCACACACCAGAGGCCCTGGCGAAGCATCACATAGGATACAACGCCAAGGTATGTGTGAGGACAGCATCTCCCTCTGAACGGCAACTTCATCACTTTATAAGATCAGAGGTGCACACGAGAAGATCATGCACTCAGTTTCTGTTCATCAGAAGATTCACCACAACCAGAATTACACGGTTCTTCGTTTGTCTTTGAACACCCACCTGTTGTTGTTGTACACTCTCCTGAAAAAAGGTTCAGTACCCGAGAGGTTCTTCAGAAAGGTATCTACCTCGCACCTCAGTCAAGACAAATAACTAAACATTCTTTGTCAAAGAGGGGATGTCTTACGGCACAATAGGTTTGACTGGAACGAAGCAGTGAATTTGTTTAGTCGTCTGGTTCAGTGAGAAGCTCTGTCAGGCCTGTGTTCTGCTCCGTTTCTCCGCTCTTATGTGGAGCAGAGTAGCTGTCAGCAGGCATCCAGCGCATCTGAGATGTCTTATTGAACTGAAGCGAAAAAAGGCGAAAGCACAAGTCCAAACTGCCACTGCCGCTCTGCTTCTGGTGTCCCACAGTGGAGGGAGGAATAGATTTACTCTTGATGGCTCTGCTGGATATTAAAGTTTGTCAGGAGTTTTCAGACTTGGGACAAACATGGGTTGAATATCAAAGGGAGAACATTTTGACAGGTGGATCAAACTGTGGTGCTTGGATCCAGGGACAGGGACAGGAAACTGAGTCAACAGTGGACGGTGCACTGTATCCTATGTGTGGGGTTTAATACCGGCGCCATAGAAACCTCCAAATAAACATGTTTTCTGTCTGCTGAGGACCATGCTCACTGGGAGAAAATGGATTCAACTCTCAGAGTGTAACGGCGGGCGGTATGCTACCTGTGCCAACACGCCCAGTGATGGATGAGGCCATGCTGGATGAGCCCAGGCTGGGCAGCTGGTGGAAGCATCCCTGTCCCGGTCCAGCAGGAGGCGATGGTCAGGAACCAGCCAGTCCTCCTCGGCCGTGCGGCCGTCACCACCACATCAGTCACGTCTCGGCCTGGTTCACACGCGTCCTTGAGTACGGCCAGCGTTTGTCACCGGGCTGCGATGCGCTGACACATTTGAATCTGGGTTTCATCCATCTTGCAGTTCCATTGATGGAGACACAGTGGCTGTTCTGGTGTTGTTTTCCTGACGTAGTCATAGCCAACTTCATGGCAGATCAAATTGCCTCTGTTGGTTTTCAATCATCAGGGTCCTAGCAGGGCTGAATTCAGGTGAATGATGAATCAGTTTAAATATTCCTCCCTTGGCTGTAATACACCCTGCTAATGTTGAAATCTGCTACAAAAACATCACACATTTTATAAATCTATTTTGCCGTGCAAAACGGTGGCTTTGACAGATGTGATATGAAAACAGTCATCAAGGTTGATGCTGGAGTAAACCTTTACAACTATAAAATATATTTAACCAATCTTTATCATTGTTGATTCTTGATACGTAACAGCTGTTATTTTAGGAAGAGCGACTGGGAGGCAGAGGAGAGGGCAGGCCCTGTAGCCATAGTTTATGTTCTAAACACATGGAGAGTCCTTCTCAAGCCTAAAGGTTAATGGCTCCATCTGTTGGCTAGCAGCAGTAGAGCAGTGGTTTAGAGGGCAGAGCACAGTGTGTGTTGAAGCAAAATGGATGTTTTTGGGTGCACCATGTTTTCAAACCTTCTCAGGGATGTTGAATATGTGAAGGTCGAGTTTGTTTTAGTTTTGTGGAATGGGGGGGGGGGGGGGGGCATTTTAGGAGTAACATAGCAAAAGGAGCCCTCAATTTGGAAATGTTCTAAATTTTTGCTGGACTAACAAGTATTTCAAGGTCTCTTTTTCAGGAGTCCATAATAAAGTCAAACTGAAGTTGTTTTGACTGGTTTATGTTCAGTACATGTTGTCTGTTTGTACACTGTTCCCTTTTTGTTCTTTATCAGTGACACATTTGCCCTCTTCTAGTTCCTTGGAAACACCGAAGTTGACCAACCAAAAGGAACTGAGGTTGTGAAGGATGCAGTGAGGAAGCTGAAGGTAGGATCATGAAGAGCAGGGTCCTAAAGGCCCAGACCACTAGTCAACATACTTCTCGTTTGCGTTTGTAAACACAAACTTGAACTTAAACTACACAATTATTTCATCATAATTAGAATGTTTGAAACATGAATTTCTGAATATCTTAGTATTGTTATTACCCCCATTTGCTTTAAAGAAGGCGACCCCTAACCCTAGACAAAAGACCCTAGACAAAAGAGCCTAGACAAAAGACCAATTAAAGACCGGTTGGAATCTTTTCCTTTTGTTTAAGTACAATGTGTTGATATGCATGTTTGTTGTAGGAATATGGTACTGTAGGGATATAACATGCTTTGTGATGAGCCATTACATGGCAATCTGGCCTGCATCCCACTGTGCTGGATGACATCATCACATGATAGCGAGACAAGCTTGCTTCATCTGTCGTCTGAGTCTGCTGTCAGCCTGTGAAGAGCCTTGATGTGTTGAAACGAGGGAGTTCAGACTGCTTCACTTCTCACTGATCACATCTGCTGCTCTGTTTAGCTGCTCTTCTGTCTGCATGTTGGCCTGCTCGCTCTCTTCCTCTGCCAACACTTGGATGGTGAGAGTGCTTGAAGGGGAAACCTGTTTTCAGAGCCTGAACTCCTTTTTGTTGCTTTAGAATTTGTGAGTTCTTTTTGTGGTTTGGCCGCTTGAAAATTTGGCCACATTTGTTTCCCCCAGCAACTTATCCTTAAAGTGTACATACTTTATTTTTTATTTTTTACACACAGCCAGCTGACTTTGGAAAATTTCAACAGCAACATTTTCAGGAAAACGTATAAAAAGGGCCTCGATAATTTTGTGTTCGCTCTGACCTTACTTACAAAGAATGAAGACGTTTGGTGAAAATGTCCCCCATGAATATTACCTTCTACCTCATTTTTTATTTTAAGTAAACCTAATCCTGAAATGAAGTTAAATATAATCCACCAATCAAAGTACTTAGTCCAGGAATAATCGCCTGTCCTGGTTTCCACCTTCACAAATCCCTCCAGAGTTCAGCCTCACATCCTCTGTGCACACAGTCACACTTCTACCACTTCACCTCCTTTCCCTTCTTTATTCGTTCAGGGCCTGTACTCCCCTCGGTTATTAACTTATAGGTTGCTGTCCAAAAACATGCGTTTTGGCTTGTGAAGGTAGCCTAATGTTCACATTTTAATTGAGCCAAAAAAATGGATCAGTGAGATGATTGATTTTAATGGATCGAATCCATTAAGATTTATGCAACCATTTGTGTCCAGACATATTAGAGTGAATGAGGACATTTGAGATTAACCAGGTGTATATAGTGTCTCTACATTTTTTTTATATGGATAATGTGCTTCACTTGATGAAATATTGATAATTTATTCTCTCAGTTTCAAAGGCATATCAAGAAATCAGAGGGACAGAAGACTCCTAAAGTGGAACTGCAAATCTCCATATATGGAGTGAAGATATTAGACCCCAAGACAAAAGTAAGTCTTCCTGCACGACCAGCTGTCGCCCACAAACATATCCCACATGAACCCCCTACTAGACTTGATGAGAAACCCTCACCTGGTGTATAACAGGAGAGCTGGACAGTGGAGTACCACTAAAACCATCAACTTTCTGACCACTGTGTCTTAAGACCATGTCCCACCGTGTGTTCCTTCTCTGTAGGATGTGCAGTACAACTGTCAGCTGCATAGAATCTCCTTCTGCGCTGATGACAAGACTGACAAGAGAATATTCACCTTCATCTGCAAAGATTCTGAATCCAACAAACACCTCTGCTATGTGTTTGACAGTGAGAAATGTGTAAGGAATATACAGGCTTAAAATGGGCATTAACTAATATCCATAAGGGCAATGGGTGTGAAAGAACTTAATCTGTAGAGATTAGACTGAGGTACATCTTCACCTGCTTACTGAATTCATGAATGTAATGTCGTACTGGGTTCATTTACTGTAGATCCCTTTATCCAAAGCAACCTGCAGGAGAGATTTGAACCTGCTGCTTCTTGATATGCTGTCAAATGCTACTGGGCTATACCTTACCTTACTGTAAAATCTACCTGCATGAAATCTGGTTGATATGGTTTTGGGATAAAGTTAGTTTATAGATGCTTCCTTTTTTGCTACAATTGTCTCATCAGTTTCTTCACGGTACCTATATGTGGTCCTTCTCAGACAGCAGTGTGTTAACTGTGTCTGTGTTTCCTGTGTGTGTGTCTCAGGCGGAGGAGATAACCCTCACTATAGGCCAGGCGTTCGACCTGGCCTACAGGAAGTTCCTGGAGTCTGGCGGCAAGGATGTGGAGACGCGGAAACAGATAGGGACCTTGCAGAAGAGGGTGAGCCTCATGTATAGACATGGGACGTCCCTGTAGTTTGTATCTGTTCTGTAGCAGGGAGTAGACACGGCCTGGTGCCCTCCAGGGGCCGAGGTCCTCTTGTCCACCAGGGGGGGGTGTTGAGCTCACTGCTGAGTTTCAGGGCTGAAGTACACTGCTCTCAGCAGTTGGAGTCTAGGCATTTGGGTAACTGATACAGACATCATTATTATTATCATAACATCTATCATACATCTGTAAGTGTCAGCATTTATTGAAGTAGAACCATTTTCAACTAACACTTGGTGCTCATGAACTAAGGAAAATTTGCACACACTTAATTTCCTTAAGAATATCTCCCATATCCACTCAGAATCCTGTGTTCGTTGTTGTTTCAGATTCAAGAACTGGAAACGGAGAACTCTGAGCTGAAGACTCAGCTCCAGGACCTGGAGGAGCAGCTGAAGATCTCTCCTGTTCCCCCGGTGAGACGCCAGGCCGCCTAGCCGCCTGGCCACCAGGCGCAGCGAGCCATCCTGTCCTCAGGGACTACTTACTGTGGAAGGATCTCTAGCTCACTGTTCTGTGGTTGCTATCAAGTGATTGGTTTGATTGACAGTCAGGCGATCTCTCTTGCACAGAAGATGCATCTTTACTTTTAACATTTGATGTTGTCACACACCCACTTGGATTATCAGTCAATAACCTCCTTGATAGCACCCAACAGTACCAGGATCAGAGGACCGTCTGTAACTACCGGCTGTCCGGACATTTTCTTTCCTTCCTTCCTTCCTTCTTTTTTCCTTTTCACTTTTCCTCCTCTGATTTCTTCTCAGCTGCTTCACATAAACTCGACTAACGAGGCGTTCATGTTGCAAAGGCCCTCGTCTCTGTTCTGGTGCCACAACCTGACGTCCTTCTCCTGTGTGGAGATCTCCTCAGTGACTCTCACACCCATGAGCTCACCAGAGTCCAACCTGTCAACCGGGCTCCTAACCCCTCCGCCTGCTAAACCTGCTCTCCCTCCTGCCAAGCCTGCTGATGGTCACAGCATCCCACGGCCTCGTGTAAACACACCTCTCTGTCACTGTCTCTGTCTCTGTCTCTCTCTCACTCTCTCTCTCCCACTCTCTCTCCCACTCTCTCACTCACTCACTTTTATTTCTGTCTCTCTCTGGACTGCTTTGTCTAGAACCAATTTGTTTAACAACAGAACGATGAGCTCTGTATTGCATCCGTGCTACCAAAAGAACAGTTACACTGTTTGCAAAACGTGCATGAAAGGGAGCAACAACAATAACAACAGATTTATTCCAGGCTGTTTGTATTAAACAGGGAGGCAGCCTCTCCATGAAACCCCAGTCTACAGACGTCTTTGACATGGTGCCATTCTCTGCTGTAACACCCCTGGTGCCCATACCAGCCAGCAATGGAACTCCCCCCCCTCCACCCACCACATCCCCCCCGGATATAAGTGAGTGTTCACACTACTCAACCACTAATACAGGGAAGCTTTGTGACAGGTGCAAAACTAACTTGATTTAATTGAACCATACGTGTCAGCAAAATAAATGATGAAAGGTTGTGCTTTGGCACTTTGACATGCTTCAAAACACTTTCCTGACATGTCAGACCAAAACACCACAACATTTTCATTAGTTTGCTGGCAGTGACAGCTTTACCTTGTTCTTTTATTAACTTGGCGTTATCACAACTTCTAACAGTGTCTTGGTACTCCTGCATTCACAGTAAAACTCTTAACTTTGACCTCAAAGTAAACACAAAGATGCTCCTCTCTCAGGGACAGACCTGTTTGGAGCCGAGCCCTTCGACCCCTTCACCTGCGGCTCTGCAGACTTCCCTCCAGACATCCAGTCCCAGCTGGACGAGATGCAGGTGACTGCATGTCTGAACCATCTTAGGGCCTTTATGATGGACTCATATTAGGGAGCAACAGTTGTACCACGTTTTAATACTAGTACTTGTTGTTTTGGATTAAGGTTCTGGATATAACAAAGTGAACTGTAGTCAAAGTACACTTGATATTTACACACAGTTGGAAATGGAAAGGTTTTTCTCACTTCACAGATTTTATTTTTACACATGTTTCTGTTTAATTTCAATGTTTTGCCAAAAGGAGGTAATGTTCTTCTAGCATGTTGCTTCTCCAAAACTCTTCTCTCTTCTTCCTGCTGCCTGTAGTTCTGTTTTAACAATCTCCTTCCATCTCTCTTCCGCCCTGCCTACAGCGCCAGCGATGGTTTGTACTTTCACTCTATTTCAAACCTCTTGGCTGTCGTCATAACAGGAAGTGTGATTAGACTTGCATGCAGTGTTGTGTTTCTGTGTGGATCAGCGAGGTCTGAGTGCATCCAGAACCTTCCTCTACTCCATCTTTGCCTCACCTCCCTCCATCACTCCCGCTCGGTTGACCCGGAAATACTGTCATATAACTGGGAGAGTGAGGACAGCGGGGAACGAGGGACTAACGAGGTTGTTGCAGTATTGGGAAGATTAGTCCTCTGTCGCCATGTCAACTGCTGATTAGCTCATGCCAATCGGAAACAAAACACAAAAGGAAAATATTGTCACATTATTAAGAAGCTCAAAGCTTGCTTGAACCTTCTTAGGCTTTGTCTACCCTTTCGTTCCACCATCAGATGGTCCACCTGCATGTTTGTGTATTGGTGGCATGTTCTGATCCAGACTAATATCATCTCTCAACTGTACGCTTGGGAATATTTCAGATTTAAAAGTTTTTATTTACCGTTTTAGCATGAGTCGCCCCAGTGCGGGTCGCCCCAGTGCGGGTCGCCCCAGTGCGGGTCGCCCCAGTGCGGGTTGGTGCTTGACAGCCTGCTGTGCTTGTGTTTCAGGAGGGGTTCACAATGGGACTAACCCTTGAGGGGACAGTCTTCTCTCTGGACCCGCTGGGGAGCCGCTGCTGATGCCAACACTGCTCTCTTTTACTTCACTTTTAGCTTGTTTTTACGGAGAAAAAAAAATGTGCCAAAATTTGGTCTAATACTTTACAGTCAAGATGCCAATGTTCCTATCTTGAGGTTTTTATGTATTTGAATTTGGTTTTAGAAACAAATCTGAGGTATATTAAAATCTGATATAGAAAAAGCACTATTTTTGTAAGAACTCAAACTGGAGGATTAGTTTGTAGACCCTTTGCTTGTACTGGCATTGAAGGATGTAAATAGTACAGTATGTCCCATGGTACAGTCTGTGGCTGAATTTTCATATGGTACAGTTTAATGTGTAGATATGCACCACTTTAGATTCAGAGGTCGATATCATCTATTTGTATGGGCGACATGATTCCCTAACATAACCTCACAAGACATACATGTAGTTGGTCTTGTATTAACACTCATATGCCAAACTGAGTTGGATGTTTAACATATTTTCTTTTAACTCTTTCTTTTTACACGGTATTTAGTTGATTTGTAATACATTTGTATGGATTGTTTTGACTGGACATTAAATAGTTTCACTTGTCTGGCTAAAGGTCTTAACAGGTGAAGAGCCATCTCAGTATGTCTGACCATATCTTTACTTTCATATTATATCATCCTTGCACCAGAAAGCACTTTTGAAATCCTGTCCATATACAGTACATACTATATACTACTTTTATTTTGTTTGCAAATATGAATTTGCTGTTACGGTTATTAAAGAAAACATACTGCATACTAGATGCCATTGTCAGAGAGATTCTTTGTTGTCCCTTATCTTGTCACCGCTGCTGATGTGTGTAGTGACTGCAGGTGTGTAGTGACTGCAGGTGTGTAGTGACTGCAGGTGTGTAGTGACTGCAGGTGACAAAGTGAGGTGAGTGAACCATCGAAAGTGATCTATGGCAGATGGCCTCCAATGAAACTGATTAGGAGTAGCTGTTAACTAAAGGTAAATATTCTGAAATAATAACTGTGAGAATGATTGTTTTCATATATATTTTGTATTATGTTATTTTCTTTTATTGTAGATTTTAGAATGTTATATTTGGGAAGGGCATTGGCAAGGAAAAGATTTAACAATTCTTGTAAAAGTAAATTCAAGGTATTTCAAGCAAGTAAAACAAATGAGACCGATACCAATTCTTCAGATGATTTTAGATCAGTTGAATTGGAAATTCAAAAAAAATTGGTATTCTAAAACTGAGGCGTTTGGAAAAAATATTTTACATCTTTATGTATTTTCAAAGCAGCCACAAGAACCTTCACTTGACTTCATGTGCAAATTATATACACAGAGGATGTGTCATTTCAACGATATGCATTAAGCTAAAATAAGACCCTGGCTTTTCCTTAATCAATATGACAAAAACGTCCGGGGATGAACAAGCGTTTGTTTAATGTGTTGCATAGCAAAGATACATGAAGCACACAGGATGTCTAAATGCTGTTATAGGAAGATGGGACAGGAAGGGCATGGAGCAGAGGCTGACATGCACAGGAACAGAACACACGCTGTGTTAAAGGCACCGATTAGAAAATAAAAGAAGTAATTATATCCAACTGAAATGATCAAAAAGACGATTGCCACACGTGGTTCATGTGACACTGACTTCATGAGTCCATCAGTGACAAACATCTTTATTGACTTCCCCTGACCCCTGGTCCCTAGCTGTGTGCAGTGCACTTACAAAACAGCACCTGTGGAGGATTCACATGATCGGATCCCAATGTTTGGAAGCGAGGTAGGGAACACTTCAGACACAGCTGGTGGAACTTTCATCTTTTGATTCAACAGTCAGTACAGAGTTGGGATACGTGAATACAGGAATCGGTCGTATCAAAATGATCAGGATAAGAATGATAATTATGCCATTAAAAGCATTTTCAATTCATGTCCACACTAGCACCATAACTTGTATTTTTATATTTAAAACACTTTGTATACAAAGAAAAGCAAACAATGTAAGAAGTAAAATATGCTATTGTAAAATTCTCGTGGAATCTTACAAACAGCAGTAAATGACTAAATATGTTTTAAGTATTCGTACGCTCAAACCATTTGGCAGTAATTGTCCTAATCAAAGCCTACATCAGTGGATCAGGTTATATTGTACCTAACCATGGGGTGTCTTGCGCCTGCTTAGTGGTAGTGTGTCATGCTCCTCTATCAAGAATGCAAGCAAAGGAATGTTGTTGATTTCTTCTTTTTAATATGTCAAACTTTGTTGCCACCAAACATTCATCTTCCTTCCACTGGGGGTAACAACAAACCAGGTAGGAGGTCTTGAACATGATTGGAAAGGCACAATAAATATCTTGCCACGGGCCTGAACTCCGCAGGGATTTATGTACAAGGGGGCTGATCGGATCAGCTGTCAGTTCAAGAGTCTCAGGATCCTCTTCCATGCATCTGTCTCACTGGTATTTACTCTTTTTCTTTCGTTGTTGCATTTATACGAAACACACTGGAGCGATATCGATGCCAAACTCCTGGTCTGAGCCACCAATGTCCACAGGGGCAATATCCACTATGGGAAGTCTTGCTGTTTTCTGTGTCCTGTACTCAAACACGGTCTTGCCCCATTTGCCGTTGGATTGCTGTGAAGACAAATACAATAGTTAAGATAAAGAAATATCCAACCCAAACACCAACCCTGACCAGATGACAGCCCTGACCAGATGACAGCCCTGACCAGATGACAGCCCTTACCGAGCAGCTGTCTTCCAGCACCGTGTATCTGAAGCGGTTGTTTCCCTCGGCCCTGAGCTCCAGGTCGTTGGAGGCTTTGAGGACGATGGCTTTCTTGAGGTCGGTGGTCTTGTCATCCTTGTAGGCCACCGTGTTTCTGCAGTGGTACGTGATGGTCTGGGACGCCTCTTTGGAGAGCAGGCGGATGAAGGTCATCTGGACTGAGACGGCGTTGGCAGGCTGGTCTTTGTTACCGTAGGTGAACTGGAAGGTAAAAGTTCAAATGAACGTCAGTAGATGTTACCACTCATCTGCTCCTGAGACCTATGGAGGGGCACGTGACTAGTGTAGTTACAACGTTAAAAACTGCTCCTGAATCCATATGCTCCTGCAAAGGTCTGGTATTCTGCCCTCCTACGGTTCCATTTAATGTAAGACGTGTTTGTCCCTGCCCCCCTGAGCCCCAGTGTAACCAGACTGTTTGGTTCATGTTATGTTCCTACCTGTGTCCCGCGGTTGATGTCGGCTCCAAACCACACAGGCTTGTTCTTGGAGGCGCTCCACCAGACCTTGCGAGGGACACTGTCAGGGTTGGCAGAGATGCACGTCTCTCCTGTCTCCATGTTGCAGGTCACTTGGATGGCGTCCTCAGCACTGCCCTGGTTGGGGTCCACCCAGTACTCACCTTCAAACACAACGCTCAAGGATTAGACGTGAACAATCGTGAACCTCCCACAGTTTTGAAAGAACGTGAAACTTTAGTCTTGTGTTTTGAAAAGAAATACAAGGTGAAAAATAACCAGTGCTTCTCTAAACCTTTTCGAAATATTTTTTCAATCGTTCAAAACTTTTTTTCCACACACAGTGAAAGGAATAGTGAAAAAATCTACGCCCTTGCAGCTTCTGACAAATGTGAAGCCATAGTAGCCTCCTGACAGTAGCGGTGTGAGGAGAGGGCCTGAGTGCCAGCAGCAACAAGAGGAATGCTAATCCCATGTTTCAGCTGCTCCTACGAACCTGTCCACCAGTGTCCATTAACTCAATCAACAATCACCAAATGACACAGCCAGGTCCTTCAGTAGAGTGAGGGTGTGAGGAGAGGGGTCGGCAGGCTGGCTCACCGCTCTTCTTCAGGGGGTAGCACTGCTTCAGGTCGGCACAGGTCCTGGCCGGGTGTTTCTTGCTGCCGTCGGGGCTCCGCATGCTGTCGATCTGGCTGCTCAGGGCCTTGAGCGTGGCCTGGACCCCCGGGTCGGCCTGGAACGCCTCCGAAGAGTTGCTGTTGGGCAGGGCCTCGTCCTCGCTGAACTCTGGAGGGGGAGGGGGGCCCATGTCGTAGTCCTGGGGGCCTCCGAACATGTCGTCCATGGCGGCGGTGGGGGGGCCTGGGGAACCAGGGAGGCCGGGGGGGCCTGACTCTCCAGGGGGACCCTGGGAGCACAGCAAGCAGAAACATTAGTTTTGTTACGTTTACAGAACAAGTTTATGGGTAATGCAACAGTTCACTTTTTATTTGTAAACCTGGAACTTTGATATTTGTATGTATCGTGTTGTTGTCTGTCAGATGATGATCTCACTTTTCATCTCTCATCATCTCTCACAGCACATTCCAGTGTTTATATTGGTTCATCTTGTAAGTAGAAACAAATAATTTAACACCTGGAGGGTTCTTTTTAATACTTGGCAACCACTGTGCACCACTTCCCAGGGTGGATATGCTCTGGATGTGATGGAAGTGACATGGTCATGGTTCAGGTATGTGAGTGTATTGGCGGTATGCTCGTACCTCTGGTCCTATGTCTCCACTGATCCCGCGTGTGCCAGGAGGCCCCATGGGGCCTGGCTGGCCAATGTACCCTTCCTTTCCTAGGGGGCCCACTGGTCCTGGGGGGCCCTAGATCAACACAACACAATTTCAGAGAGACAGCTTGTCAGGTTGAGCCACGAATATTAGTACAACCATTTTATTTTGTTGTTACTGTTTTTGCCATTGAACAACATACAGTATATCTGCTCCTTATTTTACTATTTGAAGTTTAAAGCATGAAATATGATTTAAGCAGCAGACGTACTCTCTGGCCACTCGGTCCGATGATCCCTGAGGCTCCCTGTTGCCCCGTGGTGCCCTGAGAGAGATGGAGGTGTTAGCATGAGGACAGCTGGGAGGAGCGTGTGCCAGCAGCACAGTGTGACAGTCTTGGTGTATCAGACTTACTGGAGGTCCTGGAAGCCCCTGCAGGCCTGTGAACCCGCGGTGACCCTTCTGCCCTCTCTCCCCGTGGTCTCCTAGATCTCCTTTATCCCCTCTGGGGCCTTGTGGTCCCTGCAGGTAAACGGCAAACAGCACTTCAGGAGCCGTCCGACAGAGTAAGGAAGCCATGATGGGTATGTGTTTGTCAAACGAGCCAGCAGAGGCCCAAACACAACGGGTCTGCAGTACTGGCTGCAGCGTTGTCAGAAGTGGGGATGGAGTCATGATTGAAAGTGGTTTGAGACTGTTGCAGTGTGTGGTGACTTGGTAACGGCCGTTGTGGTGAGGTTAGTGATGTGCGGTGTTCGTGTGGTTACCGTTAGGCCTCTCTTGCCCGCGGACCCTGGTGGACCCAGCGGCCCTCTGGAACCCTGAGCACACAGGAGGAGGAGTCAGACTGGACGACTCAGTACAGGACACCATTACGAAAAACAACCATGCATGGATAAACAGTGAAAATGCAGCATTTGATCATGTGATATTTGATATACGTACAGCATCTCCTCTCTTCCCAGAGCCTCCTTGGGCACCGACTGGGCCGGGGGAGCCGGGGGCTCCTGATGTTCCCATCAGACCCTCGGGGCCTGAGTCCCCTCGCTCGCCCTGCAGCACGCACAATCAGCCCACAGTGTTTACTGGGATCAATGTTCAAGGTTAATAGATACTGTTTACTTATGGAAGATTATATTGTGCTCTCACCCTGATGCCTATGACTCCATCCTTGCCCGGTGGTCCGTCTGATCCAGCTGGGCCCTGATGGAACACAACGTTTACTGATGTTCATGTATCATGTTACTGATGACCCTTAACTGATGTATTCTGCATTTAAGTCTGAAATAAATATGTTGTGAGCTGTAACTTTGTTCCAAAAGTGGGCACCGTCTTCAAATCAGAGCAAGTGCTAGTTCAAATGTAACATATTACAAACAGTTGATATGCGTGTCAGTCCTTAAGGTGTACTGTATTGATTCTCTCTGGAGACATGGCATTCACATCTGAAGGTGTGAGAGGACGTACGTTAGGACCGGGGTCTCCTCTGGGGCCGTTGGCTCCTGGAGAGCCCAGCGGACCAGGGGGGCCCTTGTCTCCCTGGGGACCAGACGAGCCCTGCTTCCCTGGAGGACCCTGGGAGAACGCCAACTCAGTGAGTTACAGTATACAGATGCTTTATATGAATGTTGTTTCATATTGACGTGTAATTATATCTGAGTTATGAACAAGAATATAAAATCTTAAATGGAATTAACGGCAAACTATTTCGGGTTAGAGGCAGGACTGCTACTGTACTCTCATTTGACAGTTACGTACAGCTGTTCACAATTCATTAAACTTTATTTATCCTATAAAGAATGTGCTGGTTTCATGTCTCCATACCCCTGGTCCTGGAAGTCCAAGCATGCCCCGCTCTCCCCTCTGCCCAGGGAGGCCCACGATGCCTCTCTGTCCTGTCGTTCCTGCTGGACCTGGGGGTCCGTCCGGGCCCTGTGGAACAAACAGCATCTCACCAGAGAGCACTGGAACATTCACCCAGGTGATGCTAATTCTCAGGGTTTGTCTTGACAATTTTATGTGGTATGTGGTTCAGTTCTCCTTTCAAGATTTAAAGACACGGGTCTACAAAGGCTTTTATTTCAGGGGCATTTTGTGTTTGAACTGTACTGTCATTTTGGATCAGCATCCATAAAACCATAAAGTAGACAATATTCAATTGATGTTCCTTACACATTTTATATCTGGAATACAAATCGTGTCCTCCTTGACCACTTGTTCTGATCAAACTGAAGTATTGAGATGCTTGAGGACATGTGTTCCCAGGCTGGTTATCTTACCGTGGGTCCATCCTCTCCTGAGTCTCCTTTGTCTCCCAGGCTGCCAGTAGGACCTGGAGGGCCTCTCTCTCCCTGTCTGCCCGGGGGACCATTGTCTCCACGGAGACCAGCTGGGCCCTCCTTCCCTGGGAGACCCAGTGGTCCCGGCTCTCCCACAGGACCCTGGCAGAGACGGCACAGGTTAACCTCTGACCCCAACTCTGTATGTGGGGTCCTCACAGTCAAACACAGTCATATCTAGGCTCCTGGGGTGTTTTAGATGTGAAATATGACATCCTGTGAACTCTGCTGAGTGGTTCTTCTGATTGTCTCAATAGAGGGGGCGTGTTTACCGTGGAGCCTGGGGGGCCAACTCTGCCTGCAGATCCAGGGAAACCGGTAGGGCCCTAGCAAGAGAGGAATGACAAGATACGCAGTTTAGAGCCTGGACTCATCCAACTAAGTAAGTGCATTGACTTGCTAGTCAGATAGAATATGTTGAAGTCACAAAAATACTTACTGACGCTCCCTGGGTCCCTCTGCCACCCTTCAGCCCTGCCACACCAGTAGGCCCCTGTGGAACACAACATTCATTATAAAGTAACTATTTAGTATATTCAATCAGTTCTCCCTCCCCCCAATGGATGTCTTGTTGTAGTTATACGCAGATGTTCAATATGTTTTGTGCAGATGTTTAATGATATCTGTGACTCACGAGAGGCCCCTGAGAACCAGCCAAGCCCTGGGGTCCAGGAGACCCTGCGTCCCCTTTCTGACCGGGCTCTCCCGGCGGGCCCTTCACTCCAGGCTGCCCGTCAGGACCCTGCATGGGGCAACAGATACACCTAGCATGAAGGCTAGCACTACATATACACCTAGCATGAAGGCTAGCACTACATATACACCTAGCATGAAGGCTAGCACTACATATACACCTAGCATGAAGGCTAGCACTATATAAACACCTAACATGAAGGCTAGCACTATATAAACACCTAGCATGAAGGCTAGCACTACATATACACCTAGCTTGAAGGCTAGCACTACATATACACCTAGCTTGAAGGCTAGCACTATATAAACACCTAGCATGAAGGCTAGCACTACATATACACCTAGCTGGAAGGCTAGCACTATATACACACCTAGCATGAAGGCTAGCACTGCATATACACCTAGCATGAATGCTTTTTATGAACAATAATTTCCCAAGACCATGAGGGTCAACTGATGTCTAACTTGACAGTGGGACAAATATGCCATTAAACAACTCATGGCTCACGACAGAACTTACAGGCACTCCAGAAAATCCGACTGCTCCAATGGGACCAGGGTCACCTCTCCCTCCCTAAAGGAACGGAACATCACATTCTGTGTAAACTTGACCAAAGTAATACATAGCATGTTGAGTTGAAATGAAAAACCTGAGTGGACCTACAGGAACTCCTCTAGATCCAGCAGGCCCAGATGGACCTTTAGGTCCAGGTTCTCCCTGCAGAAGAAGAAACATCGACAACGTTGTGTCACAGCAAGCAATGACTTACACCTACTTTTCATGTCACGTCCTGGATGATAAATGATACCTAGCTTCTGTAACTAGGTACCCTCCAAAACTGTATTTCTTTACCTTTTCTCCGCTGGGTCCGCTGGGTCCTGGAGGGCCTAGGGACCCTGGAAGACCCTGTTGCAGTAAAAAGCCTGGATTAGGAAATAAATTTATCACTGTGGCCTGGTGCCATGAATACAGCAGACAATGCTTTTGTCTGATAGGACATGCTTTATACAAAACTCTCTCCTACAATAACTCATCCGTAGCTCCACAGTCCCTACAGTCCCACAATGCAGAGAGCCTCACTTGTGTACAACATGTTCCATATGAAGTAAAAAATAAATGGTTTCCAAAGACTGAATAGATTAAGAATAGTTCCTTCTGTATTGTTTTGGATTTTTGTAAAACAACAATGCTCATGCTCTTATTTGGTTGATGGTATAACACGGTGAAGAGTATTCTGCTCATTTGTGATTTACTGCTGTATATGTCTGTCACAGAGCTTGTGTACTAATTTTATTTTATATATTCAGTATATGAATTCCACGCACCCTTGCACCATCGTTTCCAGGGGTTCCTTCAGATCCTTTCTCACCAAGCGCTCCCTGGGGGGTTTAGAAATGCTAGTTAACAGTAGTTCAACAAGACAAAGCAACCTCCTGCAACATAATCTCCTGTTCAAAATGGTGTTAGGCCTAGTATAGACCAAAATAATGACAGTATAATGACAATATATACACAAAGACGAAGTTCTTACATGTTTTAATAATGTGCTTGTCATTAAAGGCAAGTTTTGAGGAAGCCACTATTAGAGGAAGTGTTTGATGAGAGGTGGATAGTGCTGGGATGGGAAAACAAACGCCTACCCTGTCCCCCTTGGGCCCTGGAGGCCCAGAGATGCCCCTCTCTCCAGGCATGCCCTGCAGCCCCGGGGGCCCCAAGTCTCCCACTGCTCCAGAAGGACCTGGGCTGCCCTTCAGAGGGAAAACAACCAAATAAATTGAAATTAGATATTTTTTTATAGAACTATAAAAGACATGTACAGGATGAGCTTTGCCAGATCTTCCACAAGTGACAAGGTGATTGATCGTACCTTTGGCCCATCAGGACCTGGTGCTCCTGGGATCCCCTTCGGGCCTTGCAGGCCGGTGGGTCCCAGTTCCCCCCTCTCCCCTGGAATACCACGCTCGCCCTGCACTCAACACAACATGCCGTCAGTCACAAACCCAAAATATAACTGAGTAAACCACAGATCTAAATCTTTGTCAATCAGACCAACTCACTCTTGGTCCAATTTGACCGACGGCACCACCCTCTCCTGGAATCCCCTGAGAGGAAACAGGAAGAGTTTCATATCAGTACTGAAAAGCAGAATTCACTGCAGACACATAATGCAGACTAATACAGCTCTGTTCCAATCCCATTTGCTGTTACTTCACATGGCATCAAGGAAAGCCATAACTGTAGACACGCACATCATGTCCTCCAAACTCACCAGATCACCTGGTTTCCCCGACTCTCCAGGAGGTCCTGGTTGTCCAGGTAAACCCTAAAAACACAAACGGCCCAGGTCAGAATTCCTCAAGATTAAGTTTGATTGTTTCTTCTTTGTCCTCTCATTTTTGTAAACAATGGATCTGTGTGATACACACCTGGAAACCGTTCACTCCAGGGGGTCCCTGCTCTCCTCTATCCCCAGCAACACCCTTTGAATAGGAGAAAAAAACAAAGTTAGTTTTTGTTTGTATACGTGTAAAAAAAAAAAAAAACGATATTCATTTTCAATCAGTTGTAAAGTATCATAGTAATGAAGTACGTTGCAGTAACGTCTTAAACAAAGTGGGAGGGACTTACTGCAGGGCCAGCGGGGCCAGCAGGGCCCACTTCCCCGTCTTTCCCAGGAGGACCCTGGGAAATGAAGGCATCGTTACTCATCAGTACAGCCCAAACCACAAGCCTGTCACGCAGTCTCTGTGTTTACAAGGTTGTTCCCCCACCGAGTGTCCCAGGAGAGCTGAACCTGGCGTTCAGTCCTCCCTGTGAAGCCCACTCACCCTCTGACCTGCTACTCCTGCTGACCCTTGCTCTCCTGCCTTGCCAGGGTCTCCCTGCAGGGTTTCACAAACACAAAATAGAGGTGTGGCATTCGATAAACTACTTCCAGAAACGCACAACACTGTACAGCGGATTATTCATAGCCTGATAAAATCGTATTGGGTTGCTGTGCAAAAATTGTAAACAGCAAAGACTGAGAGTTTTATAACGAAGTGGTCTCACGTTGAAGCCCTTTGGCCCCGGCACTCCCATGGTCCCTGCTGGTCCCCGGCCCCCGATGGACCCCGCTGGCCCTGGCCGTCCGTCCTCCCCAGGAGCCCCCTGTCCAGGACACACACAGACGCCAGGCTCACCACTGAACTTCCCACCGTGATCTCACCTTCATGGGCTTTTCGATGGAAAGGACATGGACGATCATGATGTTTTATAACCCGACCTACCAGAGGTCCTGGCTTCCCCTCAGCCCCCTGGACTCCGGGAGTTCCGGTCAGGCCCTGGAATGAAAGAAACAGGAAGTCACTGAGGGAACTCACATGAGCTGGCATGTTGACCGAAGTCATGGGGTTCTGGAAGTGAATGTTTTGGAGATAACGAGAGTCTGAAAGCAAATAGTCTCTGTTACCCTTGCTCCAGGAAGACCCGGTTCTCCAGTTCGGCCGGGGTCTCCTCCAGAACCTTTGGGACCAGGTAGACCAGATGTTCCACGATCTCCGACAGCACCCTTCAAGCAAAACATGCAGCTTGTTAGATAACGGTACACTCTGACTGAGAGGACCCTCAAAGACTCTGAAAATACTGTCAGAACTGTGCACTTCTGATCCTTTAAGTATTGTGAGGTACTTTCTACATACACTATTTATGTACTGCTTTGGATAAAAACTTTTGTTCAAATAATTAAATGTTGTATTAATGAATAAAATGTCAAATGTACCTTGGGACCAGGCAATCCATCAGCTCCAGGGAATCCTCTATTCCCAGGAGCACCCTGTAACACACAACACACTTAAACACTGCATAGCAAGTGGTTAGGGAAATAACCCATAATAATCCCATTTAGCTCAATCACTCAAACTCAATAATCAATCAAAACAAATGATCTGAACATCCTAATCCCTATAACTATTTATTACATGTTGGATGGATTCCAAAGACAACATTTACTGACTACATCTGAGCTGGACCAGGATCCACACAGCTGTGACTCACCCGCTCTCCAACTGGACCCAAGGGCCCGATGGAGCCAGAGTCTCCGCGGGGACCTCGCTTCCCCTCCTCGCCCTGGGGCCCAATCACACCCTGCGAACCAGGAGGCCCCTAGGAGAACCACAATCACCACCACACAGGGTTAGAGAACCACACATTCACCACCACACAGGGTTAGAGAACCACACATTCACCACCACAGGGTTAGACAGACACACGACTTCTGAATTGCAACAGAGGTTAATATATGTAGCTAGAACAATATACTCCAACATTCAGATTCAAACACAGAAAGGACAATAGGCATTCTCTTGTATTATTATCATGTGTGCTTACTGGTTCGCCTTTGGGTCCAAAATCTCCTTTAAACCCTGCGATTCCCACATCTCCCTGGATAAGACACAGGAAGAAACAGATAAACATCCCTGGCAAACAGAAACACTGTCCTTTGGCATGAATACAACCTAACATGCAGAAACAGTTTCTAAGCAAATACTGTAGTTTGCTTTGATCGTTCATCTAAGCTTGTACTGCAAGCTTAGATGAATATTTGGACCCAGCGTATGTCCTGATTCTTGTGTGCAACAGTTACATGGGTGTTCATTCTACCAGGTGTCTTACAGGAAGAGAGAGCTACGTTACCAGTTGTCCTTTGATACCCGGCTGTCCGGTGCTGCCCTGGGGTCCTGGAGGACCTGCCGGGCCAAGATGGCCGCCCAATCCCTGGGGGCCAACGTTACCCTGCAGACAACATTCAGTGTCCAGGTCATGATTCGTATTCACCATTGTTGTTAAGACCACATTGAGGCTGTTTCCATCCTGGCATCTTGTGGTAGTAAAATACTTAATTACAGGTGGATTAATCTTTCACGTACCACTGGCCCTTTGCTGCCTGTACCTCCATCTGTCCCTGTGGGTCCCTGCAATGTAAATAGCACAATATTAGACACTACGTCATTACGTTGAAGACGTTTGTGAGTGCGTACATGCATGCTCTGTGTGTGAGTATGGCATCAACACTCCGATATGAACAGTATCAGACACGATGCACTATGTAGATAAAGTATGAGTAGAGATAGAGTATGTACGTACACACTGTGTGTGTGTGTACAAGTGAGTTTGGTGTGAATACTGTGCGTG
This sequence comes from Thaleichthys pacificus, assembly GCA_023658055.1. Classification (NCBI taxonomy): domain Eukaryota; kingdom Metazoa; phylum Chordata; class Actinopteri; order Osmeriformes; family Osmeridae; genus Thaleichthys; species Thaleichthys pacificus. The sequence continues at coordinate 21,856,069 of CM042867.1, read as the reverse complement.
TGTGTTAGTTTGGTATCAAGACATTAACACTCACTCTGATCCCAACTGGTCCATTTTGGCCCAGGTGCCCTGACTCCCCTCTCTGTCCTTGGGGCCCCTCCGGACCCCTGACCCCAGTGGGGCCTGCCTGACCCTGGGGACGGGACAGAAAACACAGTCTCAGTATCTAAATCCTCTGGTCCCTGTTCTGACTAGGATGTTTGCATGGTGTCACTCCACTTCATAGCTGGAGGGCTGTATAACAGGGACAGTAATCAGGAGATGGCTGTATAACAGGGACAGTAATCAGGAGATGGCTGGAGGGCTGTATAACAGGGACAGTAATCAGGTGATGTCTGGAGGGCTGTATAACGGGGACAGTAATCAGGAGATGTCTGGAGGGCTGTATAACAGGGACAGTAATCAGGTGATGTCTGGAGGGCTGTATAACAGGGACAGTAATCAGGTGATGTCTGGAGGGCTGTATAACAGGGACAGTAATCAGGTGATGGCTGGAGGGCTGTATAACGGGGACAGTAATCAGGTGATGGTTGTATAACGGGGACAGTAATCAGGTGATGTCTGGAGGGCTGTATAACGGGGACAGTAATCAGGTGATGGCTGTATAACAGGGACAGTAATCAGGTGATGGCTGGAGGGCTGTATAACGGGGACAGTAATCAGGTGATGGCTGTATAACAGGGACAGTAATCAGGTGATGGCTGTATAACAGGGACAGTAATCAGGTGATGGCTGGAGGGCTGTATAACGGGGACAGTAATCAGGTGATGGCTGTATAACAGGGACAGTAATCAGGTGATGTCTGGAGGGCTGTATAACAGGGACAGTAATCAGGTGATGTCTGGAGGGCTGTATAACGGGGACAGTAATCAGGTGATGGCTGTATAACAGGGACAGTAATCAGGTGATGTCTGGAGGGCTGTATAACAGGGACAGTAATCAGGTGATGGCTGTATAACGGGGACAGTAATCAGGTGATGGCTGTATAATGGGGACAGTAATCAGGTGATGGCTGTATAACAGGGACAGTAATCAGGAGATGGCTGGAGGGCTGTATAACAGGGACAGTAATCAGGTGATGGCTGGTGGCACTGGCTCGACTTGCCTTCATTCCTGGACTTCCTGGATAACCTGGAGGTCCGTTGATGCCCAGAGGACCCTGCATGTGTGGGACAAGAGCAATGAGGTCCGCCGTTAGTGATTGGATGATGTAAACATGACCAACGGCATCATTTCCTGGATTTAGTATTCTGCATGGAGTGCGTAGGATTCTAACTGTCATGTGAAAGTATCTCTGGTTGTCTCACCATTGGACCTGGTTTACCAATGTTGCCAGATGAACCTCGCATGCCCTGTAACACAAAGAGAAGTAAGTACTCAGGTTTGTTGTTTTCTCAGTAAATAAGCGTTGCACATTATAATTCAGTCATAATTATGATTATTATTCAACCTCTCAAATAATTCAATATTACATAGTACCATCATCATCGAACATTACAAACGCCCCCCAAAACGTAATACTATTATTTGCTTATTCACTGCTAAAGTGAGGTGTTTGTACAGTATTTTCAAGCCTAAACCAGTTGGATGGTTCCTGATGCTTACCGCGACTCCACTGGGCCCAGAGCGCCCCCTCTCCCCAGACATCCCGGTGGGGCCCTGGGGTGGAGAACACATCATCACTACCAGCACACCAACACACCAACACATGCACAGGAACAACACACTCAAGTAAAGTGTAGAGGATTTTTTATTTAAGGGAATTGAAAGTTGATGTCCAGAATTGTCTATGCTCTGCGATGACGGCACCTCACAAACAGAAAGTAATGGAAGTCTAAATGTCTTATATTCATATTTATTAACAAACAGTGGAAAGGTGGAAATCCAGATCTTCTGACAGCTTTCTGTTAAGATACTGTAGCTTATTTAGTTGTAAAACGACAATTCAGGCCTTTAATGCTGGCAGTCATGCATGTACATGTAAAGTCAGGCATGTCAATCTTCCATTGTATCTGTACATGTTACAAGCATGACTTGTCTCTCACCATAGGGCCTGGTGTTCCCATAGGACCTGTGGGGCCTGTAGCGCCCTGAGGATCACACACACACACACACACACACACACACACACACACACACACACACACACACACACACACACACACACACACACACACACAAGCTCAGTCTTGTGTATCAGCAGCTCAAATTTATATACATTCTGTCATTAAAAATGAAGATATTCTTGTTTAAATACGTATATAAAAATCTTCTGTTTTTACCTTTGATCCAACCACTCCAGTTTCACCTTTCAAACCGATGGCACCTAAATGACCCTGAAAGGTGACACAGTCCTCAGGCAGTGATCCATACTATGACACAGTCCTCAGGCAGTGATCCATACTATTCTATACAATTCTGATGGCATTTGTAATTTGTGTACAACACTTTATTCAGTAGCCACATGTTAGGGTTCAGTACAGACAGATATAGAAATGATCGTTCAGACACACTGTTGCCTGGTGTTATCCAGCTGTCTAGAGGGTTACTTACCCTGTGACCTTTCAACCCAGGAGGCCCGGGGGTGCCTGGGAACCCTCGACCGCCCTGAAATCCACCACAAAGAATTGATCAGATTTATAGAAGCTGTACACAGAATCTGTTCATAGCATTTTACACAATAAAACACAACTGTGTCCTGTACATGAGAAGCAGTTGATAGGTTGATAATACCAGGCCTCAGATGTGATCATGTTACGTCATTCAACAGAATCTGTTCAGAGATGTTCACGTGTTTCTCCTTACCGCTGACCCTGGGAATCCCATCTCTCCTGAATTTCCTGGTTTTCCTGATTCTCCCTAGGTAGAAGCACATGGAGCACGATGACACATGGATCCATTAACATCCTCCAGGGCCTAGCATCTGGGGGAGAAGCTCCAACTATCCTCCAGGTATGATCATCAATACAGATTAATGGCTACCCCGATTATACAACATGCACTCATACATCACACACGTTCGTTTTGAGATAGTTTTGTTCATGTTGAAAACAGGATCACACGTGACTCACGTCTTCTCCTGGCTTCCCTGGCGGGCCCTCGATTCCTCGCGGCCCAGACGAACCCTGCAGCACACGACATGATGACGAGTCAAATCAGAACACACACACCACAATCACCTGAACAGCTTTCCCCACACGTCACCCTCTCACACATGTGACTAGTGCAGCTGGGTGTGTTTGTAAGTAGCAGGTGAATGTCGTACCATCTGCCCATTATCCCCAACTTCTCCATGTGGGCCTTGTGGTCCAGGGTGACCCTGTGTTAGAGGGAGGGAGGAGCCAGGGGGAGGAAACATTGGTGAGAGACTGATGCTCCAATAGATTATGAAATAATCACAAGCAGACTGGAAGTCGGTAGTGATGAGTTTCTACTTACAGCCGGCCCGTTAGACCCCACATGGCCTCTGGGACCTGCTTCTCCCTGAAAAACACAGTTAATGATCAACAGCAAAGTTTACCAGAGGGCTCAATAAACCTCTATCAAAACTTCCAACATTTCCAAATTTCCATTTTTGCCAAAAAATATTTCCATAAAAGTGAGTTAACTACAAGCCTTGATTGAGGTCTAAACAGGTAAACGATCTGCTGTCTCACCCTACCGTACTGCAGGATAGATATCTGCTGCCTAACTTACCCTGGTTCCTGGCACCATGGCCATCTGGCCAGCTGATTTTTCATCGAAGCCTCCTGCCATCTGAGCACCCAGACCCTGGTGGAAACAGAAAGGCCTCACATCAAGACAAGCCTTCATGTGCCCCATGATGGGACGTGACCCAAGACATTAGAATGATTGAGGTAAATGCAACACGAGAACATTTTGAATTGTATATTGAAGATCACAGATCCCGGTTGAGTTGTCTCAGCCCTCTTGTGAGATTAAGATCCACCAAAGGAACTAAATGAAGGAGAGCTTGGTGGTGGGTGTGCTCACCCCTGGGTGTGTCTGGAGTCCTGGAGGGCCTGACTCCCCTGGGTTCCCCGGCACCCCGGGCTCTCCATCGTACCCCGGGGGCCCTCGCAGACCCTGGGCGAGACACGAGGATGCAGCATGTTACCGAGCGGGAAGAGGCCCCACGTACCCCACGTACCCCACGTACCCCACGTAGCGTGCTCATCCTGATCCTGGATGCTGCGCTATGTAGGCTAGCGCCATCACTCACAACGACCGCTGAACCATTATTACAAATATATACACAACATAGCTCTGTTTCTCTTACTATGAGAAGTGATTCCATCAGAGTGGATTTGCTCATTTGAATGATTAGCTGAACAGAAAACGCTTCATTGAATTAATGTTGTGAGTAATGTATGTATGAGACGAACCAGGTACGTATGGCAAAATGCATCATGTAGGAAAGTGCTACTTTTGTCCCTGGAAATAAGTCCCCTAATGGATCCACATCTTAGTCACACATGCGTGTTTATTTATGAACTTGCCTGCTGAATTCAAGATACAAGCATGCAAAATAATTCAATTTCAGGGTTCGCTGTATGCTGTGCAGATCTGTCTTCCTTGAATTTAAAACATAATCTGTTGTTTAACATTATGGTAAAAACGTTATTATAAAAAACACGTCAAAATGGATAATATTCAGCACATAATACAATTTAAATATGATATATAATACATACATAATATAAGTATTATTTCATACTACTTATACTGGAGGGATTAGGGACAGATGTGTCATGAACTCACAGGTCTTCCTTTGTGTCCTCGATCTCCTCTGTATCCCGAAGAGCCAGGAGGACCCTGGGAGACACAACACCAGGTCACAAGGCTTTCTTTAGCATTTGTTATAAAACTATCATGGATGTTCCTGCAGGTTGAAGTCAGTCAAGTGCTGTGGAGAGTATTCAGTGTTGCATCCATGAGGTGAACCGATAGGTAACTGTGCCATCTAGTGTCCACATGCATCCTCCACTACTGAACAGCTCAGATATCTCACAGCAATGCACACAAAAGATGCATGTGTAGTTGTCTTTGTACACTTAAAGCGTGAAATATTCTACTCCACAATCTTACCATCGGTCCAGGACGCCCTCTTATTCCAGTCACCTGTTAACAACATGGGGGATTAGTCCTCGCTCAATAGATGACACTTCGAAAGTAAATTGTTCAGAATCAAGTTTTTAATTTAATGTTTATATTCATATTCAGCAGGACCAAGGAGATACGTACTAATGGAACATCTCCAGGCTCTCCCTTCTGACCCTGAAAAGGTAAGTTGAAGGAAATTAGTCCCTAAAACCCTAATTATTTCCTCTAACACAGAACTGCTGAATATGCATCAGGGTTACGGCACACTTACCTTGTAAACTTTGCCCTCTGAAAGCAAAACGACAAACCAAAGATGAGTGAATAAGTAAATGGTTCACTTTGCATCTCCTGCAGTACTTCCTGACAGAAGCTGGGATATTTAGTTGATACCAAATGTTTAAGACACATTCCTCAAGTTGAGTTAATGCTGGTAGACCAGGGGCATAGGTTTCATTGTACTTTTCGAAAACAGCAAATCTGCCCCCTTCCCTCCCCCACATACCCTCCATAGAGAAAATTAACTATTACAAATGAATCCTCAGCTTGTAAAAGCTATCCCACCCGCATCTGAACTCCCCCCACCCCTCCTCCGCATTACACTGGTCTTCTCCAGGGGCAGAGACTCACCAGGCCGGCCATTCCCGCTGATGTCGGGCGAGCCTCCGCTCTGGCAGACAGGACAGCACTCCCCCTCAGGGATGGTCACCTGCTCACAGTTGGACAGCTCGTCACACTGGACCTCGTCACACAGCACCGAGCCACTGTCACACACGCAGATCCTGCATGGCTCCGGCTTCCAGATGTCCCTGTTGGTGTACACCTGGCCGTCCACCGTGCAGCTCAGGTCATCTCCTGACGAGGAGGAGGAGGGACATGTCAGATACTCTGGGACTGGATAAGCACTTGCTTAAGTCTGCTCTATGCTCTCCTACTGGTAGAGGAAACATAGATGGGTACTTTGTGATTTTGAAGTTGAGATACACAGCAAGACACATGAAACACAGTCGAGGACATTCTCTCAGTTTTAACAGGAGCGTGAATCAATAACAGGGAAACGTGACGTGACGTTTTACTGGATAATGTGAACCACATGCCCATGATTTTCTGGAGAAAATCAGTTTAACAACAGGGGAAAAGGGATTGTGGAAAAGGTGAAACTTGGTTGCCGTAAAGTCTCCTGCTGATAGACATGAGCTCATTTCCTGCAGACATGACACCTTAAAACCCTGACTCAACTGAAGAAACAGAATGAAAGAAGAAAAAAACCTATCCACCAACAAACAAAATCTTTTCCATAGAATAGATAGAACCAAAAAAATAGGAGTATAAATTCAGATTTTATAGAGGTCTCCGATGCATGCCTCATTTGTTTAGTTTCTCGACCTAAAAAATAAATAAAATTAATGCACTATAAGGCACCTTATAACAAAACCACAAAAAAATCAACCAAGTTCATTAAAAAGAAAGAGTGATTTAATTGTGCCGGGAGATTTTTTTTTACAGAATTGTTTCTATAAAGGGGGGTGTAGTGCCCTGATCTCCAGGGCGAGGTTATTCAGAGGGCTTCACCTGTTCCTCTTGTAAACACCAGGGGGCACTCATGAGCTTCACAGGTAGCCCTTAAACCTGTGCTTGGACAGGTACCCTTTCAGTCCTCATCCTAGAGAAGATGGTCAACCATTATCCAATTGTATTCATTTCAGTATTCACAAAGTGAAAACAAAAGTGTCAGTGTAGAGATGAGAGCGTGTGCTAGCTGTCCTCTCTTTCTGGGACATGGATCAAACAAATCGGAATGCATCCAGATAAGCATGAGGCCAGGGGCAGGATGTTCTTGAGATCATAAATCCTGTATTAGCCTTAACAGGAGGAAGTGGCCACGCACAAGAGGGAGCAGCAGGATTATTGAGGCTATTCAGAGGATACTGGATAATAACATGTGGTCACAGTGCAGGTATTTCCCCACAGTGTGGTTAACTGTCTGGTCCTGAGTCATGGCACACACACACACCTGTATTGTACAGTACACACACACACTTAATTATTTTTAATGATCACACATGCATGGATTGTACGTGCGCTCACACACACACACTGAAGACCTGCCTCCTCTGTGTTTGTGGGCTGTGAGGAGACCAACGAGAGATGACCTCATGACCCCTAGCAGGCGTCACTACAGCCTTCAGCATGTGAGGAGACCAACGAGAGATGACCTCATGACCCCTAGCAGGCGTCACTACAGCCTTACCTCATGACCCCTAGCAGGCTTCACTACAGCCTTACCTCATGACCCCTAGCAGGCTTCACTACAGCCTTACCTCATGACCCCTAGCAGGCTTCACTACAGCCTTCAGCATTCTCTATCTCTGGACCTCCATGGTCGCAGCAGCTGGGTTGGCTGTGCGTGTGTCTGTGTGTCGTGTGTGTGTGTGTGTGTCTGTGTGTGTGTGTGCGTGTGTTTTAAGGGGGAGAGAGAGTGTGTGTTTTACAATCCAGAGGAGATACACCCTGAACTAAGAAAGCTTTGTCATTGTTCTATTGACCGTTAAAATATTTGATAACCCAAAACACCAGTCCCAGTTCACTGAGAGGATAGCTACTCAGTCTCTGCAGGCTGGCATTCATATCTCAAACACGGACATTGTTTACATTTTTGGGACGTTTTCATCCAAGACAGGAAAGGCTCTGACAGTGTTTACTATGCTACAGTGAGAATGTACATTTGGTACCATTTAATCTTTACATTGCTTACAGGCAGAGCAAACATACATCCACACATGTTTTTCATAGGACAAACACGTTTTTGCTGTACCCATGAACCACGTAACTAATATGGACTGAATAAGGCCCAGATATGATGTGACTCCAGTCCTCATCGTCTCTCTAATGTTGAGGATCTCTACAGGGTCCACAATCTGCAAGGCCAAGTTCTGCTGGGTCAGCTCACCAGAGGAAAGGAGCACCAGTCAGAGACAGACACGATACAAGGGAAGGTCCAGCCAAGTTGCTAACTGCAGAACTGGTAAGTACCCTTTTTACTCTTGAGGGTTTGAGGGTGAAAGAGAGAGAAGTGTGATTGGTTGGCTGGGGAAGAGGAGGCTCCTCCCCCTTCCAGCTTGATGCATCACAGGCTTTGTACTGGCAGACGCTGTAAAAAGTGCTAGCTCGTCCCGCTTAGTCTAAGTCTAACGATGAAAAAGCAGGCAGCCTTTGAGGAGTCCAGCTGATGTTCATTTTCCACTCATCCTCCCAGTCTGCCAGTCCGAGGGCAGACGGTTTCCCTTTCCTGCTCTAGAACATGGTTTCTGATGACTCAACATGAGAGAATGTCTGGGAGACTTCGCACCACAGGCTCGGAAGATGAGAGATGCAGGGATCAGCAGCGTCCACAATGGAACCATGCCTCACGTGTGGGCCTCAGTCTTTGTGAACATAATGGAGGAAATTACAGAATTATCTCAAATATAATGTATCTGGCAGATGTAGACAAGGGGGGGGCGAGGGCTTAAAAAAAAAACTTTATAGATTTTCCCTGGCTAATGTGGAAATACTCAGAACGTGCTGTGTTGGGGAGCAAAGCAATGCAGCCAGAAGTCTAGAGGTTAGAAATGACCTCATGGAAACAATGAGTCACTTAAACAGAACACTCTCTTCTGCAACTCTCCCCCCCTCTCCCCCCCTCTCCCTCCCTCTCCCTCCTCTCCCTCCCTCTCCCTCCCTCTCCCTCCTCTCCCTCTCGCCCCCTCTCCCTCCCTCTCCCTCCCTCTCCCCCCCTCTCCCTCCCTCTCCCTCCCTCTCCCTCCTCTCCCTCCCTCTCCCCCCCTCTCCCTCCCTCTCCCTCCCTCTCCCTCCTCTCCCTCCCTCTCCCTCCCTCTCCCTCTCCCTCCCTCTCGCCCCCTCTCCCTCCCTCTCCCTCCCTCTCCCCCCCTCTCCCTCCCTCTCCCTCCCTCTCCCTCCTCTCCCTCCCTCTCCCCCCCTCTCCCTCCCTCTCCCCCCCTCTCCCTCCCTCCCTCTCCCTCCTCTCCCTCCCTCTCCCCCCCCTCTCCCCCCCTCTCCCTCCCTCTCCCTCCCTCTCCCCCTCTCCCTCTCCCCCTCTCCCTCCCTCTCCCCCCCCCCTCTCTCTCTCCCCCTCTCCCTCCCTCTCCCCCCCCCCTCTCTCTCTCCCCCTCCTCTCTCTCTCCCATGCAGCTTTCCTCTCACTTTCTTTTCCTCTTCCTAAGCTACAACAGACCCTGCCAAATCAAAGCCACAACTGAAAGCCATTAACTGATTTGGAGAGAACATTTGTTATAAAGTAAGAATGGGACGTTCTTGAGACCACTGTCATGGGTCCAGCACTAGAACTTTTTGTTTGTGCCCTCGTTTCCTTAAATAGCCGTTCCAGCACAGACACCAGACAGCAGTCCTGAAGGCCTGCGTGGGTCTCACAGGGGACCAAGTCTGTTTGGTAAGAAGACGTTTGGTAAGAAGACGTTTGGTCGGAAGACGTTTGGTCAGAAGACGTTTGGCCGGAAGACGTTTGGCCGGAAGACGTTTGGCCGGAAGACGTTTGGCCGGAAGACGTTTGGCCGGAAGACGTTTGGCCGGAAGACGTTTTGCCGGAAGACGTTTGGCCGGAAGACGTTTGGCCGGAAGACGTTTGGCCGGAAGACGTTTTGCCGGAAGACGTTTGGTCGGAAGACGTTTGGCCGGAAGACGTTTGGCCGGAAGACGTTTGGCCGGAAGACGTTTGGTCGGAAGACGTTTGGTCGGAAGACGTTTGGCCGTGCAGAAGACTTGCAGCTGCTGAGTGGGAGTTGGGAGCAGCTGTGCGTTTCTGCTTCAGAACCTCTGGTGTCAGACCAGACGTACATTTACAGACACCAACTGACACGTGACCCTTCTTGTAGTTTAACTGATGAAGCTGTCTGGGACTCGCTGTTACTCACAAACAACCGACACTGTATTTTTGGTGTCACCCTGGAAAGGAGTCAAACACGTCTTTATTGGTAATTTGACCACGGAGTGTTGAAAACATCAAAGTGTGTTTACACCCTCTTATTATCTCCCTGCCCTCTGTGACCAAACAAGCTTCTCCTCTTAAAAGAAAAGCTTATAAACATTTTATTTTACTTTCCAAAAACACCCTTTCATATTCCAGAGCTGTGATGAATTGCATTAGGGATCGCAGTCAAACTGAGGTGGAACAACGAACGTTCCCGCCCCGGGGAGCGTTCCCACCCTGCTCGTTCGGACACGCTCCTCACCTCGGCCTCCACAAACAGCTCTGCATCTCCAGGGTGTGGAAGGAGGCCAGGCCAGGAGAGTTCACACGAATAAGGAGCTCCAGATTACATGTCTAGGCTTCTGCTTCAAGAGCTTGTCTACCATGGGGCTTCTTTTAAAGACAAATGACCCACATGAGTTCCTCCCACTCAGTTTAGCCTGGAAGAAGGACTGTGGTCAACTGAAATGACCCAGAATCCTGCTCTTCTCTGCTGACTGACCCCTGGTTTTTCACTGCCTTCATCCTGCCAGACTGGCCTCTGCTCACCAGCTGTGGAGACCAGCGATCCCCAGGGTCACTTTCATTCTGGTTCTACTACTAAAAAACCTTTACTTTATTCTGTTTGTTTATTTATTTATACATTCAGAAGTGTACAGGTAACTGCAAGTCAAGAAACCAACTTGTGCTAGACAAACTAGACTGAGACTGATGATGAAATATGAGATTTGTAGTAATCAAGCAAGGCTTGCAGTGTATTACTGAGGAAGATATTTTCCAGCTCTTGTAAAACCCCCTATGTAAAACATGCTGATCCAGTTAGGCTTGAGTCATTTAAAGCCTTTATGAAAACACTTCAAAGTTGGGCCTGCAGTTTTCCCCGACTCTCTAACTTTAAGAGGCCCAGAGCGTGTCACAAACACCAATGTGCCCCAGTGTTTGAGACACTTTTGCTTTTTCATTTTTTTTTTTACATTTCGATATTATAGTAGAGATTAACAGTAAGAACCTTCTCATTCGGTAGTGCAGTGTTTTCTGAGGATGTGGTTTCTCCTGCGGAGGCACCTGGGTTACCCAACAGCTTCACATGGTTTGTGTTTTCTACGCATTTTCACTTTTAGATAAATTACAGTCTTTAGACCACAAAGCCAAAGCCATGTTTAACCTATAATATATCATTTTCTCAGCCATAACACACTAGGTACATAAACACTAGCATAATGAAGACAAGATCAAAGCAGATCCGCTCATCCCTTAAACCTGTGCTCATAGTTTGTGTTTTATGACTATAATCAATTCTCATTTAATCACAAAGTGATCTTAATGACATCTTACACTCTGGTGCTTTTCATTACTGAAAATATCCTAACCATGAGAGTCTACAGGTCACCTGTAGACACCACTACAGGTTAGCTCACACAGAGACATGGTGCAATACAGTCCTGACTTCTGATCTACTGTATTAGGATGGGAAACATTCAGCCATTTTGGATCAGAACTTATAAGCTCTTAGTGTTTCAGGTATCATGAAAACAATGTACAGGAGGGTACAGTTTAATGATCAAAGTGTGGTTTTAAAATGTACACAGTGAGGTGTAGATTGCCGCATTCTCAAAACATAAATGTGTAGGTGGCCAAAGCTTTTATTACTGCTTTTGCTGGAGTAATCCAGTACAATCCTGCCGTTGCAATGGCACAGTACAGGCCAGGTCATATTTTTTGCATCCACATTGCCTGTGTGAGTAAGAATAGAAAGTATTAAAACATAAGATTATTTTCTTTTCTCTGGCGTGAACATAACCATGGGTACACAAGATAGTATAGAGAAAAAGAAAAGCTCGCAATATTTGGCTTTCCTTGGTGGATCTGTTAGATTTGCAACCCTAACCTACAGTGTCCTGGCCAACCGTCAAACATGTGGCTTTCATATCCTCTCAGGTTGTGTCCACAGCGCTCGGATCAAACCAAGCTAAACAGGGAGACACGCTCACGGCCTGGGAGCACTCTGTAACGCTGCATGTCTGGTTCCTCTAAACACCCCCCCGGCCTCACCGTTCAGACCCCCGCGTGCTCCTCTCAGAAGGCGTCCTCTGTTGATCCTCAGGTGACCAAATGGAAGGTAAGAATAGACACCGTGAACGACTGAATGTTCTTTTATTTTGTGTCTGCGGCACAACCTTTTGATACCGAGACAAAAACACGTCTTCATCCTATTAAAACACCTCGTCATCTGGTCATGATGTGTGATATAAAGCCAGATGTACGACCATCAAAACACAGACAAATCAAAAGACAGCGTGACTCCTTCACATTGCTATATTCAACACACTGAGCCATACCATCTACACCTTCTCCAACACCAACACCTTTCGCAGCCTAAACAGTCAATACTTGTCTTTCTTTCTTTCGTAACTTGAATTTGTCTTAGTAACTATTTAAAGCGCAATTTCTTTTTCTGTGAAGCGAGAGCAGGTATCCTGCCATGTCTGAATCGCAGGAAACGTTCACATTGAAGTTAAACATTCCAGTTGAGCAGAACTGCCCTTTTAACATATACAGCAGGTCACGGCGCCCTGCTGTTTCACATCAGCTAAGTGCATGTCCAGATGTGGGACGGTAAACTATGTTCCTGCCGGCCGAGCAACCTGGACCAACACTCTCCCCCACACCATGCATGATGTCACTGAACCACAGAGGGAAGAAATGCAATGGAGTGTATTGATTTAAACCATAACTTGGATCATTTACTATGTTTCATATAGAAACTGTTGTAACCGATGTTTGATACTGTATGTTCTAATGATAAGAGGTGAAGCAATATCCACATGGAACAAGTCTGAACAAAGTTACTTGAAGGAGGAAAGATATTTCTCATTATGCCATGTAGGAAGAAACTTATTTCCTCACTTCCATTCTACCAAAGCAAAAGGAGTACTCTGGTTTTACAAATCTTGTCTTTAAGGGGGGAAACTAGGATTTTTTTAATGATGTATCCTATTGATGTTATCCAGAACATTCCCAGGCTAGTCGAATATACTGCCACCACATTCTACTTGAACCCATGACCCAGTCTAAACCAGTCTGAACCAGTTTGACCATTTGACCTTCACCTCTTTCTCATTCCTTTGAGTAGTGTTTCTCAACCTGCATGTTCTAGATGTTTCTCTGCTCCAGCACACCTGATTCTAATGAATCTTCGTTATCAGGCTTCTGCTGAGCTTCATAATGACACGTTCATTAGAATCAGCTGTGTTGGAGCAGGGAAACATCTAGAACATGCAGGACAGTGCGTTCCGAGGAGCAGAGTTGAGAAACACTGCTTTAGAGTATGTGCATCATCCTCTCATTCTCTCACTCTCTCGCACTCGCACTCTCTCACTTTCTCACTTTCTCACTCTCTGCCTCTCTCTATGTCTCTCTCACTCACTCTCTCTCTGTCTCTCTGCCTCTCACTCTCTGCTTCTCACTCTCTATATGTGTGCCTCTCACTCTCTATGTGTCTCTCTCACTCTGTCTCTCTCACTCTGTGTCTCTCTCTCTCTCTGCATCTCACTCTTTCTGCCTCTCTCTCTCTCTCTCTCTCTCTCTCTCTCTCTCTCTCTCTCTCTCACTCTCTGTCTCTGTGTGTCTCTGGAGCAGGGAGCGGCACCAGAACAGCCAGGATGCAGGGCATAAATATTTACACATTTGCACATTGTGTTGAGTCCTATGCCTGCTGCTTTGACCATGTTCATCTCTTACTCTTGAACACAGAACAAAAGGTAAAAAGTCCGAAAAATATCTAGTTTTGTATTTGAGGCCGAATTATACTACGTGTAGAGTATGAGTTTAAAGACCCATAAATATAGAATACGATTTGTGTGGTCCTCAGTGGTAAAACGACAACCTGAATTCCTTCTACTGTAGATTGACATGCATCGATCTTGTAGGGGTCCAGGCTATGGTTGTTGTGCTATACAACAGGCATTGATAGTGAATTCAGGGCTTTGATAACATTACACTTTGTGAGAAGTAAAACTAATTACAAACATTCAGCTAACCTTCTGCTAACCCAAAACCCAACCCAGTGTGAGATGGGGCACTGTGGGGCTGTGTGTCAAACACACCCCATTACAAGGCCCCCTCTGGCTCAAGGTGACATCATTCTAAAAGCATCAGGGACTGACAACGATTTATCACTTTCTTTTTATTACAGAATGACCCCTTGGAAGTTTAGTGCGTCCTATATCTCTGTCAAACCAAGACAGACAGAAAGGGCGATCAAAAGGCCATGTCCGACATGCATGACTTGAGTAATGAATAAATGCTTCTTAAAATGCAGAGGATTAATGCTCAAATATATACACCATCTAACGATGTACAGCGTTTCATGGGTTAACAAGCAACCTCATAGAGAAAGCAAGGATGTAAAAGAGAGAATTAGACAACGGCGCTGGTTTCTGTGCAGCATGGACAATACTGAACACTTTCTGAATCGACTTGGGGAAGGACTGAATGCCAAATGAAGAGATTCATTCTTGGCAGCTTTGCTGCAGTTTGTTTACCCCGGCCACGCCCAGCAGCATATTTTCTGTCCATGTCATCAGCAGCTGTAAGAGATTGGACACGATGGTCTACTGGGAGCCCTTCTGAATTCAGGCTGGGATTCTTTTTCCGATCAGGAAAAAATAGTATCATTACTTTTAAAGACAGAGTTCAACTTAATAGAAGACTTGACCTGTTTGGAGACATCAGAGATGTTTCTGACTGCAGCAGACGACACTATGATTCAAGTCTGAATGATAACGTTGTTGTTTTGTTTTTTTTACTCATGGAAAGAAAATTCCCACATGATGACATGTTACTTTTGCACATATTTAACAGAGAGATGTGGCTAGTCCAATTTCCACTGGTATCTTTAAACACAGATAGACCCCTTCTACAACACGAGTGCACCTTTTAACAAGGAGCTGCAGTATAAATCCAAACTAAATGTGTGTCTCCTGAAGGATTCACTAAAAACCAGTGAGGTTCACAGCCCAAACCCAGAGACCAAACACAGCCTTGTCCAGAGGACATTCCATCATGACACGGTTTCCTGTGCCGGGGAGGGTCTAGAGAGGGCCTGCTCTTCATGACATATACTGCACACACGCCCTCCTCTACATCACCCTCTACGTCTCCCTCTACGTCCCCCTCTACGTCCCCCTCTACGTCCCCCTCTACGTCTCCCTCTACGTCCCCCTCTACGTCCCCCTCTACGTCTCCCTCTACGTCCCCCTCTACGTCCCCCTCTACGTCTCCCTCTACGTCCCCCTCTACGTCTCCCTCTACATCCCCCTCTACATCTCCCTCTACATCTCCCTCTACATCTCCCCTCTACATCTCCCCTCTACATCTCCCTCTACGTCTCCCTCTACATCTCCCTCTACATCTCCCTCTACATCTCCCTCCCCTCCTCAACTCTCCTTTACTCTTACTTCTTCTTCCTGTTCCTCCATCTCTTCCCCCTCACCTCCTAACCTCCCTCACCTCCCTCACCTCCTAACCCCCCTAGCCTCCTAACCTCCCTAACCTCATTTCTGCATGACCGAATCTGGAGGGAAAAACACTGAATCACTTTCTGCCCAGGAAACACATTAATCCTACTGCATACATACATACATACATACGTACGTACATACATACAGACATACGTACATACATACGTACATACATACGTACATACATACATACGTACATACATATCTACTGCTCTCTGCCCTCGTTGAGTCTGAGGAAATCCAGATCTGAATGAGACAAAATCAACTGTACAGCCGAGTGAAACATCCAAACGTGAGCTGTTTGTTACAGCACGTCATGCAGGGTACATTAAGGAAAGCGCCAGTGAAAAAGGCTAACTGTTTATTTTCAAAGCTCATTTAGCACACTGATGCATTGTTTAACCAAGACAACACATGTGGCCTACTTTATGCCATTAACACATGTTCACACCACAAATGGCAACATTTTATTTCAGTCAGTTGTCAGAGGCAACTTGAATCTAAACAATTCATTATGCTTGCCAAATGACATAAGATTCATCTTTTTGCCACATTATTTTAGGACAAAGGTCTAATGTCATTACAAATGTTCCTTCAAATGGAGAGGATAGCTTTGACTCAACCTCAGTGATAACCCTGAACTGAATCTATGAAAGAGTGGGACCACAGCATCAGCTGTGAATGGCCCCTGCAGGCATCACAGACGTTGAGCGTTAAATGTTGAAGCTCCCCCACCAGTCTACATCAAACCCCTCACAGGATACTGCAGCAATGGGTCCATTTGGTCAAATTATCCAATTCAGTTGGTTGCCATGACTCACTGCAAGAATTAGCAGATATTTCCACATCTCCTTGGTCATGTGTGATGTGGATGGTGTTTGGGCGGGAAGGCGACCATGAAAACAGGCCAACTTTGAGCTGAATGAAGGCCCTCCTCTGTCTGAATGTTTATTTCGACTCTGGCCTTCTTTTTTCAGGCAACCACATTGTCATTGTACTATGCTGAACATTTGTAGGATGTAGTAGGAATCTGTAGTAGGAGTCAATTGAATGTTGTAAGATGCATTTCTTAATGCATCTTCATAGCTTACATCTCCATGCTGTAGCTAGCTTTCCATTCATTCAGTCATTTTGTTAAACTGTATACAATTTTAGTATTCACAGTAGTCAAAAGACGACTATCTAAAGTACTATAGTAACTATAGATATCAACTTTAATCCTTTATCATTTAGTATTTCTGAAAGCTAATCAACCTCAGCATTACCAACTAATTATCTTTACCAGTTCTAGGAAAATCCATGTCAACTCGGTCTCAAGGAATCTGCACTTCAAGTCAATCACCATCTGAGTCCTGCTCCAGCACTGCTTTTTCGAAAAGTTTGTTTGAAAATGTTCCAACATTTGAAAACATTTTCTTTTAAAGTTTTAATTTCTTTTTTGGAAGAAAAAAAATGCTACCTTTTGATTTTATTTTTTTTCAAAAATAATTTCCCAACCTTTTGAACTGTCAAGCAAAGCCAAGTGCCTGGCTTTAAAATGTAAGAAGCAGAAAGTACATGTATTAAGGTGTAAAAATGTAAGGGGTGAAAGTAAATAGTTCTAATAAATGGTTAAGTAAAGTACTGATACCAGAAAAATCTAGCTAAGTAGAGTAATAAAGTATTTATACTTTGTTACTTCCCATCTCTGCTCCTGGAACAGTATTGGACTTGAGTGAGTCTCAACAATATTCATCTGAGAACGTGAAAGGTGTTTCTGTGCTATGAAAGAACAGTCAAATTAATGTTTAGTTTTTCTGTTCACCAGGGCTGCTGTGTTCTGTCATGTGGGCTGCAGAGACGGCTTAAAAAGACCCCAGACACCAAAGAGCAGGAAACCAAGTCTTGACAGTACTCCAGGGAATTCCTGAATGCTCTGAATATATTCTAATCTACTTAAGAGGAACTTCCGATAAGGCCAACACATGCCAGAAGAGGAGTATGGTAAGCCTTTCTGTTCTCACATGCAGACACAAAGCAGCACTGTAACACATCCCACATCATCATCCTGTGGTTGTACCAGTGAAACAGGTGCATACAATAAACATAAAAGTGGCAGCAGTCTTTAAATATAACATGTACAATTCTAACAATTCCTAATAATTCTAAACAATACCGTACACCATAAAATAGGAGAGTGCAGTTTTGTTTGGCCGTGTCACACTAGAGAAGACCCACCTCTACAAAAACACCTATAGCCATGTAGGTCATCACAGGAACACCAACATGCAGTCAATCAGCTGTCCAATAAACTGCCAAAAACCTAAACATAACTAAGGCCACATTGTGGCATGTTGTCACCCACTAAAGTCTGAACAGAAAGAAACCATAACCTTAACTACTGAACCAAGCATAGAATTTGGGTTTGTCCTGGCCACAAGATGTCAAGACAGCCTTCCTTTGGCTCACAGGCGACACAAAAACTAGACAAGCACTTACCAAGTACATGTCAATGATCAGTATTCACACTTGAATTCATATAATAAGCCTTTGTAAAGCTACACGTTTTTGTAGCTAAAATGTAAAATGACCCTTTAATGGTATACCAAGCTTCAGGAATAGTCTTTAAGATACAGTATACTGGCTTGAAGGAATTATTCTACAGTAGTTCAACTTCAATCTTACCGCATATGCTAATGAGCATTGGTATGGTTTCCCTGACTCATCCCTTTGCCTGAAGCCATGAGTCTGAAAGAGCTACCTTAACAGGACATAACTTCTCCTGAAACTGACATCCAGTATTTAAAGCAGTTACTCCAGTCTATAAAATGGTCACCAAGGGACGGGCAGAAAACAGTGTCAGAGAGAGAGCTCAGTATATTAAAACCTGCCAACCGACTGTGAACTAACTCTAGAGGGCAAAAGTACTTCAGATCTCAATTGCATAAAAACAAAACAAAAATGCAACCAGCTGTGTAAATATTCAAAGAAACAGTAAAGGCAACTTGGGAAGGAAAGAGAGTGTTGGCCAGGGGCCTGCTGTCGGCGTCCGTGAGCGAGGCATCAGAGGCCCGCTGTCGGGGTCCGTGAGCGAGGCATCAGAGGCCCGCTGTCGGCGTCCGTGAGCGAGGCATCAGAGGCCCGCTGTCGGGGTCCGTGAGCGAGGCCTGTGTTTCTGGATGCATCCTGTCATCTGAGGCTGTCGCCCCGGACAGCCTGCCTGGATCACAGAGCACGTTCAGGGAAGTGCCACTCAAGACAGGGAAACACACGGACGCTTTAATTGTACGCTTTCAAAATAGACGGTTAGTTTACCTTCTGACAGAGGAGGCACAGGGGACATTGGATTTCCCACAGACCACAACAGTTACCTAGAAAACCCACAAGACTCACACATTACCAGCAGAGCTGTACATGCTGAGTCTCACATCAGCAATACAACATCCTCCCCTTACTCTTTTGAGGCCAAATCTTGCTTTAATATTTTCCAAATCCAGCCAAAGCAACTATTTCAACATCTGGAAGTCATCCTCCTACCCCTTCTCCCCATTTGCTGACTGCCATCATTTGGTTTATAAGTAGTTCCCATGGAGCAGACATCATGACTGTGAGCCATGTTTAACAATCCATCAGCTCCATCATCTGTGCCCTTCAGTCACGGAGGCGAGCCACAGTACTTTACCACTTTAGGACAACTGATAACATAACTGACTAATCCCACTTCTGAAACGTAATGGATGATTGTCTGGGAGTTGTAACTTCACTGAAAACGGTCAAATTGTGCTGGTCTTTTTTTCCCAGTTGGGAAGAAAGGAGGCATGTAATCAAGTCATAGAGCAAAAATGCTGCATGTGGTTTTAATCAGACCTGGTTGGATTCACATGCTTGGTCATTTTAGGTTTAGTTAGAAAACAGCCATTTTGTTGCAATGTTAGTGATGTGGCAACAACAACTGGAACCAATTTGCGAGTTAAAATGACCTCATGTAGGTTTGTTGATTTGGAATAGCAGCTCTTTCAGGAGAACATGTTTAATGTGAGGGGAGTAGGAGGTGTCTTAGAAACAGAAACTCTGGATATGAACTAGTATGTGTGCATAAAATACTATCTTACTGTAAAAAGGGTACTAAGGGACTGAACATTCAGTGCCTTTCTTGTAGCTATAGTGCTAAGTGACGTCTTTGAAGATGTTTTACTGTTGTGTCTATAGGCAGGGGTGTGTCCTAACACACACAGGCAACTTAAACCAACACATTCTCTCTCACACACATGCAACCGACACTATTTAACACAGTTTCTCTCTGCAAATGTCTTATGCACAAACTCTTGGCTACTCTTACTGGAGCCAGTGATCTGGTTCCAGTCTTTGCTTCATGTTCAAGCCCGAGCCTTCCTCCAAATGTTCCACACATGTCGCTTGTCTCAGTGTCAGTGAGAGGTTAACTGTTCATTCTCCTCAAAATTATGTTTTGTTACAGTACATTTCCAGAGTGCACGCCACAGACCACTCATCTGATTTGTCATCCTTAGATACAGCAAAGGATCGAGCAAAACCCCTCTACAAGAAAACTCTTCACACATGTTCATACATGTGATATTCATCCAGTTCTGCACAATTCCAGTTAACCTTTAGATTTCTAATATTTCCTCAAAACATGATTCAACCCATCAAAGATTCACTCTGGACTTTGACCACAGATATTTGCCCACAGCTTGTCCCCTCAGACATGTGGGCAGTATGAGAGAGAATTAACCTCAACCGGCCACAGTTTCTGGCCACAGCAATGTATTTTTTTCCCCTCTAGAAGAGATAAATATTACAGATATGTTCCAACATCTTTGAGACAGAGCGTCTGTTTGCAATTACCCAACTTTCATCAACATTCAACCACACTCATTTTGAAGTCACCATTTTCCATATAAAAATCTCAATTAAATGCAGTAACACTGGTAATTGTAGATGTGGGCATATATTGTGCTTACACTGCTGAAAACCAAGCTTGGGTATTCTGACCGTAAGTACAATTCTCAGAAAAAGAGTCCTCA
Source organism: Thaleichthys pacificus (assembly GCA_023658055.1). Taxonomy (NCBI): domain Eukaryota; kingdom Metazoa; phylum Chordata; class Actinopteri; order Osmeriformes; family Osmeridae; genus Thaleichthys; species Thaleichthys pacificus. The sequence goes on along the minus strand of CM042867.1, from coordinate 21,835,436 downwards.
GGATATTAAACTAAGGCGCTGTGTCCCTGGGTCCATCTATAGTTTTAATAGTAATTCCATTACCCTTAATGATACATTAAATGGCACAAACACTCATTTAACAGCTAGTTTAATAGTTATTCACAGTAAAGATTAAATGTTCTGCTCTGGAGCTAATCTCAATGTTGAGTGGGAACATGAGTTCAGATGTGCTTCATTTCAGATGGATGGCTGTTGAAACCATGGTCTTCACCAAGCAACAGAGGAAGCCAACCACTGACCCAGCAGGGATGGAACTCTGTTCAAATATGAGGCCAAGAACCTTCTCTTCTGAGGAAAAGTGGAAGTTACAAAAGTCTGAGCTACAACTGGCTAGTTTAAGAAGGTGACTGGGTTAAAGTGGGCTACATGTTTGTGTTTCAAAGATATTAAGGATGATGTTTCAGTAGTCTTTATAGGCCGTCTTGTTTCAGAAAAGTTAAAAGACTACAACAGTGCCTATCTTTAACCCCATTGTTCAGATTAGATAGCTAATATAGGCATTCAAAAAGCAATTTAAAAAAAAATCTAAATTACATTATCCAGTGGAAGTCTCGCACAAAACAGGCCTTAGAAAATCTCCAGTACACATTCAGAACCAGTAGGTGGCGGCATATCTGATAATGCTGATAACACGTACTGGACGCATCATCTTACTACCGGTAAATCTAATATTCATCAGTCATCCAAGAATAATTTCCTCCATCCAGGAGATAGTCTCCCATCTGGGAGCAAACAGACTCAATCAACCAAAGGGCACTTTCCAGACAGTTTGAATAACCAGCTTCAGGCTCTGGGCTTATGACATCATATTTAAAACATGTGACATCAGAGCTGCTAAAACAGCACAGCCTGGAATAATGAGACTCAGGTGTTCCGGCTCCAGGCAGACACGTTCTCCATTTGCTCAGAGGTCTTTAAAGCGGAGGACTTCATGACTACGTGAATGCACCCGCCCCCCCCCCGCCCCCCCTCACTCCACATCTGCCTGGCATTAACATGCAAGCTGTGCTTCCTCAAAGACGCGCGAGCGCTTGTGTTGAAACCAGCTAGTGGAGAATGCAGTTGATTGAAAGAATATTAAAATGTTGGCAACACTTGTTGATGATGAGGTAAGGAATAAGGATATTACTTTACAATAACCCCCCCCCTCCGGACTGGATTGGGGCTAGTACCTCCCCCCCCCCCCCCCCTCCGGACTGGATTGGGGCTAGTACCTCTACATGACTCAACAACCAACAGATGTTCACATCCTTCTACTCTGACTTGAATATCTAGATTAGCCAATTTAAAATAATCCACACTTGAGTTCCTCTCAGCTACTCTCAATCTCCACAAAGCCTGGAGCGTTCTGTTCCTGTCTGGTCCAATCAGACTATAAACAACTCAGCATATTCCATGTCATAATTGTGCTTTCAGCTGCTATCAATTCCAGTGTAGAAGGCACAGATAATAGTTAATAGATCATGTTATCAAACGGTATGTGTCAGCATTTACTTCAATCCCAACACGCATTCAAAGTCCTCAGGAAGCAAACAGCTGGTGCTCTGTTATCTTGCTAAATGTACTGTAGAACTCAACTACACCTCCGTTAAGAATGAATTGTCACCCCAAATTGGTCCAACCACCTGGACCAAATTAGGTTCCACTGTACAGCAGCATGTCAAAACTGAACCCCAAACCAATTAAAGCAACTTTACTATCCAACAAGCTCATGTTAATGTTCAACACAGCATGTTCCCAGCACCCACACGCTTCAAACATCGGCAATTAAGTGTGAAAATCAACAGCAAATGAGGATACTCACCACTGGGATCGTTCTGGCATTTGACAAACAAAAGCTGAGCCACTGAGACCACCAGGAGAAGGAAAGTCCTTGAATGTACAAATCTCATCATGTCTATAATAAAGACATGAGCCTTCCTTGTGTGCAAAGCAGGGGAAAAAGGGATAACAAATGATCAGGTTATCACTGCTATACCATGAAGACAGAGAGACTCTCCTGAAAGCAGCACGCAGACCCAGCCCACTCCGTGCAAGTGCTTTTTTGTGTAGTTACAGCTTTAAATGAGAAGAATGCTGGCAACCCTAATTTTCCTCCCCCTTTTGTCAGCCCTCTCTCATAACCATCCACTCACAAGCATCTGTGTCTGTGTGAGGACTACACCCATGTTCACAAGTTCTATTCTCTAGCTGTTCTCAAGTATTTTTGACCGGGAACTTAAACATACAGAAGAAGAGTTAGGATGAACATGTAGTACAAAGAAAATCTTTGTTTGTTCTAAATGAACACTGTTTTCCCCCTCCCTGAAGTGGTTGCTAGGCAAGACCATAAACCTGCTCTTTTATTACCATCTTCAGGGCACCAAACTTAGCAGGAGCTGAAAGGCACTTTTTATTAGATAATTAAGGACAAGAATAGATTTTCTAACTGCTTGTCTTTGGTTCTGCGTGATGAGAGCTGAACTTTGTGACTTGACAGCATGAGCAAAGTTTGAAATCATTCCAGTTCTTAGATCTTTGCTGATAATCTGATTGATGTTTCAATGATATTAAATGGTTCCCGTACGAAGACCATCTGTCTTTGTGTTGCCAGGGAAAGAGAGAAACTATTTGAAACAGCCACAATAAGATTTAGAGTGGACTGGAGGTTGATATGCCTTCTCACATGGGAATAATTAAGACCATATTGCTATCAAAATGGTTTTAGGCACTGATATACTCACACTGGTCATATCATAAGTACTTAACAACCGTTAACTAAATAGTCACTAACCAGTCCCTTTTCTTCAGCTGTTATTAATTTTGTGCCCCTTAAACTACAAACACATCACTTCCTGCTGCTCCTGTCATCTTGAATACATCACTTCCTGTCACTCCACTGGGCCTAGCCTGACGTCTTGTGCAGGAGTGCATTCTTTCTTCATTGACTAACTACCCTACAGTATATAAATACAGTGTTAAATATTGGTGAAGGTCTCAGAATGTGTAGAGCAGAAGGGTTCTCCACACCCACCTTCCTCCTCCTTCCTCCTCCTCCTCCTCCTCAGTGGTGGAAGGATCTGCTCCTCCTCCTCAGTGGTGGAAGGATCTGGTCCTTGTCACTACTGTCTCCCTCCTCCGCCTGGACTAGTTACTTACCACTTGACCTGAACACCCCCTACGCTGCACTTAGCTGGACATTACAGCTTGTGGTACTTGTGAAACTTTTTCTGCATGATAAATTGAAAGTTCTGTCATGTGAGACAGTGGCTCTGTCCCCAGCTAGTCTCTAAGGCATGTGAGACAGTGTCTGTCCCCTGCTAGTCTCTAAGGCATGTGAGACAGTGTCTGTCCCCTGCTAGCCTCTGGGCCGTGTGAGACAGTGTCTGTCCCCTGCTAGCCTCTGGGCTGTGTGAGACAGTGGCTCTGTCCCCTGCTAGCCTCTGGGCCGTGTGAGACAGTGTCTGTCCCCTGCTAGTCTCTGGGCCGTGTGAGACAGTGTCTGTCCCCAGCTAGTCTCTAAGTCATGTGAGACAGTGGCTCTGTCCCCAGCTAGTCTCTAAGTCATGTGAGACAGTGTCTGTCCCCTGCTAGTCTCTGGGCCGTGTGAGACAGTGTCTGTCCCCTGCTAGTCTCTGGGCCGTGTGAGACAGTGGGTCTGTCCCCTGCTAGTCTCTGGGCAGTGTGAGACAGAGTGGCTAATGACAGGAACCAGCTGTGCACCATGTTCTCAAGGTGCTAAAAGCATCAGGTGATTTAGTTTCCATGGGGCCTGGAAGTGGGGCAGCCAGTGGGACTGCAGCAGGAGGAGAAACACAGCTGTTCCCCTGCAGCCTGCCCGTACATGGAGGGGCCTTCAGCCAATCCAGACCCTCCACAAGGACGCCAGCTAGCATCCGTTTTATTTTCCCTGCGTGGAGGGAGAGAGGGAGATGGCATGTGTTTGCAAAGCTGCTTAGCAGACAGCGTGCTGTGGATTGGGTCATCACAGTGTTGCCCGGAGGAGGAGGAGGAGGAGGAGGATAGGTGTGCTGGGAGGGATGAAGCACGGTGTGTTCTCTGCTTGGCTACTAGGGCTGCCTCGGCCTTGTTGAAGTGAATCATGTTCCCTGAGTGTGGACAGCGCAAAGCACACCGTGTGTGTCACACTCACACTGCCAAGGTGACGACCCCTCCTTAGATTATGGACATATTACATTTAGTCACATATCATATAATTAGTTTGAATAGATGAAGAATTTGTTGATTTACGATTAATTGGTTTGATGTTGAGTTCTTTATTTTGTTTTTGTTGCTGCCATATACATTCATTTAGATTCTTTAGGATGTGTATCAGACTGGTCCCTGTCTTGGAACGTGTTTTGACATTCTCAGTGAGACAGCCTTTTCAGCATCAATGGCATAACAGAAACTCTGCTGAAACCATGCAGGGGGAAAAGTACACAAGATCTAATATATCCTTGAAGCCTGACAGCTTTTCCAAAACCCACTATTTTACAATACATGCGATGAAAGTAGTTGTGAAAGAGACCGTACCATGGGCAAATACCAAGCAGTGGTTTGAGATGGAGATGAATGTTGAACTCTGCATTGCATCGTCCACTAAAATACAATGACTTGTTTATCCCATGGAATGTGCTGCCTGGACTGTTGCCAGCTAGTATCAAGCTCGGACTGGCCCATGGATTTCTCCTCAGTTTACAAGGTACTAACCTAAACAAAGACTAAGATTCTGGAATGACAGACAAGTTGTAGGTTTGATCTCATCACTGTAAAAGAGGTGTTGATTAGAGCTGCAACATGGGTGGACTCATAGACAGATCGGAGACGAGGCATGTGTCCATTAACACACCCATGTCTTTCTAGTACAAGAGAATGCCATAAAAACAAAACAAATTCGATTTGTATAGTCCTCTTTACAAGCAGTGTCTCAGAGGGCTTCACGTCCGCCCATAGAACTGCACATAGACCTTCCTAAACCCTGAAGGAAGACATGGAGAGAATACAGACAGAACTGGACATAACCTTGTGGATTTGCAGATCAGAGGCTGAATACAAATAGCAAGAGTAGAGATACTAATACATGTGCACATCGATGGTGAAACGCAGATATCCAGATGTCCCAATCTGTTGAAATTTGAATGGTTGGATCTGTTACAAAATGACTCAATGAAAATACATTTAACTTATGACTAAGATTTGTGCTTTTCTGTACATGTACTATAGATCTTTCTTATGAGGCACTGTAAATCAAAGTGAAGTCATGAGTACCACAGACCTCATTAGCACCTAGAGAGTTTACAACCTGCAGCTTTGTGGGCTAACAGCTGTCCTGTACTGCGCATACAGTATATCTGGTAGTTTAGCAAATGAATCATAAATCTAAGGAAACCTCTGCTAATCAGTGTCCTTGGTTACATTACATGCAGGTCCCGAGGCTTGGGGGCTGATGTTGAGTACTGGCATTATGTTGTCATCACGCACAGTATGAAAGGGTGCAAGGTTCTTGAATTATTTAGATTCAGATCAGTCTTGGACAGTAATTCAGTGTAATTACAGTTATGTGCTGCAGTCCCTCATCCACAGAGCACAGTGTCCATGTCTCCATGGAAATCATAGACGGCCTTTCCCAAAGGTCACATTGTAGGACTAGTGGTAGAATAGAAAAGATAAAGGTCCAACTTTCAACACATGAACTTTCATTTCAGTGGATGAAGGGAAAGGTGGAAGTAAGCTTTCCGAAAGGGCTTAGCTTGCATCCCTCCCTCCCTCCACCCCCTCCCTCCACCTCCCTCCCTCCACCCCCTCCCTCCACCCCCACACATAGCAGAAATAACTATCATCCAGCATAAAATAGTTTGAACTGTAAATGTAAATCATCCACAAAGTTGAGACACACAAACTCCCGGTCTTGTTCAGCCTTGCACATTCTTAATTATTTTCCAAGATGGATTGGATTGATCTGGATCAGAATGGTAGAGAGGTTTCTGTGGTCAGGAGTAAACCACCTCATACTCTTGAACTGAATGGAGAATGGAACTCATTTGCCTGGTTTGAGTCTCCAAGGAAACGCCTGCCAAATAACACTGTAAACTATTTAACTAGCCAGAGCTCAAACACCTTCAGAAACACTATTATTTCTCCTTCTCCATTGCTACTATCAAGAACTAGCAAACAGAATGTTCAAGAAAATATTTAATTTGACTATTATTCTACCTCATCTGGATACAGTTATAAATCAATCTATTTTTACAGCAAATGGAACACACATGCGATGCAAAAGACAAGACACAGTTGGTTGTATAAACATTATACACAATAAAACGCTAGAATGAGAAACATTTTACACATCTTCTTTCCATCTAGTCTAAATAAAAAGGTCACAAGATTATTTCAAAGAAAAGCCATGTGCTTGATCCCAATACTGTCACACAGCCATCAAACCTACTGCACCAAGTGTGCTTCTCTGATCTCAAACGGTTTTATCCTCGCTCTCAGATGAAACAGGATCCTCCCTGAAACACAAATCTCATTGGCAGACAACCTCCTCTGAATTCTCCACGGCAATGTAAGCAGTGAGCTGCACTTCCTGGAGAGGAACCCTCCCTCGTGCGATCTCCTGCTTGGATCCATCAGCCCTCCTCGTGGATGCACGGCCCCAGCCCTCACAAACACATGTGGTGAGGTTCATCTGCCAGAAGAACAGAATGACTTTTCCCTCGACCGAAGTAAACCTCCAGGGAATCTCCTGAAGGGGTTTCTGCTTAAGACATCTACCTTCCTCACTTAGAGGGCGTTCGAGGCCAATAAACAAGAGAACAAAACCAGGAGATACGTGGAACAAGACAGTGTTGTTTAAAGTGGGGGAGCAACGACTGTTCAAGATGATCCTATCTGTTAGGATAGGTATCATGTGGAACAGAGAGCTCACAGTCTCTTGGGGTATAGGTGTGTTATTATGTGATCAGAAACCCATCAGGGACTGGATCCTGGCTCAGCTGTTAGTGATGGCAGTTAGGGTCCTCTGCAACGAGAATGCGGCTGTTAACCTGACAGTTTTAGGTCTTTAAGTTTTCCTTTTCATTGTCATCCAGTCAGCCTCATCCGTTCCACAAACTGTTTACAACCAACACTCTGGGGTTTCCATGACAAATGATGAGGGTTGAGATGTTTTCCTGCCTGGTTGGTCACTGCGATCATGTGACTCTTGAGTCCATCTGGACTTGGTTGGTGTGTGTTGTTTTTAGCATGAGGGATGTGTCTGTCAGACCTGAGAGGACCAAGAAGCCCCTCTGCTCAGAGAGCAGCCTGGGCCCATCGCCCCTCCGCTCAGAGAGCAGCCTGGGCCCATCGCCCCTCCGCTCAGAGAGCAGCCTGGGCCCATCGCCCCTCCGCTCAGAGAGCAGCCTGGGCCCATCGCCCCTCCGCTCAGAGAGCAGCCTGGGCCCATCGCCCCTCCGCTCAGAGAGCAGCCTGGGCCCATCGCCCCTCCGCTCAGAGAGCAGCCTGGGCCCATCGCCCCTCTGCTCAGAGAGCAGCCTGGGCCCATCTACCCCCTGAGGAGACATGAATGACTTCCCCCTGTGCTCTCTGCACTCCCAAGGTTTTGAAGCCAACGCAGAATACCCTGATCAGGGGGGAACTCCAGAAACGCTATAAATCATCATACCAGTCCTGAAATAGCTCAGACCGACAAATATAGACATATGAATATATTCAGTGGTGTGTAAATGCCTTAGGTTACTCCTCAGAAATCCCATTGGTCACCTCAGAGTCACGACCTGAACATGATTGAAGCTGTGTCTAATCACTACAACAGAGTGAAGAACAAAGGCTCCAACTCAAAAGAAGTGTTCTGCCATATTTGTCTAAGAAGAGAACCATCATAATAAATATAATTGCTGTTCTCCATAACCCTGAAGACACATGCTAAACGGCACATCCTGGACTGTAATGGAAGGTATTTGCCACTTTAACTGACCCTGTCTGACCTGCCTGATTCTCCCTCTGTTTAGCCAGTCCTCTGTGAGCACAATGATCTGTAATGGTGATGGATGACTGAGGAGATGACCAGGGAGCTGGTGAGCATGTCCCAGCAGGACGTCTCAAACCCACCGAGGGACCAGGGACACTCCTCACAGTGACAGATGAGGAAATAAAGACAAAACACAACAACCGTCTTTCACCTCCTCAGACGAGCTGAAGCGGAGAGGGAGGGGAGAGGGAGGGGAGAGGGAGGGGAGAGGGAGGGGGAGAGGGAGGGGAGGGGAGAGGGATTTCCTCCCTGGAGCGTGTGAGAGTGCATGTGGTGAGGGGGGCAGGCAGGACTAACTTATGACTGGACATGAGGACGTTGTAGGTGTTATTACAAGGGAGAGCTTGATGCCAGATGCCCGACATATTTGACTGCGTGCACACTGCCCCCCATACCCTCAAAGCCTTTCTTTACGATTCATCATGTGAATCTTTCCGTCACTGAAAACGCAAAACAAAATCTTCCACAACATTCTGCCTAAGACGACAAAGTTAATCCAACACCCTTTACATATTTTAACAAATGCAAAAGGACAAAAGTAAAAGGAACCTGAATGCTTTATGAGTTACAGCGCTAAACTTGAGAACCACATGTAGGATTGGTTTTACACGGTTGTGGGGAAATGATTTGCACCTTCTGGAAAAAGTGAGCAGCACTGAGACCCCTGAGCATGAGTCACTGGCCAGCTATCTTGGAAGGGGGGATGGAGGTTCTGAGACCACTGTTTACGTTCCAGACAGCCAGTCCAGGGGCTCCAACAGGGGAGAGGCTGGGGCGAACATGACTTTTCAGGATCTCTTAGACACTAACAATGTCAATGCTGAATCAATCCAGCATAATCAAAACCTAGCTATGCATGTTGATGTGTATAATACTACAGTATATGTAAGATGTAACACAATAAGACAATCACATACTGCTTTGATGCTGAAGACTCTTAAAAGTAACTCATAATTCCTTGAAAAAGTAGAACTCCGATTGTAAAATAATCTTTATAGTGGTAAAACGATATCATAGTCTTTTGTTCTTGAGTTATGAGTTATGACGATGCATAGACGGTTGTTCCTCCAGCAAACATTTCTTGAATATTTCTTTATAACCATTTTTACTTTCTTCTGTCTGTACAGTCTGTCTCAGGAGAACCCAGCTGGACGCTGAGTCCTGGGAGACAGAACGGTGCATGGAGCAAACGAGAGCAGCAACAGACGGGAACACGCTGACTCCCTCTGACTCCCTCTGACTCCCTCTGACTCCCTCTGACTTCCTCTGACTCCCTCTGACTCCCTCTGACTCCCTCTGACTCCCTCTGACTCCCTCTGACTCCCTCTGACTCCCTCTGACTCCCTCTGACTCCCTGTCTCAGGGCTTCCCAGACGTCTGCTGGTTTAACCACCATGGACATCATGTGAGTGGCTTTCCTAGGCAAAGAACCATGGACATGAAACATCTCCTGATATACTGTAACTCCTTAACCTCAGATCTGGACAAAGAGAATTCAGCCCTCTGAAGAACACCAGATGCTTCCTTCATGGTGTTCTCCTCTAAGCAACCAAGCTTAAGACTAAATCTAACATTTACATAATCGACCCTTGTGTTAATTTGTGATCATTAGATATTTTATTTTCAGCAAACAGCTACATAAATACCTTACTGCATTACCATGGTTACCAAGGTTTAACTACAAAAATGAAACTCTTGCACCTGAAACTGTTTTGTCAGCCATGCGGTGAGGAGAAGCCAGTTGCTTCAGCCAAAATATCTGAACTTAAAAGCCTTTCATGAGGGACAGGACTGAACATGAGTGTTTGTGGATGCAAGAAGGGGAATCTATAGAGGATTAGAACACTGTCAATGTCCACCAGGCTTACGATGGGACTGTCAGAGAGTTTGGCTGGCAATGTGTCTGTTTTCTCAAAGCTTATAATTGACTGGGGCATAGACTTGTCTTCAAGAAATGATGAAAACTTGAGTTCACAATCTTCAACTTAATCTGACATAACACCCCAGAGCACAGGCCATGAAGGATTCTGACAGAGATAGATGCTCTCAAAAGGACCCAAAGCATTGCCCCAGTGTGACTTCATTCTATGACAAAGCATGACTTTGAATGAACACTTTACTGTTCAAGAGACTTCAGTCACTTTTCAAACAGCAGTAAATCATTTCCCTCATGTCCACGATGTTGTACTGTCATTGAAATGTTCTTCATTCTGTGACATCATCCAGAAGGGTAAGTATTCTTTAAAATCATCACACCCTTGTGCATTGCTTGACATTAACTGGAAATCCCCTATCTGTCCCTTCCTTTCACACAAACACACACACACACACACACACACACACAAATTATTCTGAAAACATGCAGATGACTGAAGACTTTATTGACTAGATATTATAGAGGTATCATGTTGTCAGGTTGGAGAGATATGCAGAACTGGAGGTGAGGAACTGTGTCGCCAGGCTTCCCACTAAACCATTTGATGGCCTTTGACATGTCAGAAAAAGTAAGGCGAAGGTACATACAGATGGAAAACAATGTACTGTATGATTTGGCCATAACACAAGCACATAACACAAGCACATAACACAAACACATATCATCCGTTGCTTCATCCTCTGATGTCATTTAAACAATGAGGAGTGGAGAGGTGATTCCTTGTAAAGATGTCCTCGACAGCACAAGGCTAATCACTAGGTACAAAACCATACATAGATGTACCACAGTGATGTCATACTTTTACTGCAAGGATGTATGTGAGTGGCTTTTTTCCATGGCAAAGGGTTAGGGGAAAAGAAAAGCCCTCCAGATTGTTCCACGGAGGAGCTAGCCACCAGTATGTCCAGCCAGGGGGTCTACTACCCATGATGGAAATATTCACTCTTCTCTCTTTTCTTTTTGAGGTCTGTGAGTCAAGGACAAAAAGATACAGCGATGATGTAGTCTTTCCTGTGGAAAAAGTAACAACCATGTTACGATAAATCCCAGCAAAAAGATTCCATGAGGATTTTTATTAGCAAGGCCATACATTTTACAGCATGAAACCATTGGTTACTGTAGCATTTGGAGCAACCCCTTCTACAAACTATAACACTGAATACTGTGTACATTTACAATAGATCTGGGGAGCTAGCATGAACCGTACAGGGCGCTCCTGTCGTCACCCTAACCTCCCTTGACACCCAAGTCAGCGCTCAGCTCTGTTGCTTCGGGAGAATTCATCGCAGCGTCGCCGCTCGGCTGCGTGTCTCTACAAAGACTCTCGTAACGTATGTAAAAGCAGTCTGGAGCTGAACGCCACCGTGTCGAGCCGCTGAAGAGCTGATTGATGCAGAGGAAAGGGAGCCCGGGGCAGGTTGAGTTACAAATAGCTGATATATGAGTAATGACAGTTGTGCAGAACGTTATTTACACAGCCATGCCTGGCCACAGTTGCTGCAGGTAGAGTGTTTGCTGTGCTTGCAGAGATCTGTTAGTTGTCTTTTATTAGCTTTAGCGCCGTAGTGGAGGGCTGTTGATTGGTGGGCCATGTTGAACACAACGGATGAAACTGAACCACACCCAATGTTGTTTTTTCATCTGTAGTTGTTTTCTTGATCTTAGTTATGAAAGTTTTATGTTACACCCTCTCACAAGCAATAGAATCCAGCTCTAAGCTGGGGCCTGTACCCCTGCATGTGGGGCAGCCTGCACAAGCCTCATCTAAGATGCCAGCTTGTTTTCTGTGTTGAAACACACATTGTGTTTTGTACACAATTGTCATTGCGATCTTTTATATCTGGAGATCAAAGTTCTGGCAAAAGTTTGAACAGAGAAATATCAAAATGTTTTATGTGTGAGAGAGAGAGAATACACAGATTGCACATTTCATCCACCACTCCACACACACTCACACACCAGATAGTTTGGATGGGGCAGTTTCCTTGTGTTTATACAGGTCTGTCCTGACACAGGTCATGTGTTTTCCTCTGTGTGGACATGTGTCTGGGTCTGTGTTTACACAGCGGTTGGAGCCTAAAACCACCATCCCAATAAAGAGAAGAATCCAGCAGAAAGGACCAGACACCTTGATGTATGGGACCCACATGCCACAACAAAACTCTTTCAAGAAACAGTCAATGTTTCGGATTAGAAAATGCTTCGGTTTCTTCTTGAGACGACTTTCCTCCTGGTTGTCATGGCTGAAAAAATTCAGTGTCTAGAACAATTTGTTGTTTAGGTGGTGTAATAGTTAGCTCTTACGTCCTAAACAAAGTCTCCATTTCTATCTGAAGATGTTGTTTGTACTGTTGTGGTTTGTCTAGGGTTCTGCTCCTTGCTTTGTGTGGCTTCCTCCCATGTCTCCCTCGGTAACACAGGGTTTTTGTGGTTGTTTCCTTTTCTGTTTCACTGCCTCATCTGCCTCTGTTCCACTGCCTCACCTGCCTCTCCATTTCACTGACTCGTCTGCCTCTGTTTCACTGCCTCGTCTGCCTCTGTTTCACTGTCTCATCTGCCTCTCTGTTTCACTGCCTCATCTGCCTCTCTGTTTCACTGCCTCGTCTGCCTCTGTTTCACTGCCTCGTCTGCCTCTCTGTTTCACTGCCTCGTCTGCCTCTCTGTTTCACTGTCTCGTCTGCCTCTGTTTCACTGCCTCGTCTGCCTCTCTGTTTCACTGCCTCGTCTACCTCTCTGTTTCACTGCCTCATCTGCCTCTGTTTCACTGCCTCGTCTGCCTCTCTGTTTCACTGCCTCGTCTGCCTCTCTGTTTGCTCTTCATACACAGGGCCTCCGTTACTGTCCTGACTTGCAGTGAAAGGAGAACTTACGTGTCTTTTCATTAAAAGGTATGTTCTTCTGTTGCACCAAATCTGAAGATCAGATGGAGGGGGTCAGATGGCTGAGCGGTTAGGGAATCGGGCTTTTAATCAGAAGGTTGCTGGATCGATTCCCGGCTGTGTCCAATGACGCTGTGTCCTTGGGCAAGGCACTTCACCCTATTTGCCTCGGGGGGAATGTCCCTGTACTTACTGTAAGTCGCTCTGGATAAGAGCGTATGCTAAATGTAATGTAACTTTTGATTCCAACCTATCAATATATTAGGACACACAATACAGTCATTGCATTGCCACACATTGTCACCACCATCAACTTCCTTTAAACTTTCCTTAAAAACTAAACTGACATGCAAGTCCATCCACTCGTACAGAACAGTTTCATGTAACTATGTAGTTGAACAGAGATCCCATGGGGCATGTTTTTCATCATGTGCACATTGGCCTCGCTCTTGCCAACTTCCCTTCAAAATGTCCGCCTTGGCTTCTTTGTGTGTTGTTCCAGCACAGACTTGTACGGCATTATCGTCCCAAGCAAATAACTCACAGCAGTCACAGTATTATCTATACTTTTTTATTGGAAATAAATTACTACCAACCTACTGCACTAGATTTTTCCTATGGAAATGTAAGGTGTAAACTAGGGAAACATTGTATTAATGTCTAGTAGATAACACACTCTAGAAACAAAGGTAACAGCCAGATCAACAAGAGAACAGCCAGAAGACGCGTGAGAATATTGTGTCGTGCTAAAGAGATTCTAGTACACTACCTCTTCACACCCCTGCTCTGCTCGTCTGCCTGCAGTGTAAACCTCCGGGAAGCCTGTCATCCCCAGAGAAAGTGTTGGCCTTGTGGGCAAAGTTACACAACTGGTATGAACATCCCATTTTAATATAAAGGTAAGCTGACTTTTCTTCTGTGAGACATTCCCACTCACAATGCAAGCTACAATATAATTGTCAATTTTTGAGGAGCCAGAATAAAGATCTATGAAAACACATGTGGGTTTAAAGGGGCACACAGAACGTCATAACTTGTTCCTTCCTTTTCGAAATTCAAAAGCTTGTTTCAACTTGATACAGTGTGCTTACAGTAAGCACAAGTCTTAGTACCGAGAGGCACTTGTTGAATACTAACAGGACTCGTCCACGCCCAGTCCACTAGCACCACCTTCTTCTTCTTCTGACATGGTTAGAATCTTTGTCAACACATCTTGGTTGGCGTCGTAGGAAGGCAGAGGGATGCTGGACATGTTCTGGGACACAGTTAGGAGCAGGTTTGGGATGGGTACAGAGCTGGTTCGACCTCAATGGATTCTTCTTAGTTTATCATCTACCTGATTGAAAAAAAAAAAAAAAAAAAAAGACTTTAACTAAATAAAACGATGTATTTACATTTCTCACTCTGACATGTTACCACCACCTGGCCACAGTTGTCTTCCAGACCTCCACCCCCCCATGTTTAGAACTGCTCAGACATGGCTATGATCCAGACAGACATACCAAGGTGCTGGGTCACCACCTGCTGGCAGAGTGGAGAAACACTTCTATGTAACCATCAATTCAGAATACCGCTGCATGTTGCTGCATTAGTGTTCTGTCCTAGTTCTAATGACATCACAAGGATGTTGCATGTTTTTGATATCTTATGATGTTTAAGCTTTTTGATAAAAAACATGAGTTGAATGTTTTCACATCAGCAGCTGCCAAGCATAAGTGACTTGGGAGAAAGATGGAGTAATTTCGTAATTTTATTTTTGATGATAGTGCCTCATCTGGTGGACTAAATGTGCACTCAACTATTGGGAAAGTGCACTGTATCTGGTGGTGGAAATGTGATGGTTAAATAATGATCAAGACAAAAAACACTGAATAATGTAGAAGTTGTATCCAATTACATTTCATCTACATCTCGCTTCTCAGTATGAGAAAATAAGGAAAGTACTACTTTAGGTTTCAAATAGTTTGATCAGCATTTTACCATGGGTCTGTGGTAAAATGTCCAGGATATTGTATTTCCCTAAAAGTTCTAGGAACTTAGTTCTCAGTTCTCATTTTTCTGAATCTTTGACCCCTGCCAGCTGTTTTTTTTAGGCCAGAAAGCAACAAGATTAAAAAGAGTAAGAGGACAAATATATATATTTTTTTAAATGAGTGGTAAAATGCACAAATCCATACAACATGCATCATACAATAATAAGAGGAACATAGTAAAAACAAGTGCACTATAGCAAGCCAGCAATGTTGAGGGAGTATTGTTAGACCTACTTGAGAGGACCTACTAGGACCTACTACCATCTGGTGGGCCAAATGTGCACTCCACTATTGGGAAAGTGCACTGTATCTGGTGGTGGAAATGTGATGGTTCAATAATGATCAAGACAAAAAACACTGAATAATGTAGAATAAGCATTTAATCTACATCTCACATCTCTATGTATGAGAAAATGAAGAAAGTACTTTAGGTTTCAAATCGTTTTATCAGCATTTTACCACATGTCCTTGGTATTGTATTTCCCTAAATGTTTTAGAAACTTGTTTTCAGTTCTCAGTTTTCTGAATCTTTGACCCCTGCTGAACATAAATATAATTGTTTGGGGGAAAAAAGCATTATTGGACAAAAAAAAATTCTGAATAGTTATAACGAAACTTTTTTAAGGAAGTTAGATTGGGCAGTACTCTCGTGTCCAGTCATACGAGAGGTATAAAAGAGTAAGCTTGTCCGAGGTGTCAGCTGAGAGTTCACAATGCAGGTGAAGCTTGTTGACCGAGGCAAGCAGCGCTTTGCCGCTCTCTGGAGCCTCTGTCTCCTTCTGCAGCAGTTTCACGTTGTTCTACTGCAACCTCATGGCGTCGGGATCGACACAGAAGACTGGTATGAACATGAAGAGAACTATGATTATGAACTTGAAGCTGAAGTAATGAACCATAAAAATGTTACACAAGCTCCTGATGATGACAATCAAGAGAATGTTACCGAGTGCACCGGTCAACTGCTCCAAAACCTCACCTTGGATGTGGCCACAGTTCTCAAGGAGCAGTACAATGACAGCGTAGTCAAGATTCTTGCCTGGATGCCCAGCTGCAATTCTTCCAGTGAGGAGGATCTGAAGACATTCTGGGAGTCCTACACCCTGTTCAAACCATTCTACCTCCTCCTGTCAGCGCTGCTGTTCTCTGTGGTGGGATGCCCTGGACAGGTGGCCGAGCGTCTGGAGGAAGCAGAAGAGGAGCTTGGGTGTGACCTGACGGAGCAAGCTTTACATTTCCTCCTGGACATCCTGGATGACAATGACAACATCAGCGAGCCAGACTCCGCCAACGGTACAGATAGCGACTCTACAAACACACATGCAGGAAGCTGTTATCCCAGCACCGCTCACACTAACGATGATCCAAATGAGCAAGATAAACTGGAGATTAAAATGACAATCCTTCAAAAAAACATCATGAACTTGGGTGAGTTCAATAATCTTGTTCAGGCATATTCCTTAGCCACAGTAGAGTCTGAGAAGGAGCAGGTGAAGAAGGCTCTTATTCAGTTTACTAATTCCATGAAAGAATCTCTGGCTGTGGAACAAGACTTTATGATGTCCAGCATTCATTGTGATGGCCCGGAAAACACAGATAAAGATGTCCAGAATTCAACTTTTATTCCTGAAAAGAGCTTAAATATTTCTCCGATTCGGACCAAAAGAGCTATTATTCCCTATCCCACACAACTGTCAAAAGAAATTTCACAGGAGAAAGTTAAGGTCAAGATGGCACAACATCTCGTCTACAACAAGTCTACATCCAGACGCAAACGAGAAGCTAAATCCTCCTCCTCCAAAGTCCAGTCTACAAAAGCTGTTCATCACATTAACTCCCAGGAAGTCCATCACAATCAAGTCAACACGAGACCTCTTACGTTTTTACTGAAGGTGGCTGGAGGTTGTGGTCTCCTAACTAGTGAGAGCAATGGCAGTTTCAGTGTCAGAGAAGAGTACAGTGCTAAACTGCTGCAGAGTCAAAAATGGGTCTTGAAGAACAGCACCACCTTGTGGAACAAATACACAAATGCAACTGTCTCCATCACCTCCATCCAGTGCAAAACCAGCCGGATTCTGAACTCCCCCTCCTCTCATGGTGGTGGCTCATTTCCTTCAACTTGCTCATCAAGAGACAAACATTTTTTAGCTCTCCCAACAAAAGACTGTGGTATCACTCTCAGCACAGCATATATTTCAGATCTACTTTGGTCAAATTCAACTTCTGGGCAGACATGGGAGCTGTTTCCTTTGGTGCTGGACAAGGGTTACATCCAGGAAGTTGTCCTTCCAAACCTCATAAAGACTGAATCTGTATCCAATGCTCTGCTCGCACCCGTTGCAAAAGCTGCAGTCCATGCAGCAAGCTTCCAAGATGAGGATGATGATGTAAACCATCTTTTGTTCTTAAGCCAAGTGCATCTGCTTCATCATTTCTCACGCGTCCTGCTTCAGGCTGCCGAGGGGAGACGGCAGGAGTGTGCTGCCCACGAGCCCCTAGGACATGAAGGCAGCAATCAGTCACTAAGGAACTCAAACCACAGTCTGCATGACACTCCAGAAGAAGGAGATTCTGGAAACAACTCATTTTTTGACTCGAACACAAACCAGGACGTTAACCGATTAATCTACAGACGTATGAACCCACAAGCGCGCGATCTTTCGATAAACACCACCTCTCCTCTTTTCTTCCTCAAAATGTCAGGAGAGTGCAAACTTCTTACCAGTGAGAACAGCAGTAGCCTGGCAGAAGCAGAGGAGTACAGCGATGAGCACATATGGAAGCAACTATGGGAGTGGACCAACGGGACTGTTCTCCGAAATCAACACACTAATGTATCAGTCTCAATCAGGTCCATTCAGTGCAAAACAAGTCACTTTCAGTTCCCCATTTCCTCATCCAGCAGTGGATCCTTTCCTACTCACTGTGCATCAGAGGATGGACGGCTCCTGGCATTACCAACCGAGGACTGTGTTGTTGTTCTAGAGCAAGAGTCCATTTCAGGTCAGATCTCTGAAAAGGTGGAATCTGATTTATTCTGGCAGTTTGTTCCGTTCTCAGAGGATGAGGACCACCTCCAAGACGTTGTCTGCCCCTTCTTCATGAAGCTGCACTCATTCCCCTGCCGTCTTCTCACTAAAGATGAAGGATATCAAGTCATTGCAGAAGCATTTGACCTGGACTATCCAGAGACACAACTGTGGTTCTGGAGCAAAGGCCGCATCATCAATTTCTTCTCAGGACTGGCTCTGGAGGCAGTGTCCAACACCATGTTTGACATCACACTGAAGCCTCCAAGGGACAGAGATGACACACGATTCAACAATCAACTCTGGAAGATGAACAGGACAGCCCTCCAGTCTGCCCTGGGACCAGACCTGCATCTCCACGTTCCCCAAGAAGACAGAGATTTCGCTGTTTACTTGTCAAACACTTCAGGTGCAGTATGGTCTTTGCTCGATGCTCTAAAGAAAGAAAAGCAGATTGAAGTGACAGGCTGTGTTCAGATGTACTTTGTGAAAGTTGAGGCTTTGCCCTGTCATTTGCTCACAGCCCAGGAAGCACAAACAGAGCCGCTAATGAAACATTACGATAGCTCTATTGTACTTCAACAACTCTGGTTTATCAGAGGAGGACGGCTTATGAATGTGGAGAGCAACTTAGCACTGGGTTTCCAAGCAATAAATAACAGCAGACCAATTAAAGCAGAAGTACAAACACTTCATGATTTTCCGGACATGCAGACATGGGACATTGATACATTTATCACCTCTAGGTGGGATCCAGACTGTCTACTCAATGTTGATGTCATTGATAATAGGGTTCAAGTAGATTGCAGTTCTGACATAGAAACATCATATAGCCAATGGGAGCTTGTTCCGTTTGGTAAAGGCTTGACTAACATGGACAGAATCCAGTGTCACTACTTCATCAGAAGTGAGCACCCTTCGTGTGAAGTTCTCACAGGATATCCTGACAGTGGAATACTACAGCTCAGACCTGTGACTGAACAAACTTTTCTTGAACAACTATGGCACTGGGAAGGACAACACCTTATTAACACAGCTAGCGGGCTGTATCTTACACATTCAAACGGCAGCAAGATGCAGGAAGAATTAACACTGAGCAGTCTCAAAGTGCCAGACACACAGTTCTGGACGAGTAGAGATGGACTTATTTACCCTGTGTCTCACAACGCCAGTGTGGTCACTGTGGAGGAAGAGAATGGACTTGTATACCTGCATAACGTTACTGAACAAGCCTTCCAAGGATGGCAGTTTATCGAAAGTAATGAAGCTGCAAAACACACAGACTTCTTCAACTGCAATCCTCATAACCACAGCTATTTCTTTATCAAAAATGTCCACACCCCTTGTCTGCTTCTAACGGGTGCTTCTAAAGGAGACAGCATTGAATTTAAACGCTATGACTCTAATGCAGCACAGCTCTGGTATTGGGACCTGGCCCATACTTTGGTAAATCTACACTCTGGGTTGGCATTGCATCTTACAGACTCTGGAGATGTTGTGATGTCTGCAATGTCTGCTTTTGAAAAGAGGCAAAGGTGGAACTTGGACGGGGGAGTTCTAAGTTCATCACTAAATAAATCCTGTAGTGTGGTTCAGGATCCGGAAATGACACTGGCCTGCTCCCAATCACATGAGCCTCAGTGGCAATTCATTGATGCAAGAGATGTAGGGGAGAACTCAGATAATATAGTTTGCTTTTATTTCATCCAGAACCAGCATTTGCCATGTGAAGTCCTTACTGCTGACCCTGTCAGTAAGACTGTCAAGCTTCGCCCAGTCACTGATGAACTGGTGGACTCCCAACTGTGGTACTGGGATGGCAGTCACCTGATTCACACAATGACAGGACTGAAACTGGGTCAGTCTCATGACCTCAACCACCATGGAGAGGTTACTCTGTTAGATGCAAACAGCAGCGACACCTGGATTTATCATGACACGCAAATAACATCTCAGAATAGAACATTAACCTTTGACATTAATAATGATGGAGTTGTTATGCTTTCTCCTAATTTGTTAAGTCAAACTCGCATGGAACAATGGAAACTTATCAACAAAGATATCTTAAAGGACGACGCACTGACAAATTCACAGATTCTGCACTGCGAAGCACAAAGCATTCAGAACATGTTCTTCATAAAAAATTCTGCCAATCCTTGCCACCTGTTAACTGCCACAACCAAAGGAGAAAGTCCCATTTTCCAGGTCTTTGATGACAGTTTGATAAACTTACAGCTGTGGTACAAAGATGGCCCCCATATCATAAATGCCGGTACTAACTTGGCCATTCATTTACAGTCACACAACAACAGCTTGACATCAGTAATTCTATGGGACAGATATGCTTTTGCTAGGCAGCAAAAATGGAATGAAGAGGACAGCATCCTCTCAAACAGTGAGGGCAAATGTGTGCTAATTGCGGACAATGACAGAGTTACCTGTGCCCAAGGAGAGGGCACTGATAAGCAGCGCTGGGAGTATGTGGGCTTCAAGGAGTCTTCCAGCAACTTGGAGGATGTAGTCTGCCTCTATTTCATTAGGAATCAACATGAATCCTGTGAATACATGACTGGCTATTCGGAGGGGAATCCAGTTCTTCTGCGGCCTTTAATGGAAGATCTCCTGGAAAACCAGTTGTGGTACTGGAATGGACAGCATATCACTAACATGAAAACTGGTCTTGTGCTCGACCAGGAAGGATCAGATCACGTCACTTTACTGCCTCACGCAGGACATAACGCCACTCAGCTGTGGACGTATCGTGACGCTCATGTCAGTCCTGTATCTAAACCTGGCCTCTTTCTGGATGTGAACGTAGATGATGATGGAAAAATCAAAGTCAGTAGAACAACTAGAAAAATAACACAACAATGGACATTTGTGGAAATGAATAAGGCACATGAAAACGCAGACATACTTTCCTGCGCAGTTTTGCTGAAAGACCCTTCTACATTCTTCCTGAAAAACCAGGCTAGGCCTTGTGAACTTCTGTCTGCCTTAAAAGGAGGTGAACATGTAGGCTTCCAAACCTTTGATGAAGATCTACTGGGAGATCTGCTGTGGTTTTGGCATGATGCCCACCTGGTGAACGTAGGCACAGGTCTTGCCCTACAACAAGGAGAGCCTGCAGGTCTTTGGCCGATAGCGGCTTTCGCCCATAAGCAGAAATGGCAGGAAAACAAGGACCAAATTGTCTGTCTGAACAAACAAGACTGTAGTCTAGTCAGTTCAACTAAAGGAGAAGCTACGACAGAAACCTTTAAGTTCACGGACAAAAAGCCCACACTCTGGAAAAAAGTTATTTTCGATGAAAAAATGACTAATCTGGAAGCTATAGTGTGTTCATATTTCATCAAGAATAATCTCCAGCCCTGTGAGCTCCTCACAGCGTCCGCCGAGGGAGAAGCTGTCAGGCTGCGTCCACGAGACTCGGCCCTTCCCCAGCTGTGGTACTGGGATGGGTCGTATCTAGTCAATAAGGACAGTCACTTGGTTCTGCACACATCTATGAACGACAACACTGTCAGGCTGTCAGAGAAACGCCCTAACTGGTATCGCCAAAAGTGGGAGATGGCCCATGAGGAGAAAGAATACATCCAGTCAGTAAGAACAGGCTTAGTTTTTGACCTTTCTGGTTCTACAGTGGTCCTCTCCAGCAAATCAGACAGGAACAGTCAACTGTGGACTCTGGTGTTGGAGGAGAAGGGTCTGAACAGCACTAATCTCCTGAACTGTGCACCAGACCGCACCCACATCACACCTTTTGTGATGAAGAATGAGCAAGATCCCTGTCACTTGCTTACCCAGATGGAGTGTGGACGAGTTGTATTGCATGAGTTTAGCCAGGAACACAGTCCCCTGCAACAATGGTTCCAAGAGGGACGGCACATTGTTAATACGGACAATGATCTGGTTCTTAGTGCCAAAGACCTCAAGAACAACAAATTTGGTTATGTGTCACTACAGATGAAGTTCAGCTACGAGTCCTTTCAAATGTGGGAGAAGGATGGTAAACTTGTGCGTTCTTACCTCCAAGACAAAACATTGGTCTTGGCATCCAGTGGGCAAGAATTGGTTCTGCAGCATCCAGAAGGACTCAGTAAAGAGCAGTGGACCTGGTACAACTACACCGATGTTACTAAGGATCATAATCTGGTTGCACGATGCTCACGATGCTATGACAAAAAAGAAGAGATGGCTGCTCAAGTAATTGGTTTCATTCCTTTCCTCTCAACCATTTACAATCTGGTACGTTCAACGGTTTATGCAGGAAAGGGATGCAAGGATGTAGCTTTGGAGAGTCTTAAGGATGCAACTATTGATGTAGCTATGGATATTGGCATTGCTGTCATTACTGTAGCAACTGTTGGTGTAGGTACTTCAGCGGCATTTGCATTAAAAACAGGTTCTAAATTTGGCTTTAAAGCGGGTGCAAAGGCATTAGGTACAGCATTGAAGGCCACATCCAAAGTTGGAATGTATTCATTAAAAACCGCAGTAAAAACTGTCTTAAAACAAGGTGTTAAAAAAGGATTAAAAAATGCAGGAAAGTATGTAATCAAAAGCTCTGTAAAATCAATTAAAAACACAGTCAAATCTTTGAAGCACCTTACAGTCACCACAGCCAAAGGAATTAAAAACCTTTCCACCAAAAGCTACCACTTAGGATCAGAAGTGGTGAAGAGGCTGAGGAAGGTGTCAATGAAGCAGGCTTTCAAATCATCGCAAAAAAAGTTTACAAAGATACATTTCAAACGTGGTACTATGAAACTGGGTAGAAACTTCAAAGCAAAGTCTAAAGCTCTGGGAAATAAACTGAAAGCAATGCGGGATGAATTGGCCTCCAAGGCTGAACGAAAAATTAAACAACTTGATGAAATAAATACTCAGAAGGGTAAGAAAGTTGTTAGGTGTAAACGAATGACGAATGGATGCGTTCCTAAAACAGGCAATACGTTAGATGAGAACATTCAAAAAGGCTACAGAGACATAGATGAAGAAACCATTCTCAAATATTCCCAAAAAGTACTGACAGAAGATCAAAACGTCAAGGAAGTTTTTACAAAAATGGCAGCAGATCTCAAGGAACAAAGTCACCTCCCTACTAATAGACAGCATGCTTATTTGTATTATAAGAGGGACGGAGATACTAAATACATTGACTATGCTGAAATAGGAAGACATAGAAAGCACACAGAGAAACGAATTATTGCTGGAGAAAAGTTGAAGCATTCACAATTTAATGCACAAACAGATGATTTGTATATGTTTACAAAGTTCTCACCCTGCCAGAGCTCGACTTCGACTGACACATCTTGTACCATTAAAATTCTAAAAATGTGCAAAGACTACTTCTCTAAAATCTCTGGGCGACAATGCTACATTGGGTTTAAGGAATATTACGGCTTCAGGGATTTAGGGAATGCGGATGACTTAGTTAATAGGAATATTGTGCTCAAAACTCTCTATGATGGAGGAAACCTATTAGGTGAATATACAGAGTTTTCCAGCTATGCATCATTTGTTTATCTTGGACAATGAACAATGAAAGCTTCAGCACAAGTTGATGCACCAGTTAAAGTATGTTGGATAACATGCAGCACCACCACGCAGTGTTGTGTACAGTATGCCTCATAATCTAAATGTACCAATACTTAGTTATTGTGTTGTCATTTATTAGTTATCTAATCATAAGTTTCTTAAAACTGGGATGGGTCTTGATACCAAATCCATGTGCATTCTATGTACTGTTATTTTCTTTAGCTTTACCAATCTGCTTACAACATATCTGGGCCTGACAGCTCCAGGCTCTGACAGTCTGAAAATCGATTCATATTAATAATTGTAAAGATAATGAGTGCTTTTTCACTGTGTTAACTAACATGTATTAGCAGAATGTATTAAATGCTGTAAAAGTTGAGCGGGGTAGTTTGCTACAAAATATAATTAAATAAATAAACGTTACCTTTCCTGTTGAATAGTCAATTTAGTGTGATAATCTCATGAGTAATTAACCAAGATCATTAAAAGAATGGCGGTATATCAATAAAGCTGTGTACTACTAATTACATTGTGTACTGTATAGTTTGTGTTTATGTGAAAACCCAAATGACACCACCCGCTCTTGTTTACCAGTCTACGCATCTACTGTAGGCTACATAACGGACAAATGTTTTGATCGGCTCGAGAAGAAGTGGGAAGCATTATGGAGGATCCCGCAAGTTAGCCTATGCTTTTTGAGTGAAAACTCAAGCAAAACCTTTCTGTTGTTTATTTGGATAAATGATGAACCATCAGTTCTTCCAGGTTAACATTAATAATTACTGTGAATAGAATACACACAATGCTTTTGCGTTTCTAGTTTTAAGTGCTTCAACCATAGATATATATCAAGGCCTTTATATATCTGTGGCTTCAACGGCCCCAGATGTTCAGAAGGTTGGCTTCTTGCATCACGTGGTTTTTCTAAAGCAGAATCACTCGCAATTGGCTCGGCAGTGGCATGTTTTCACTATGAAAAACCGCAACATCCGCGCTACCTGATCGAAAGTCTATTACCTATTTTACTTAAGTGCACAGATCAACAAAATCACAGGTAAGGTAGCACAAAACATTAGAATACAGCAAAGACAAATATTGTAAAAATCTGTCATGGTTTTGCGTCAAGGATGTTGGGAGGAGGAGACGCCGCCTCCCCTAAGAAGCGCTTTTTCCAAGGTGTTTTATCCTTGTCCGAATTCGACTAAAGACTGACTAATATGTAACTAATCCATTTATCAAAAATAACCTTTTGATCTAATCTTTGGAGGCGTACAGAAGTCGTTAAACGGTGCCGATGTATGTGTGCATGTAAAGCATGTGTTGCCGGGGAATCGTTATTGCTTTATAATGCGCGTCTGAGAACGGGTTTGCATTCGTCGTTTTCCCCACGAGGCCGACGTTAACCAGAAGAAGTGAATACGAGTCAGTGCATTACAATGACAATGATGAATTGATTAATCACGTATTTATGATACATTGCGTACACTCAACTAACGGCACACAAAGCTAAGGCTATTACAGTATCGGACGTGCAGTTTCTTAAGTTGTTAGACTTAAACTAAATCTGGATGACTCCTGTTATGGATTTGTCTTTCTTAACTCTTACATTTCATCGAACAAATAATTTTTTTACCAGATATATTCTTCAAATGGACAGTAGGCTAGACTTATATAGACTACAACATATACCAGTGACCTTCTCCCATTTTCCAATATTAGTTGAATTATAATTAAATATATTGATCTAAAATCGGTGCAACCTGTCGTACAGACTTGTTAATGATTACAGTGAGTGAGTTGAAATGATTATGACTTTGTTTTCTTGTGCAATGCCAATAATTATTCAGTTTAATTCTTGCTGGGTGTCTGATATAGGCTACCAACACACAGTCATAATGTAAACTAAGAATGAGATCTGAAAGTTAGATTAATTAGAAAATTAACATTCTGATGGACGTTAGTAATATTTCTGACTTTCTGAAAATGCACTGTTGCCTGTGCTAAAAGCAAACCAACCACTTCGGTTAGTCTGGTTGCATCCCACTCGCCGCCTGTCTAATTATAGATCTTCACATCATCACCTAGGAGCTCAAAGCTCGGCTGGAGTGCGTCGACATCTCAAAGTCAGAGGCTCAGTCGTTACCTGTCGAGTGGCCATGAATAACATGGCGCTATTTACCGCTAGAAGTCCAGAAATACTTCTTTCCCCGCACTGCATTCCGTTTTTCCATTTTCCGATTTCCTGTGTGCTCCTGCTAAGTAATCATTTTGAAACTAAATTCACGAAGGCCCCAGTTACAGAGAAGTGGATTCTCACGGGCATCAGAGGGTGGCAGTGGCTTCAGTTTAAGCTGGAGCAACAAAAAAACTAATGGTCAAGCTTTTGACCAAAATGAAACTTGTGTGTGCGTGGTATGTGTGTGTGACCATGCCCTCTCTCTCACTGTCCTGGGTCTGGGGTAATTGCAGATCAACCATCTCTGGCATGTTTACACGGATGACAGACACCTGTTGCTCTCCCTAAAGCAGAAATCCATCAGCTGGGTCTATTTTAGCAACGTCAGGATTATTAGGAGATCCCAAGGTGCCCTCGGTCTGTGTGTCTGCATTGTCAACACTCTCCAATTCCTCAGGACTATTACAGAGGGTCAAGAAAACATATGAAAACAAAAGCCTGACTATGAATACTCTGGCTTGATAGATGGTTTATCTAACTAGCTCTAATTCAGTGAGGAAAGATTTAGAGATGAAGGTTCAACCGATATGATATTCATAATTACGATGAGACACTTAAAAATAAACACAAGAAGTTCATGTGCTCACTGGCCTTCCTGCCAGCTGACAAACTGCACAACAAGTGTTCCTTGTTGTTGACAACAGTAGTGGTGGACAGTAGGTGATCTAGACCGAAGGAGAATTATGTGTTTTTCAACTTGAGGTTGATTTCTTCTCATTTGACTTCATTACTGTGAGTCAAGTTCCATTGTGTCATTTTAGATAGAACAGCTCAAGTGTCTTGGATTTAGATTTGACTCTTAGGATCCTGGAAGCTTTGACACATTATTTTGGGTTATTTTTTGTTCAGTGTGTCTTATAACACTGAAAAAGCCTGAGACATGAGACAGGGCCAGGCTGAGACAGGTCCAGGCTGAGACAGGTCCAGTCTGAGACAGGTCCAGGCTGAGACAGGGCCAGGCTGAGACAGGTCCAGGCTGAGACAGGTCCAGTCTGAGACAGGTCCAGGCTGAGACAGGTCCAGTCTGATACAGGTCCAGGCTGAGACAGGTCCAGTCTGATACTGGTCCAGTCTGATACTGGTCCAGTCTGAGACAGGGCCAGTCCAGTTTCTCCCCGTGCTCATGTCAAAGTCAGGATTGTGTTAGGATGTGCATGTGTGTTTCATTGACAGATGTGGTGTGTTGGTGCGGCTGTTCATGTACTATATGATGCAGTAGGTGAGGTGTTGTTGTTGCTGCTCCATGTGTGCTAGCTGAGATGTGGCTACATCTCCATGTGTGCTAGCTGAGATGTGGCTACATCTCCATGTGTGCTAGCTGAGATGTGGCTACATCTCCATGTGTGCTAGCTGAGATGTGGCTACATCTCCATGTGTGCTAGCTGACATGTGGCTACATCTCCATGTGTGCTAGCTGACATGTGGCTACATCTCCATGTATGCTAGCTGACATGTGGCTACATCTCCATGTGTGCTAGCTCAGATGTGGCTACATCTCCATGTGTGCTAGCTGAGGGAGTCAGATGGCTGAGCGGTGAGGGAGTCGGGCTAGTAATCTGAAGGTTGCCAGTTTGATTCCCAGCTGTGCCAAATGACGTTGTGTCCTTGGGCAAGGCACTTCACCCTACTTGCTTCGGGGGGAATGTCCCTGTACTTACTGTAAGTCGCTCTGGATAAGAGCGTCTGCTAAATGACTAAATGTAATGTAAATGTAGCTGAGATGTGGCTACATCTCCATGTGTGCTAGCTGAGATGTGGCTACATCTCCATGTTTCTGGTAAATACGGCCTGTTCCATGGCTCAGGGAACACAGTTGGAACTGTGCACTTAGTGATCCTTGATTTTGTACTGTACTTTCTATATGCACGACCTGCATGAGACTGTGGATGAGAGCGTGTGGTACATGAGTAACAGCAGCCCCTCCACACCCCCTCTCTCTGCAGGCTATGCCACCCCCCGGGCTTCCAGGAACCCCCACAGAGAAAGAGAAGGGCTGATCCCTGACCCCCTGCTGCTGTACCCCCCAACCATCCCCCTCCCTCCACTCCCCCTCTCCTCCCTCAGCCACACCCAGTCCTGTCCTAGCCCCTCCCCACACCCTCTCCCCTGCCCCCCCTCCCCGACCTGCCACCTCCATCTCCATGGCTACAGGAGGCGGGGCTTCTGAGACAGATGTGTTGGTTAACCTGCAGCAGGTAAGACACACGTCATGTTCTTGTCCTTCATTTTTTAACTTTTCTCTCTCTCTCACCAGTGTGCTATTTACTCGAGTTGAATGTGCCATGAAATGGCTTAGAGCTCCGATGACTCATCCACCAGCTCTATGGAGAGCAGGCGGGGCAGCCTGGCTGGATGCTGGGTTAGGGCTGAGGGAGGGACTGGAGGGGTCTGGCTGGCTGCTGGGTTAGGGCTGAGGGAGGGGCCTGGCTGGATGCTGGGTTAGGGCTGAGGGACTGGAGGGGTCTGGCTGGCTGCTGGGTTAGGGCTGAGGGAGGGACTGGAGGGGTCTGGCTGGCTGCTGGGTTAGGGCTGAGGG
This sequence comes from Thaleichthys pacificus, assembly GCA_023658055.1. Classification (NCBI taxonomy): domain Eukaryota; kingdom Metazoa; phylum Chordata; class Actinopteri; order Osmeriformes; family Osmeridae; genus Thaleichthys; species Thaleichthys pacificus. Next base: position 21,807,214 of record CM042867.1, on the reverse strand, counting down.
AGGGACTGGAGGGGTCTGGCTGGCTGCTGGGTTAGGGCTGAGGGAGGGACTGGAGGGGTCTGGCTGGCTGCTGGGTTAGGGCTGAGGGAGGGACTGGAGGGGTCTGGCTGGCTGCTGGGTTAGGGCTGAGGGAGGGGCCTGGCTGGATGCTGGGTTAGGGCTGAGGGAGGGACTGGAGGGGTCTGGCTGGCTGCTGGGTTAGGGCTGAGGGAGGGACTGGAGGGGTCTGGCTGGCTGCTGGGTTAGGGCTGAGGGAGGGACTGGAGGGGTCTGGCTGGCTGCTGGGTTAGGGCTGAGGGAGGGACTGGAGGGGTCTGGCTGGCTGCTGGGTTAGGGCTGAGGGAGGGGCCTGGCTGGATGCTGGGTTAGGGCTGAGGGAGGGACTGGAGGGGTCTGGCTGGCTGCTGGGTTAGGGCTGAGGGAGGGGCCTGGCTGGATGCTGGGTTAGGGCTGAGGGAGGGACTGGAGGGGTCTGGCTGGCTGCTGGGTTAGGGCTGAGGGAGGGACTGGAGGGGCCTGGCTGGCTGCTGGGTTAGGGCTGAGGGAGGGACTGGAGGGGTCTGGCTGGCTGCTGGGTTAGGGCTGAGGGAGGGACTGGAGGGGTCTGGCTGGCTGCTGGGTTAGGGCTGAGGGAGGGACTGGAGGGGTCTGGCTGGCTGCTGGGTTAGGGCTGAGGGAGGGACTGGAGGGGCCTGGCTGGCTGCTGGGTTAGAGCTGAGGGAGGGACTGGAGGGGTCTGGCTGGCTGCTGGGTTAGGGCTGAGGGAGGGACTGGAGGGGTCTGGCTGGCTGCTGGGTTAGGGCTGAGGGAGGGACTGGAGGGGTCTGGCTGGCTGCTGGGTTAGGGCTGAGGGAGGGACTGGAGGGGTCTGGCTGGCTGCTGGGTTAGGGCTGAGGGAGGGACTGGAGGGGTCTGGCTGGCTGCTGGGTTAGAGCTGAGGGAGGGACTGGAGGGGTCTGGCTGGCTGCTGGGTTAGGGCTGAGGGAGGGACTGGAGGGGTCTGGCTGGCTGCTGGGTTAGGGCTGAGGGAGGGGTTAGGGCTGAGGGAGGGACTGGAGGGGTCTGGCTGGCTGCTGGGTTAGGGCTGAGGGAGGGACTGGAGGGGTCTGGCTGGCTGCTGGGTTAGGGCTGAGGGACTGGAGGGGTCTGGCTGGCTGCTGGGTTAGGGCTGAGGGAGGGACTGGAGGGGTCTGGCTGGCTGCTGGGTTAGGGCTGAGGGAGGGACTGGAGGGGTCTGGCTGGTCCAGCAGCAGAGTGTTGAATCAGCTGAAGCGTGCGTGCACACAGCACTGATGGGAGGGGGTCGTCTTCACAAAATGTGGTGCAGAATGAGGAAATGATGACGAATACATGAAAACAAGTTGTCGTCAAGGTGATTTACCACATAACATTAACGTTTATGTTAATAATATATTATAATAATAAACCCAGGACCCCAGCCTCCACAGCCTCCCTAGCCCTCAGGACCCCAGCCTCTAACCCTCATGGTTTCTTTCCAGCAAGGCTGACATAGAGACTGCAGCTGGAGGGTGATGTTGCCATAGTGACTTGGGCCCAGATGGCCCCCGGAATTGCCACTGTTGTACTGGTGCTTTATGTAAACACCCCGCCACCCCCCTAACCCCCTTAACTCTGCCCACCTCTCAGCCCCGCCCCTGCCCCCCTGACCCCCTTAACTCTGCCCACCTCCCAGACCCGCCCCTGCCCCCCTAACCCCCTTAACTCTGCCCACCTCCCAGCCCCGCCCCTGCCCCCCTAGTGGGTATCGGATGTGGCACCACCGTCTGAGTGGTTGGGGGAGGGGGGCGGGAGGGGAGGGGTGGTCACGATGGTGTGTGTTGGTGCATGTGTGTTTTAGGTGTGTGTGTTCATGTGCATGCAAACAACATGACATATTTGGTTTGTTCATAAAAGGATGGGATGCTGATATAGAATATGTTTGTGGAGTATTACAGCTAACACGTTTGAAAGCAGCTACTACAGTAAACAACTTGCCTTAGGGTTAGAGGCTGGGGTTAGAGGCTGGGGTTAGAGGCTTACATGCAAAGAAAATAAACATTTGCAGGTTTCACAAGAAGTAACGTGTTACAGTCCAGTCACAGCAGCTGGTCCACATGTACCGCTTCATCTAGCTTCGCCTGCCTACTTTATCCCCCAGAACCCCCCAGCACCCCAATCTACAGTTGACACACCTACCCCCCCCTACACCACGACCACTATAACCAGAGCAAACCCACCAGGAGACTTTTGAGACTCACCTTTGTCATCACTACAAGAACCATCCACTCCCTTTACCCTGCTCATTCAAGACCACATTTATCATGCCCACTAAAGGGCAGATTAAATGCGTAGCCCAGAGAAACACGATCCAGTGTTCAGACAGGCTGCTCACTCACCATTGTGTTGCGACTACAATGCCGTGCTCAGGTTTAGGGCTGGCTGCTTTCCTATGCTGTGTGTTTCCGAACTGGGTTTGTGTTTAGAGCTTATTGTTCTCATGTTGAGGAAAGGGGAGGGGGAACACAGTGTAGGACTGGGCTAAACACACTGGCACATTGGTTTTGAGTTTAGCAGTTTAAAATACCCTTCACTCCAGCTTCACCGGCATCGTCATAAAAAATAATTTAAAAAAAAGACGGATAATTGACCCATTTTGGTTTAAGCTGTGCGCTCTGTAGAGTCTGAACCTGTTTGTGAACTTAAAGAAAGAGCAGTTCAGATAGAGACAGACAGAGACAGACAGAGACAGACAGACAGAGACAGACAGACAGAGACAGACAGAGACAGACAGAGACAGAGAGACATGGCTGCCTGAAACATTATGATGCACGGTGACTTGGCCAGCAACTGTAATAAATGATTAAAGTCCTTCATACGACTCTGTCCTCGACTATTTAGTCAAGAAACACAACGCAGGAATAGAAGCAACACTAAATAACGTCACAATAAAAGGGAGGGAGAAGTCTGCCACTCTCTCTCTTTCACAGTGCATGTTAATGAGAGCATGGACTGGTGACAGAAACATATCTGTGTCTGCCCCACATATCTATTCACCATGCAGTATGAGGACATCATTACTGTACTACCTCTATGAAATCTTATCTATAATCCATGCATGGGATCCGAAAGCCTACAGACTCTGTTCTGTTCTGTGTGTGTGTGTGTGTGTGTGTGTGTGTGTGTGTGTGTGTGTGTGTGTGTGTGTGTGTGTGTGTGTGTGTGTGTGTGTGTGTGTGTGTTGATGTTTTCCTGTGGTGTCGTATTGCTATGTCCTGTGTAGTTAATGTCTACGGCATTGCCTTTAGTTTGATTTACAGCACTTTAGTGGACACTTGTTTTTAAAACGTGCTAGATAAATAGATATGATGGATTGATGTGTGTGCTTGTGTGTGTCTATGTGTGTGTACAGTCTGTGTGTGTGTGTACCTTAAAGTGCAACATGAAAGCCTGGAGAGCTGTCTGAAGGGTGGAGTCCCATCTGTGACCTGCCTCAGCCCCTGCCTCAGCCCCTGCCCATGCCCCTGCCCCAGCCCCTGCCCCAGCCCCTGCCCCAGCCCCTGCCTCAGCCCCTGCCTCAGCCCCTGCCTCAGCCCCTGCCTCAGCCCCTGACTCAGCCCCTGCCCCAGCCCCTGCCTCAGCCCCTGCCTCAGCCCCTGCCTCAGCCCCTGACTCAGCCTCAGCCCCTGCCTCAGCCCCTGCCCCAGCTCCTGCCTCAGCCCCTGCCTCAGCCCCTGCCCCCCACAGCTCATATGAGATGATGTTACACAACAGAGGCTCTGGTTAAAACCCTTTATAAAGCACATAGAAAACATGATATAGTGCCTTCTATGCTAACACACGTTCATCTCCTAGCTGCCCACACTAAGCTGAAAACCGTCAGAGTACGGCAACACAATCCAGATGGAAACCTTTCTGGTCCCTTTAAACTACTGCTGATGATGTAGCAGAGGGGTTGGTAAGGGGGAGGGGGATGTCATTTGAGAAAACAAGGAACTGACCAGCGTCCCATAATGTCTGCACCAATCAGATGCAGCGACAGCTTCATACCCTCAACTTAACGACCTATCAGATGATAGAGATGCTCTCCAGACACGCCCAGCAGCTAGGCTGATCCACAGGGACCCTGTAGAGCATTAGCCTCCTTCCCCACTTCTCAGTGTGTAGTATTGATTTGCTGATCTGGAGTTAGTTACTAAGTAACAGCCCCCCTCCCTGTGCGTACACAGCTAAATATTAGCGAGCTGAATTCATTCACAGTCACAGCCCCTGGCGTCTCTGCAAATAAATGTGCAGTTTTCGTGCTATTTTTGTAAAATCCTGTCATATAGCAGAAGTAGAAGAACAAATACTATGACCACTGTGGATGTTTCTTCTCCACAATGGGTATACATTGTCTCATTGATGTTTCCTAGCAACAAGACCGAGCCGGTGGAACTATTAACTGTTTAGTAGCTTGTGAAAGCTGTATGTTGTAAATAAACCTATTACACTTGCCCTTCTCTCTCTCATCCTCATACCTTTCTCTTTTCCTCCTATCTCTTGTCAATCGTTTCTCAACACCACCCTCCCTCTCTCTCCCTACTCCCTCCCTCCTCCCTCTCTCTCCCTACTCCCTCCTCCCTCCCTTTCCATCTCCCTTCCTCCCCCTCTCTCTCCACCCTCTTCACCCTCCATCCCGGCTCCTCTCTGTTCTCTCATTCCCCAGGTAAAGGTGGTGGAGGAGGAGGATGAGGAGGATGAGGAGGAAGAGGAGGAGGAGGAGGGGAGCTGGGAGAAGGCCTTGTCTGTGGAGAGGTTTGGTGACATCATCTCAGACTCCTCCTGCGGTGGAGAGAAGATGGGGCGCAACTACAACGAGAAGGACTTTGAGTGTAAGCAGAGCCAAACGTGAATCCTGACATGATGCTCTGAAACACACTGCTCTAGAAACACTCTGCTCTGAAACACTCTGCTCTAGAAACACTCTAATCTGAAACACACTGCTCTAGAAACACTCTGTTCTGAAACACACTGCTCTGAAACACTCTGCTCTAGAAACACACTGCTCTAGAAACACTATGCTCTAGAAACACTCTGCTCTGAAACACTCTGCTCTAGAAACAGTTTGCTCTAGGAACACACTGCTCTAGGAACACACTGCTCTAGAACCACTCTACTCTAGAAACACTGCTCTAGAAACACACTGCTCTGAAACACACTGCTCTAGAAACAGTTTGCTCTAGAAACACTCTGCTGTAGAAACACAAAGCTGTAGAAACGCACTGCTCTAGAAACACACTGCTCTAGAAACACACTGCTCTAGAAACACACTGCTCTAGAAACACTCTTCTCTAGAAACACTCTGCTCTAGAAACACTCTGCTAATGAGGGTTACACAGCCTCAACGGAGGTTGTCATGTTTGACCTCTCTCATCAGATCACAGACACACCTTTCATCACACCCACCACCCCCTGTCCACCCACCTGCCCCCGCCCCAGCGCCTGCGCAGGAGGGCCCTGAGCATGGACCGCCGCCGCAAGAAGAAGCGCAAGAAGAAGAAGACGTCCATGCCGCCCTCCGAGGTCACGCCCACCATCCAGGAGGAGGACGAGGAGGAGGCCGGGGAGGAGGCTGAAGGCCTCACATCCACACCCTCGGAGATACCTGAGGACCAATCACAGGTGAGGGACTGTTCCTGAGGACCAATCACAGGTGAGGGACTGTTCCTGAGGACCAATCACAGGTGAGGGACTGATCCTGAGGACCAGTCACGTTTAGCTGTTTTATTATTGGTCCATTCAAATAATATTTGAAAACAGGAACTGTCATTTGTCGTAGAATAGAGTTCTTGATAGAGAAGGCAGGGCATGCCTTTCACTCGGATGAGCCCTGTGAGAAAGAGCAGGTTGCTGACACAGGGAAGATGAAAATCTTTCTAAGTACTAGTTTAACAGGTGTCTGAATGACAGTGAGAGAGAGAAGACAAAGATACCGGTAGAGAGCGAAAAGAGAGAGAGGGCTGATATTCACAATGAAGCAGGAGTTGAAAAGGTAAAGTTATTATACAGTACATTTATATGTAGATTTATTTTTCTAGTCCTAGACTGACAAACCTGAGAATTGAATATAGTTCAATGGATTCTGATGGATTTATTTTAACCTGGATTGTTATGTGTATGCTCTGACAGAGTATTTTGTGTCAAACACCAAGTGGGATATTTTTCATCAAGGTAATTTGTACAGTAAGTGCAGATGACAAACTGCTACGGACATTTCAATGGCAATTAGTGTCAAGAGTCATGCAAGTTGAGAACAATAAATCAAAGACAAGACAGAAATATGTTGTGCTAATCCTCTCCTTCCCTACTGTCACAGTATGTACTGAATAACCAATGTTACCAACTTCCACTCCTCTCCCTCTTCCCTCACTCTCCTGTCCCCGAACCTCCTCTCCTCTCTCCACTCCTCTCCCTCTTCCCTCACTCTCCTGTCCCCGAACCTCCTCTCCTCTCTCCACTCCTCTCCCTCTTCCCTCACTCTCCTGTCCCCGAACCTCCTCTCCTCTCTCCACTCCTCTCCCTCTTACCTTACTCTCCTGTCCCCGAACCTCCTCTCCTCTCTCCACTCCTCTCCCTCTTACCTCACTCTCCTGTCCCCGAACCTCCTCTCTTCTCCCTCTTAACTTCCTCCTCTCCTCTTCGTCTCAGTTCAGTCTGGGGAGCGAGGAGGACTTAGCACCCCCCCTCCCGCCAACCACCACCTTCCACGTGGAGAGAGAGCAGCCTCCGGAGGGTGCTGCAGCGGAGGAGAAGGAGGAGGAAGGAGCGACACCAGAGCAGGTGGAGGAGGAAGAGGGGGAGGAGGAGTCACCCAACAGGTGCGCCCTTGTCCTGTTGGAAATCTTTCCTCTCTTCCTTCCTCTGTTTCCTTCCCTTCCTTCCTTCCTTCCTTCCTTCAAGGAATGACATCATAACTGATTGAAACAAATATGTGCGTGTGCGTGTGTCTGTGTGTGTGTGCATGTCTAATGGCTCGTAGCAGGCACTCACCTAGATATGATCTGTCAAAGGACAAACAAAACACACACACACACAAACACACATATCCACCAGAACATGAATTATTTGGTAATGCCTTGAATAATGTATCAGATGCTGGGAGAGCAGGACAGGACGGAGGTTCTCCAGGTTCTCCAGGTTCTCTAACCCTCTGATGGGAAACATCCCCTCAGCATTTCATCCAGTGGGTTTGCTGCAATGCTGAAAGAAACATTTTGCCGATGTCATGTTATTTTACGCTATTGTTTATGAAAGCTACTGATGGCTTGCACTTTGAGGACAGCAGTGCAAGTTGAGGCTGTGGTGTTGGCATGTAGCGCCCTCTGTTGGCAGATAACCACACTACTCCTAACAGCCTGATTTGATGTCATACTAGCATGGTCAAGAAGCTTTTAGATTTAGATTGTAAAACAGGTTTTGATTGTAATGGGCTTTCCCCCAGTCTCTAGCACTTGACATGTCAGTCTATGGAAAACCATTTTGTATGAGTATCACAGTATTTGAATCCTTAAATTACAATCTGGAAAGTTCCACTCTAACTCTTTTACTCTTACATTTACATTTAGCAGACACTCTTATCCAGAGCGACTTACAGTAAGTGCAGGGACATTCCCCCCGAGGCAAGTAGGGTGAAGTGCCTTGCCCAAGGACATAACGTCATGTGGCACGGCTGGGGAATCGACCTGGGGAATCAGCAACCTTCAGATTACTAGCCCGATTCCCTAACCGCTCAGCCATCTGACTCCCTTTTGATACAATAGATGAAAAATCGGCTTAACAGTACTCCCAATGGATCGAGGAGCCTTATAACCCCCCCTCCCCCCAGTCCTCCAGCATCTCTAAACCAAACAACCACTGACCACCCATCCAACCATGCCCCTCCTCTCCCCTGCTCCAGGTTCCCGCCATCGGCCGACCTGGGTCCGGCCGTGACCACGCTGGGCTGGTTCCGCCGGAGGTCGTCCCCGCAGCGGGCTGCCGGGGCGCAGCGGGCCAGCTACGACCTGCGGGAGCGCGTCTGTATCGGCAGCATGACCGCGCTGGAGACGGCCGTCTACCAGAAGGTTCCCACCGACGAGGCCGAGGCCCAGATGCTGGCCAGCGCCGACCTGGACGACATGAAGAGTGAGGCCCGCTGCTGTTACCGGTTATTTACTGGTAGTATGTTTGTGTGTGTGTGTCGTGTGTGTATACATGTGCATTTTAGTACTGGGAGGAGTCAGGAGGGTGAGGGTCAGGAGAGAGAGTCTCTAACATTCTGATGAACTCTGACCCTAACTAGGTGTGTTGGGATGTTTTCAGGCTGGTGACAGTGTGTCTGTACAGGGACAACTGACTCTAAAAGTAGTTTAAAGGGTGTATGCAGCAAGTGGGGAGAGAGAAATATAGAGGGAGAGGGTTATAGAGTGATGAGAAAACGTGGAACTCAATAAACTACAGAGGGGTGTGAGACTAAGAGGGAGGGAGACAGAAGGAGAGAGACGGAGAGACAGTGTCAGAGAGAGAGAGAGAGACAGAGAGAGATAGAGAGACAGGGAAAAAGAGAGAGACGGTGTCAGAGAGAGAGATAGAGAGAGACAGAAAGAGAGAGAGAGAGATAGAGAGAGACAGAAAGAGAGAGAGAGAGAGAGGGGGGGTTATGTGTGGCGGGTTGAGCCCAACCCGGGGCAGTAATTAACACAGAGGCAAAGAGGAGTCGATTCTCCTTCAGCAGCGACCCTGCCCTGGGCCCTTTCTGCTCTCACATCACAGGGAGCCATCGAGCGGCCAGGCCTCCACCAGCCACCAGGCTCAGGAGACAGGAAGCGGCTCTCATATCCTGTCCACTTCTGTTTCACTCAATCCATATTTTGCATTCATTCATTTGCGGGATGGGTGGATGAATAGAGGGATGGATGTGAATGGTCGTTTTTACACAAACTGGGTCATTGATTTCTGTCGGCAGGCTGTTGTAGAAGGTCTATTTTAAACAGTTCCGTTTTGTTTATGTTCATCTTTGCCACATGATGTTTTACTACAGTAAGCGAGTTCAATAGGATATTGTATCACAGTTACCAGACTGTGGTCTGTAAGGCTCAGGTAAGATGAAGTACCTGCAGCTTTCTGTTCTTTTGAGCACCTGATGGGCAGAGTCAGAGAACTGAACTGAAGCCAGTGACGCCAGAGCATTAAAGGTAATCACGGTTTCCATGGAGACGGGTGCTAGTTTCCCAGCACCATGTTGTCTCTCTCTGCAGACGGGGCGTCTCTCCTGCAGGGTAGCTCTGCTCTGCCAGGGCAGCAGAGACCACAGGGAGAAGAGGCCGCCATGAAACCCAGAAGGGGCGTGACCCCTTTAAATGAGGCTTACTCTGCCCCAACAAGCAGGGTTGGGATCAATGGACTATCTATCCACATACATCATGGAACAGAGAGAAGCTGATGTGACTAACTCACGGTCGAAAAAAAACTGGAATGCTCTGTATCGATATTTTCTGCTGGAGTGTTGGATGGAGAGAGTGTCGCTGTGGAAGGATCATGACTGGAGTAGCTTCTCTGGTGCTGAGATGGACATCCTGCCAGGGGCTAGCTCGTAGCTCGTAGCTTCTAGTCCTGTCCAGCTCCACCCATGTGCATTCTGAGGATCCGACAACGTTGTGACACATGTTGAGGTTCATCATCTGGTGGACGAGCACGTTGTTTTCTGGAATCCCGTTTATCTGTTAATTTCGTCGCTATTTCAGCTCAATTTCTTGGCCCGTGGACCTGCTCTGAAAAGTTTGTAGGAGCTTGAAGGAGTTTTCTGAAGGGATTACTAGACGGATTGTTCAGCGTTTTACACCAAGCTTCTGTCTGGCATCCCAGCCGGGCAGTGCCACGACACCTACTTGGTGAACACAAGTAGTGGTGAAGACATTGTTAGAAGCTCCAGCTCAGGAGTGTGAAACTGCCTCTGGCAGCCTAACCTAGACACCTGAACCACAGATCCTGTATGTCAGAACCCAAGCCTCGCCACCCGTGAGCCACCACAAACCAGGACGTGCAGGATCGGGGAGCCCTGGATGAGCTGGGGGTCCGGGGGCAGAGCGAGGGGGAGGTGGAGGAACCGGCTGGGGAGATGACAGACGCAGACGTGCAGGAGGGCCCTGGGGGGCCCTCGGAGGGGGAGCGCACCCTGGAGAACCCTGCAGCAGAGCCCCTCGCGGGGGCCCAGCGGGGCACGGGCACCCTCGCTCACAACATCTCCACCCGCCACCCGCCACCGGCACATTGCATGTCAGGCTACATGGAGGGCTTTGGGGACTTTGAGGAATTTGTTTTGGATTTCGACGACTATGACCTCCTCGAGTCTATCCACTCACACCTGGGCTCACCGGAGGAAACAGACAGTAAGTACACTGCTGGGATGTGCAGGACCCTGGTGGAACAGGGTGTCGTTCTGCAGGAACAGGGTATCGTTCTGGAGGAACAGGGTGTCGTTCTGGAGGAACAGGGTGTCGTTCTGGAGGAACAGGGTGTCGTTCTGGAGGAACAGGGATACTCGACAAACACAGAATCTGCAACTCCTGGTTTTGGGCTTGTTGGTAGGAGAGCATTGGCAAAACTGAATGTTACTTAAGAGAGTTTAGGGTTTGACAAATGCCCAACAACAAATTTTGGTAGCAAAACATAGCAAACTGGTACATGGAACTAAGTTGGGAGCCAACTTCGTTTACAGAGAAAAATCATACAGATTGATTGGTTGTATTAATGGTTGTAACGGTTTGTTACACCCTGACAGATTTTGTGTTTCATTCTCTGGAACATGTTCCTGTACTAATGAACATGTAATAATGGGGATAGCGAATTGATTTCTTTGCATGTCATGGTATTTCTATACATGGGACTGTTGGTTGTCAGGGTTTCCAGGCGTGGCACATCACATGATGCCACTAACCCACATCAGTTTTTCCGTTCATACCCTCGCAGTGACGAGTGGAACGAGCGCCTCAGCCTCCTGTGGACGGGGCCTCCCATCATCACTCCCACCATTGATCCATGTGGAGCCAGAGTTGTTCCCATTGATCCTATGAAGCAACACAAGCTAATTAGTGTCAGTGGATGGCGTGGAAATGATGTTATGGCCATCAGAACGTTGCTGCGCTCTCAGGGAGTGAATAGACCCCTCCTCTCCCTCCCCCTCGCCCTGGCCCCCTCCCTCCCCCTCGCCCTGGCCCCCTCCCTCCCCCTCTCCCTCCCCCTCGCCCTGGCCCCCTCTCCCTCCCCCTCTCCCCCTCCCTCCCCCTCGCCCTGGCCCCCTCTCCCTCCCCCCCTCCCTCCCTCCCCCTCGCCCTGGCCCCCTCCCTCCCCCTCCCTCCCCCTCGCCCTGGCCCTCTCCCCCTCCCTCCGCCTCGCCCTGGCCCCCTCGCCCTGGCCCCCTCCCTCCCCCTCTCCCCCTCCCTCCCCCTCGCCCTGGCCCCCTCCCTCCCCCTCGCCTTGGCCCCCTCGCCCTGGCCCCCTCCCCCTGGCCCCCTCCCTCCCCCACATCATGGCCTCTGGTTCTCTATAGATCGGTGACCCCCATTCGGCCACAGGATTCTCCGTCACTGGAGCGGAAACACATTCCATCGACAACCTGCTGCTGGTTTTCTGACTGGCATCTCTCTGACTGGCATCTCTCTGACTGGCATCTCTCTGACTGGCATCTCTCTGACTGGCATCTCTCTGACTGGCATCTCTCTGACTGGCATCTCTCTGACTGGCATCTCTCTGACTGGCATCTCTCTGACTGGCATAGCTATGTTTGACACTCCAGTAGTGGCTCTGGCAGCGGTGCTGTAAAGATGATGTCAGCTTTGTAGAAATACACAAGATGTTTGTTTCCATGAGGAGCTCATAAAGGTGTAGCTTGATCATCTGTAGGTCCACAACTACAAAACAGCTTGTCTTGTATTTGCTTTGCTGATTTAGACATGGGCAAAATACAGACGGTACAATAATGACAAAAAAAGCTTGTAAATCTGTGGTATATCACTGATGCTGTCTATACGATGATCAGTCTAGAAGATACAATACATTACAGTTACGTAATACAATTTGCACTTTGTATTATGTAACTGACATTGACTTTCTCATGGACAGTGGTTGATTTAACTGATTGTGTCTCTGCTTTAGCTGTTTTGAGTAAAAATGAACTGCAACCTTGACCTTGACCCTGACCCAGTGCACACAAACAGCAACATGTAGAGGAGACCTCCTCCCTTCACATGGAAGAGTTTCAAGATAGTTGTAGGCGTTTTTCATGCTTTGTTTTGTTTAAGTGAAGTGTGCCAGGAAAGGCAGGGGGAGAGAGAGGGGGGCAATGGCCTGATTTGAGCCTGGGTGGCTGGAGGAGGGCCTGGGTGGCTGGAGGAGGGCCTGGGTGGCTGGAGGAGGGCCCGGGTGGCGCTGGAGGAGGGCCCGGGTGGCTGGAGGTGGCTGGAGGAGGGCCTGGGTGGCTGGAGGTGGCTGGAGGAGGGCCCGGGTGGCGCTGGAGGAGGGCCTAGGTGGCTGGAGGAGGGCCCGGGTGGCGCTGGAGGAGGGCCTAGGTGGCTGGAGGAGGGCCCGGGTGGCGCTGGAGGAGGGCCTAGGTGGCTGGAGGAGGGCCCGGGTCGCTGGAGGAGGGCCCGGGTGGCTGGAGGAGGGCCCGGGTGGCTGGAGGAGGGCCCGGGTGGCTGGAGGAGGGCCTACAAGGGCCAGGCACTTATCCGGTGAGCAGGGCTCCTGCTCCTACAGTTTGACCACAGCTTATCCACTCTGCAGCTCTGCCATCAGTCAGCTCTGTTCAAGGAACAGCCAAAGAAGGTCTTACCCAGTTCAATACACAGCTGTCCTGGGAGAACTCCCCCACTTCCTACCAGGGTGCATTTACACTCTCTGAGCCCCGCAAGATGAAAAGTTAATAGATTTAGTTTCGAGTCTGAGAAACCAAACCTGATCTCCCTGTGTCCTCAGGAGGATGTGAAGATGTCTTCAACTGAATCATCTTGTTTACTCAATATTCAGTTTATGTGTACTTTGTGTACACACACACACACACACACACGTATACACACACTATATAAACCAACCGTACATCTAACCACCATCTCTTGTCCGTAGAAGGTCTAGTCTGTCTTCAACATCCACGTGATGAAAACCAGGTTCCTCCTAATGAGTACATTGCTTCAATTACATATAACTCAATAAAACATGGTTTGTGGACTGCATTGTTTGAAAATGGTATTATACTTTTATAGCCTCAAGTTTTATGGGGAAAACCACAAGCAAGTAATAACCTTAGTCTTTTGTTTTTTTGACAAAGACTTCCCCTTTGAGACTATCAAATTTGTTCATGGAATTTTTAAATTGTATTAAATGGAAATCTGATTATCAATCACTAGATACGATTTCTTGAATGCTTCAACTGAACAAAGATGACCTTTCAGCTCAGATCTTCTTCGGTCAGTTTTAACAGCAGCTCCTGTTGTTTTGTGAAGGTCACAGGTTCGAAGACAACCCAGGGGTGAGGCGTCACCTGGTGAAGAAGTCGTCGCGATGCCAGCTCCCCCACTGCAGCACCAGCTCCCTCCCGCTGTCCAGCCTGAAGAAGAAGAGGAAGGTGTCAGAGAAGAAGACCCACGAGGTGACACGCTCCTCTGAGACACACAGCTCTGAGACACGCTCCTCTGAGACACACAGCTCTGAGACACGCTCCTCTGAGACACACAGCTCTGAGACAAGCTCCTCTGAGACACACAGCTCTGAGACACGCTCCTCTGAGACACACAGCTCTGAGACAAGCTCCTCTGAGACACACAGCTCTGAGACACGCTCCTCTGAGACACACAGCTCTGAGACACGCTCCTCTGAGACACACAGCTCTGAGACAAGCTCCTCTGAGACACACAGCTCTGAGACACGCTCCTCTGAGACACACAGCTCTGAGACACGCTCCTCTGAGACACACAGCTCTGAGACAAGCTCCTCTGAGACACACAGCTCTGAGACACGCTCCTCTGAGACACAGAGCTCTGAGACAAGCTCCTCTGAGACACACAGCTCTGAGACACGCTCCTCTGAGACACACAGCTCTGAGACAAGCTCCTCTGAGACACACAGCTCTGAGACAAGCTCCTCTGAGACACACAGCTCTGAGACACGCTCCTCTGAGACACACAGCTCTGAGACACACACCTCTGAGACAAGCTCCTCTGAGACAAGCTCCTCTGAGACACACAGCTCAGGTTTTTTGGGGGGGTTGAAATTGTCTGCTGTATGTATACGTTATTTATCTGACGACTCTCATAGGCGTAGATGGTTTATGAATGATTGAATTATCAATAATACTATTCACTGCTGAAAGCTGAGCATCATGTTAAAGTTACTGTTTAAATACAACAATTTGGAACTACAATTTTCATGATTCTTGAAAATGTTCTACCGCAAGCATCAAGTATTTCGGTTCCAATTTCAGGGTGTGTTTTTGAGCACTGAACGCACAATTACGTTACCGTATTTTTTTCTGAAAATAAACCGCACTGGAATATATGCCGCACTTGATAAGGGAACAATGATACCAAGCAATGCACGAGTATAGGCGATTTTACAGCATGCCGTTGTGTTACACACTTTGAAAACTAAAGTATGCGTTTTTTCGCAATCGTCAGCCTCAAAACCTATCAAAATGCTGGCTATGGATGCGAAAAACACAGAAAATCGAACCCGATCTGAACTTTTTTTTGACGGACAAAGTTTTGGAGGCAGTGTGTAAGCGCAATGGACATAACGTGAGGTCGTTTTTTTTTTTTACGTGCGAAATTTTGGACGGCTCCCAAAGCATAAGTTATTTTTCCGAAACAGTAGCTAGCTAGCTTTAGTTAGCTTCTGGGCTAAGTTAGCTAGCATAATACTCGTAGCAATGCTACTACCATGCTAGTGTTACTTGTTAGCCTTCTCCTTAGTACATTTTTAAGCCAAACTAAAGCGTTTGTCGCATTTTTGTCCATTGGAAAATATTCCATTGGAATGTTCGAAATCGCATATATGCGACTTTACGCTGTGACCCGCATTCGAACAATCACATATAGCATTAACGCAAAAAATGTTTCTACTGTTGTTTTGTTATAAAAACGTGCTATAAGCCGCATCAAAATATAAACCTCACCACCACACAAAAATCGGGGTATACACCGCGGCTTTATTTCCGAAAAATACAGTAAGTTAGCACGTTAGGTCCTCTTGGCTGAAGCAGTATTATTTCTGGCAAATGTCAGTTTAAATTACATCTAAGAGGGCAGTGCTCTTTATAGAGCACTTTTTAACAGACCACCATATCCAAAAATGTAGCTGACAGCATTGCTTCAAAACGATGAAACTCCATTCCTCTTTTACTGATTCCCCCAAAACACTCGATTTGTACATAACTATTAGACTGACCAAACTGAATAGGACCAAAGGGAGCTATAGTGTAAGTTTCCTGTACAGTAATAAAAAAACTGCATACTATATAATAACTGTTTAGTATCTGTCTAAACAAAGGGCTGGCTGAATCTTTTTGAATCCCTATCAAACTATTAACCATTTAATCGATACATGACATTTGTTTGAATGTCTACGGTTACCGTTACACTAGAATGTTCCAGGAGAGAGAGGACATCACATTGGTCGTAAAAGTTCAGCAGCACATTCTAGTTCAGCTTCTACAGCAACATCCTAACCTCTGTGTACAGAGAATCAGCCGTTTGTAAACGTGCTCTGGTTCCCCAGGTGTTTGTGGAGCTGAACGAGCTGATCGTGGATAAGAACAAGGACATGCGCTGGAAGGAGACGGCTCGCTGGATCAAGTTTGAGGAGGACGTGGAGGAGGACACAGAGCGCTGGGGGAAGCCTCACGTGGCCTCGCTGTCCTTCAGGAGCCTGCTGGAGCTACGCAGGACCATCACTCACGGTGAGGCTCGCTCGCCCTACACACCGCACACACACCCAACACACACCGCACACACACCCAACACACGCCCAACACACACGGCACACACACACAACACACACCGCATACACACCCAACACACACCGCACACACGCCCAACACACACCCCGAGTATTGAGTATTGAATACTAGAGTGTTAACATCCTAGAGGTACACTTGAATGATAACGTATTTCATACTTGAAGTATTCTTGAGTATACTTGCTGTTCAAGCACAATTACTTTGACAAGCAGGTGTGTTTGCATGTGCAGACACACCTGCTTGTCAAAGTAATTGTGTGACACACCTAAAGCTTCTCTCATCCTGGACTGTTTGTGGGACTCCAGGAGCCATTCTGCTGGACCTGGAGAAGAACACGCTGCCAGGCATCGTGCACCTGGTGGTGGAGACCATGATCATCTCAGACCAGATACGAGCTGAAGACCGTGCCAATGTGCTCCGAGCTCTGCTCCTCAAACACAGGTCAGGACATACCGAGAGCTCTGCTCCTCAAACACAGGTCAGAACATCCTGAGAGCTCTGCTCCTCAAACACAGGTCAGAACATCCTGAGAGCTCTGCTCCTCAAACACAGGTCAGAACATCCTGAGAGCTCTGCTCCTCAAACACAGGTCAGAACATCCTGAGAGCTCTGCTCCTCAAACACAGGTCAGAACATCCTGAGAGCTCTGCTCCTCAAACACAGGTCAGAACATCCTGAGAGCTCTGCTCCTCAAATACAGGTCAGAGGTGTTTCTGGGCAGATCAACAATCACACAAACAAATGTATTGTATATAGATTAAATACGTGTAGAAATACACTGTGATGGTGTCAAACACAGAGATGGAGAACTGTTGATCGGGGATGATCATTAATGTAGGACTATAGAGCAGAGTAGCACTTAGCAGAAGCCCAGAGGGGAAACTGTACATTGTAAGTTAAAAAAAAAAAATAAACATTCAGCTACAAAGCACGCACACACACACAATATCCCTCCAGCTAGAATTTCCTATTGATTTGCCATGTTGGCTAAACTGACACAAACCGATTGGTCCACAAGCACCATGCCATGCGATACATTTAAACCAATGTTATATAATGAAAAGGAGCTTTAATGAATGTTAAATGTGGTATTGTAGTTGTATGCTGAGCAAGGCTGGGGGCTGCAGAGTCAGCAGTAAACCTGTCAACAGGAACATTAAGTCAGTTCCAGGAAGATGTTAATAGTAATATGTCTGGTCATCCACCAATCATGCAGCTTCTTGGAACAGAGTTTGGAAAACTTCATCTAGGACCACACACAAACACACTCCCAGTTCCACCAGATCTTTCTCTTTTGTTTGTTTTCTACACTTAGCACTAAGATTCTCGCTACCCTACTTGGGCCCTCTGGGTTAGACAGACGGGTACTGTCCATCACTGTGCATCTCTGGGTTAGACAGACGGGTACTGTCCATCACTGTGCATCTCTGGGTTAGACAGACGGGTACTGTCCATCACTGTGCATCTCTGGGTTAGACAGACGGGTACTGTCCATCACTGTGCATCTCTGGGTTAGACAGACGGGTACTGTCCATCACTGTGCATCTCTGGGTTAGACAGATGGGTACTGTCCATCACTGTGCATCTCTGGGTTAGACAGACGGGTGCACACTCATCCTCGTGCACACTCATCCTCGTGCACACTCAGAACAAACATCCACACCCAGAAACACTACAGTATCTCACTAGTGGTGTGTGTCTGTGTGACATGTCCTCACCCTGTCTCTCTCTCACACACACACACACACCCTAGACAGGCACTTCACACTTCTCCACCAGACCGTCCCACACACTCCCTCAGTCTGGATCTTTCTTCAGTGTTTCCCAGCATGTCACCAGCTGCTGTCCATGAGGAAGAAAGCACTTCTAATTGGTCTCCCCAGTCCAAGATATGAATTTATGATGTGGAAAGTAATACATCAAGGTGCTGTAGGATTGAGCTCAGCGCTTACGCAGTGCTGTTTAAGGTTCCCCTGGACGCTGCCTCTGTGCAGGGCGATGTGGTGCCTCACCTTGTTCCATTGTTTGGGTTCTCGTTGGTCTCCAACTCCACCGGTCTGAAGTGGACTCTGCAGACCTAATGAGAAGTGATGTCACTGCTGGACCCAACAGGAGTGTGATGAAACTGTTGAAGGCTCTAGATCACACACACACATACACACTTATACACAACCTACTAGCATACGCACCAAGGCACCGCATATCGCAACACATTCAACAATGCACACAATCAGGTGAGTCTTCCACTGTGTCTACTAATATAAGGAAATCATGATCTTGATTCTAAACTTACTAGCACTGTAACCCTGACTAATGCAGTTGAGTATATTTTTTGTAGACTTTCATGGCAAATTAAGCAAAACATATTTCTATCGGGGGGACTGAAAGAGCTGGGTTGGTGTGTGACAGGCTAACCCTCCCCTAAGCACGAGCCTCACCCCTCCTGGTCCATCTCCTTCCTCTGACACTCATGTGCCAGGCTAACCCTCCCCTAAGCACGAGCCTCACCCCTCCTGGTCCATCTCCTTCCTCTGACACTCATGTGCCAGGCTAACCCTCCCCTAAGCACGAGCCTCACCCCTCCTGGTCCATCTCCTTCCTCTGACACTCATGTGCCAGGCTAACCCTCCCCTAAGCACGAGCCTCACCCCTCCTGGTCCATCTCCTTCCTTTGACACTCATGTGCCAGGCTAACCCTCCCCTAAGCACGAGCCTCACCCCTCCTGGTCCATCTCCTTCCTCTGACAGGCTAACCCTCCCCTAAGCACGAGCCTCACCCCTCCTGGTCCATCTCCTTCCTCTGACACTCGTCCCTCACCCCTGCAGCCATCTCAACGACGAAAAGGAGGGCCTCTTCCACCGCAACCACTCCACCAACAGCCTTCACAGCAGCTTCCACCGCAACCACAACCACGTCCCGGACGCCGCCCTGCCCCTGGTGTCGGAGGACCACGTGGACCTCCACCAGACCAAAGCAGGGGAGCATGAAAAAGAGGTGTTTGTGAGCTTGTTTGTGAGTCTGCTTGGCCGTCATCGTTCTCTGTCCTCTGCTTTTCCTGTTTAGAATTGCATGCTCTGGTACCAGGGTCTCTGACATCACGGCATAGGGTCAGTCATGCTCTGGTACCAGGGTCTCTGACATCACGGCATAGGGTCAGTCATGCTCTGGTACCAGGGTCTCTGACATCACGGCATAGGGTCAGTCATGCTCTGGTACCAGGGTCTCTGACATCACGGCATAGGGTCAGTCATGCTCTGGTACCAGGGTCTCTGACATCACGGCATAGGGTCAGTCATGCTCTGGTACCAGGGTCTCTGACATCACGGCATAGGGTCAGTCAGGGAATCGCCTGTTTGTATTTAAGGCCATTTCCATCCTTGGTTTCGGTTCATTCTGCTATATGTGTTAGAGATCTAAGATCTGAACTTTTTTAGCGAGGCAACAAAATGCAAGTGGTGCTTGGATTGTGAGAAGCCTAGACTTGCATTAATGCATTAACTGTGAAGCATTAATTTTCCCCGTGGCTTGCAATGCTGGCAAATTTAAACCAACCTTTAAAAATAAAATGTTCTGGTCATTTTGTGATGATAGAGGTTTATTAGCAGGCCTCTGCTGTCACTTTCCCTCTGTAACTGTGGAAATGTAACACTCTCCAGACCAACACATGCAAAAAAGCCTTCGCTTGTGTCTGCTAAAGCTTTGCATTTGTAAACTCCATCCAATCTCTAAAACAATAGGAGCTGGGTTAGTGAAGATAGTTTGACTTCTTTACAGAAGGGTATATACGACCTAACTTTATATCATTAGGTGACTGACTGTTGAGGATATGGGTATACTGAAATCATATTTGATGCTTCACCATGCTAGTGTTTCTCTGTTCTTAAGCATGATCACATTAGTGTCTGTAAAACTAAATATTGTATTGACCAACACATGTTTCCGTGTGTGCAATTAGAAATCCCTTCACCCCATTCCTGTCGACAGCCATCAGGTTGCCAGATCCATGAAACTCCTGGCCAAAATCCCCAAGGATGCCGAAGCAACTGTGGTCTTAGTGGGTGAGCAACAAAACATTCCCAGTGGATTCACACACAGCAGTAGCTAGCTAGTGAAGAGGGGAGGTAGGGGTCACACACAGCAGTAGCTAGCTAGTGAAGAGGGGAGGTAGGGGTCACACACAGCAGTAGCTAGCTAGTGAAGAGGTGAGGTAGGGGAGGTAGGGGTCACACACAGCAGTAGCTAGCTAGTGAAGAGGGGAGGTAGGGGAGGTAGGAAGGGGGGAGGGAGGGAGGGGGGAGGAAGGGGGGTTTGTGCATGTACTGTCCTGTTCTGGATTTGCTGGCTAGTACTCTCCTGCTGTTCTTGAACTGTGTACAGTTGGTGGAAAAGACACATTTTGCACAACCCAGTGTTGTTTATAGAAATGCTTTTAAACCATACCGTTTGCTTGCAAATAGTAACAATCCAATATGCTTGCACTAGTGCCATACCAATCAGTCTCTGGAGTGTTACATAATGTTACATAATGCTAAAGTAGTACAAATTCATTTATTACAGTAGCAGTGCTAACAATGTTAGCTCTAGCATGATTCACCTTAGCATTGCTAGGATCGTAGGTAGTATGCAACAATGTTATCGTTATCGTTGCTAGCATCGTAGGTTTGTACGTTAGCCATCTCTTGCCGTCCCTCCAGGCTGCGTGGACTTTCTGGAGCAGCCGGCGATGGCCTTCGTCAGACTGAACGAGGCCGTCCTCCTAGAGTCGGTTCTGGAAGTACCGGTGCCGGTCCGCTTCTTGTTCGTGCTGCTGGGTCCCAACCAGTCCAACCTGGACTACCACGAGATCGGACGCTCCTTCTCTACTCTCATGTCTGACAAGGTATAGCCGCTTGAACAGCGATTCCCAACCTGTAGGCCGCACTAGTAATACACTAGGGTAATACAGGTGGGCCGCCAAACCAATGAAAACTCAAGAATGAAAAATGAATAAATATCCATCCATATGAGCCATGGCAGTGTTTTATTTGTGGGATGTTATGTCTAAGCAACTGCTTATTTCTTTCTGAAAGAAAAATTGACTAATTCAATAACCAGGGCTGTGAATAGTTTCCTGAAGCATGGTAGTGTATACATGAACTTTATTTTGAAAATATTACATGTTGTTTTTGCTTTAGTTTTTCTTGTGTATTTTTCCAGAACTTTCACGAGGTGGCCTACTTCGCAGACGACAGACAGGACCTTCTGAATGGCATCAACGAGTTCCTGGACTGCAGCATCGTCATCCCACCGTCGGACGTGGAGGGGAAAGACCTGCTGAAGACCGTGGCCTCCTTCCAGAAACAGATGTTACGCAAGAGGAAGGAGCGGGAGATCAAGAAGCATCAGATCACACCGGGGGCCGACCAGGATACTAAAGGTTCATGTCGCACCACATATTGGCCGGGTTTCCCAGATTCGTTAAGAGCTTCTTAACGAATCTGGGAAAGAAGGGGTTGCTAATATGATAAGTTAGAGCACAGATGGGAAGTAACATTTGTGTTGTGCTTGGAAAAAAAGGTTTAGAAAAAAAACCTTCCCTGTGTTTGTCCTTGACTAGAGGTGAGCCAGGATGAGCAGGAGGAGGAGGAGTTGGAGGTCGACCCTCTAAAACGCTCTGGGATTCCCTTCGGAGGTCTGATTCACGACATCCGCCGGCGCTACCCGCGCTACGTCAGCGACCTCAAGGACGCCGTGGACGTCCAGTGTATCGCAGCTGTCATCTTCATCTACTTTGCTGCCCTGTCGCCCACCATCACCTTTGGAGGACTGCTGGGTATGGTATTTTTTGTCTTTTTTGTTGTTGTTTGTTTTTTTACTCGTGTTTTAATCGAACATTGTTTTGTCCTTCTTCGATAGAGACACAGAGGAAAACCTTGTACAACAGCAGGAAAATGCCAAACCTGTGTCAACATCTTTCCTCTTCCTGTCTGTACAGGAGAGAAAACAGAAGGCATGATGGGAGTTTCTGAGCTCATCATCTCCACGGCTACCCTGGGTGTTCTATTTTCTCTGTTGGCGGGACAACCCCTCCTCATCATCGGTTTCTCAGGACCCCTGCTGGTGTTTGAGGAGGCCTTCTACAAGGTGCCTGAACCATAAAGAAGAATTGGGCCAGAGCCCCATTAAATGGATTGTTTAATTCAGTTATGAAACTTAGCAGTGATTCATGTAACAGCAGTGTAAAATGTGATTCAAATCGACCCCTCTCGAGTTTTAATTCGTTTTAATTCCATTTTAATTCGACAAATTTTTACAACAGTTTGACACATTTTCTCCAGTTTCTTCAGTCTCCTTCACCTCTTTCTCTCTTTCTGTCTCCCCCCCCCCCCTCAGTTCTGCCAGTCCCAGGGCTTTGAGTACCTGACCGGCCGCGTGTGGATCGGGTTCTGGCTCATCTTCATCGTCCTGGTGATGGTTGCTGCCGAGGGCAGTTTCCTGGTGCGCTACATCTCACCCTTCACCCAGGAGATCTTCGCCTTCCTCATCTCTCTTATCTTCATCTACGAGACCTTCTCGAAGCTCATCAAGGTAAAGCACATCTAAAGTCGGGCCTAAGCCAGTGTGGAGTTTAAAAACCACAAGCTGCTGTTGTTGTCATGACAATCCCTCAAAGACCGAGCTAGCTACCTCTTGAATCAGCTCTGTTGGTTGAACACCAGTTTGAAGGAACAGAACTAAAGCTCTGAATAAGAAAGTGCATTTCCTCCACCTCAGATAACGGAAGCTGTTCGTAAAATCAAGAGTGGAACGGTTGTTTTGATGATGAACTGGCGGGTGGTTCTGTTGCAGGTGTTCCAGGAGCATCCTCTGATGAGGAACTACCCTCCGTTCCACCAGGGGTTCCCTGACCTGGCCAGCGTGCTGGGGGGGCTGCTCCACGAGGAGGGGCCCGTCCTGAACCAGCCCAACACCGCCCTGCTCTCCCTGGTGCTCATGCTCGGAACTTTCTTTGTGGCTTTCTTTCTCAGGAAGCTCCGAAACAGCCGTTTCCTGGGCGGGAAGGTGACATGTTTTATTATTAACGTATTTGTGTGAAATCTTTCCCTAAATCAAAATGTGGAGTACGTGACATTTGTCTAGCGGTTTACAAATGGGGAAAGGAGCAACGCTTGTTAAATCATCGCATATTTTTGTTTGATATCAAGGAATAATTTTGAGTGACAAAATAAAATGTATTGGATTATATAGAAAGTAAATGCTGAATACTCTAAATTGATAAATACTCTTATGACTTCTCTGTTTGTAGGCAAGAAGAATCATTGGGGATTTTGGAATTCCCATCTCCATCCTGTTCTCTGTCCTGCTTGATTACTCCATTCCTGATACTTATACTCAGGTAAACACACTGTGCATTTCCTCTAGCAGATTCATCATTTAGTTTCAGTTTCTGCTTTTGGCACTTTTAAGCATATCCACTTATATTCTACTTGCTGTAATAATAATTGTGTAGCTTGGTGGCAGTCAAACATTGGTGGTAGACAAACATTTGAACATGAAAAGTCCATGAAGAAGCGTATGGGACTTCTCACGCCTCTCACATTCACCCAAACTTGTATCCAATATCCTATACAGTGTTCCAAAAAACAATATTGCATACTGTTTGTTTTTTAAAACAAAAAACTGTTTTAGGAAGTGATCATGTGTCCTGGTGTAGCTCCAGAGTAGTAATCGGTACATCAGTACATTCTAGCTGCTTCCCACAGAGAGGGAACACAGTGAGACCTGCTCCTGTTTCTCCACCCTGCCCCCCTCCTCTCCTCTCCCCTCCCCTCCTCTTCCCCTCTCCTCCCCTCCTCTCCTCTCCCCTCCTCTCCTCTCCTCTTCCCCTCCCCTCCCCTCCCCTCCCCTCCCCTCCCCTCCCCTCCTCTCCTCTTGCTCTTGCTCTTCCTCTCCCCTCCTCTCCCCTCCCCTCCCCCTCCCCTCCTCCCCTCTCCTCTTCCTCTTCCTCTCCCCTCCCCTCCTCTCCCCTCCCCTCCCCTCCCCTCCCCTCCTCTCCTCTCCTCTCCTCTCCTCTCCCCTCCCCTCCCCTCCTCTCCTCTCCTCTCCTCTCCCCTCCCCTCCCCTCCCCTCCTGCAGAAGCTGAACGTGCCTTCTGGCTTCTCCGTCACGTCTCCTGACAAGCGCGGCTGGTTCATCAGTCCGTTCGGAGACAAACACCCGTTCCCTGCCTGGATGATGGGGGCGTCCATCATCCCCGCGCTGCTCGTCTTCATCCTCATCTTCATGGAGACGCAGATTACCTCGTGAGTAGCTCAGTAACCGTGGTGACACCTTTCTGCTCCAACAGAAATATGATGTGGTTGCTATGGTGTTCCTGGTCACCGGGGGGAACACTCTGTGTGAACCGTGTACAAACTGTTACATGACAAGATACGACCTTTACATGACAAATAAAACCTTCATATGACTGGATAAAACAGTAATGCCTAATCATCCGTAGAACAAAACAAAGCATGAAAGTCACTTAATAACAACAAACATCCTCTCGTGTCACCTGACCTGCGTGTCACCCGCCCTGCGTGTCACCCGCCCTTCGTGTCACCTGACCTTCGTGTCACCTGACCTTCGTGTCACCTGACCTGCGTGTCACCCGCCCTGCGTGTCACCCGCCCTGCGTGTCACCCGACCTGCGTGTCACCCGACCTGCGTGTCACCTGACCTGCGTGTCACCCGCCAGGCTGATCGTCAGTAAGAAGGAGCGTCGCCTGGTGAAGGGCTCGGGGTTCCACCTGGACCTGCTCCTGATCGTCACCCTGGGGGCCGTCTGCCCGCTGTTCGGCCTGCCCTGGCTGACCGCCGCCACGGTCCGCTCCGTCACGCACGTCAACGCGCTGACGGTGATGAGCAAGGCCACGGCGCCCGGGGAGAAGCCCATGATCCAGGAGGTGAAGGAGCAGAGGGTGACGGGCCTGGTCGTGTCTGTGCTAGTGGGTAAGGAGGCTGGGAAACAGGAAACAGGGTTTTATGTACTGGAAGCAACTCTACAAAACAACATGTATCCAACTGGATTTAGAGGTTGGAAATTGATCTGGGGAAGGTCTGGGGAAATAGAGGCAATTACAGTTATTTTAGAGGTTGGAATCTTAAATCAGGGTGGAAACCATTTGTTTTATATTAAAATGCAATAACATGCGTATCTTCTGTGCTTCTCTGTAAAGCTGCTCTTTAAGTCTGTTCAGCCAAACATTGACTCCCCTCCTCTGACTTCCTGTTCCTCCAGGAATGTCCATCGTGATGACTGATCTTCTCCGCCACATCCCATTGGCTGTGCTGTTTGGCATCTTCCTGTACATGGGCGTCACGTCGCTCACAGGCATCCAGCTGTACGAGCGCATCACCCTCATGGTCACGCCCGCCAAGCACCACCCCGACCACATCTACGTCACCAAGGTAACAGGGCCGGGGGGGCTGGGTTAGAGGGCACGTCTCTGTTTGAAGAACAAAGGCTTTAACATCCACTAGGGGGAGCTAGATGCCTGTCAGATATCCGCAGGCTGGGGCACGCGTGGAGAGCCCGTCCAGTCCTCACTGGGAAAGGATCAAAGCCTGTCACGCTCAGAGCCACAGCATGTTTCACTGTCCCTTCACTTATTTACCCTTAAGCCTTTACATACATACTTCTAAACCTTAGCTTTTGTGTGTGTGTGTGTGTGTGCATGCGTGTGTGCGTGGGTATGAATGCTCTCTGACCCCTAGGTGAAGACCTGGCGTATGAACATGTTCACCATCATCCAGCTGCTGTGCATCGTGCTGCTGTGGGTGGTGAAGTCCACCGTGGCCTCGCTCGCCTTCCCCTTCATCCTCATCCTCACCGTGCCGCTGCGACGCCTCGTACTCGCCAGGATCTTCGAGGAGCGAGAGCTCCAGGCGGTATGTGGAAAACTCGGGAATTCAATTTTATTCTTGGACTTGCAGAGCAAACGTCTTGCTTGCAATTCTAGGTGGAGACAGACCCTGTGTAAGTTTCCAACTTCAAATTTCCGCCACAGGCAGATTAGTTCCTGTGTGTGTGTGTGCATGTTTGGTTCTTCATTGTGATGGTATTATTTTATTTTTGTATACATTAGTCCTGTTTCTCATTGTTGAGAGCCTACTTGCAATGCAAGAATTGTATAGTTCTGTGTATACAGTACAATCTATGCCACTTCATATGACAAGAAACCCAAGAAGATCACATGTGATCATGGTAATGAAATGGTAGTTTGAGTCATGAGTCCAGATCAGTCTCATCTCGTGTTTCCCTTTCCACAGCTTGACTCAGACGAGGACTCCCCGAACTTTGATGAGGATGGGCGGGATGAGTATAATGAAATTCACATGCTTGTCTAGTGAGGTCCGGTCTGCTCCACTCTCTCCTGACCTGGTAGAGCGGCTCCTACACAGACCGTTTACAGCCTGTTTGGACGAAAGTCTGGGTAGCTAAGTCAGAGTTCAGTAAGGATCTGTCCAATAGAAAACCTTGTATATACAGAATATTCCATTACCTCTTGAATCTACAAACACACTAATCGTACACCCCTATTTATTTAATTATTTATATTTTTGCCTTCTCCATCGAGTTTATTATTTTGTCTGTCCCACTATTTATCAGCATGATGAATTCTGATGTGTAAAAGGGCCAAGGCACCTTGTAATCCAGACCAAGCTTCTCCTCAACACCTGCCTCCTACTGGGATTAGCTCTCTTCCCTTTAAAGGTCAACTTCTAAACAGGGACTGAGCTTGAGTGCATCGACTGTGACCTCTGAGCCCTCCAGTGTGTTTGTTGAACCGGATCTCATCCACACTGCAGCTACCAAGTAGACTGCTCTGAAAGGACAGGTTTGAAGAGAACAGCTCTGGTGCGACAGCTCTGGCTGTCTCAGACAAGTTCACTGCCTCAGTTTTTGAACTGCCTTGTCCCCTGTTACTGTGAAGGCGTTAGTTAAGGTAACAGCCTGACTAGCCAGATTACTGTGCAATTCCTTTCAGATCACTGGAAAAGTTGACCCCAAATGAGCTGCACTGCCACACCAGTTCCATGGAAAAATCTAGATACATTGAGCCTTCATGGTGCGCTGAAATCCACTGAAGACTGATTTAGACAAATGTCTATTTCAGGTTGGAATTGTGTCCTACCTAAGCAGTCAGTCCAGTGACTTGAAATGCTGAACTGTACAAGTTGTGTCTGCGTTGTTTCCCCTCGTTAGATTTCAATTATACATGTTTTTTTCTTTCTTTCTTTCATCAACTGTCATTTGTCACTTTAACCTGACAGTCTGGAGTGTCACCCCTTCTATATGTCCTTGTGATTTCTCTGTATTCTAGTGGAATATTATCCTGCCAGTTTTGTATGAAGCCATATTTCTGTGTGGGATGATATGGGTTTCATTTCTCACTGTGCCATTCGCTTTGTGTGCTGAACATGTCATGCCTGGTCATTTTCTCTCTCTGCTAACAGCTTGGTGGTTAAACTCAAGACTGATTGAAACTAGTGTTGGCTCGTTGCCAGGTCTGAGAATGTTCCGCACAAGCTAAGAGAAATGTCTGGGAGGAACTATATTGCTGGAAAGCTTCAGGTTTTCTGACCCAACTTTGACATCACAGTCACCGTTGCTTTGTGCTGTTTTCAGGAAGGTTCAGATGGTCACGTTCAGATGGTCACCATAGGACAGTTAGTGACATGTGCTGGTGTTGGAGGTGGGTTCAGGAGAACGTGTTATCTTCCTAACGTTAGGCTTCGGGGGTGTACCACACATTCTCTACACTCTGACGGTTATGACATTCAGGAAGGTGTCAGACGTTCCATACAGATGTTGACTCTCAGATGTAGGTTTTAAATGAGCTGAAATTCGAAAGAGATTCTACCAACATGGCTACACTCTGGAATTAACAGATCCGGAATTTTTTTAATAAAATGACCCTTGAGCCACAATATTTTCCCTGAAATGACGTTTGATGTCCCCTTTGTGTACATAAAGTAGTTGACTTTGCTGAGTGAAGCGAACATTTTGTGTTCTACTGTCGTTTATCTTTAAGTTGATATTCATTTAGCAGACTCTTTTATCCTAAGTGACATGCTGTTCTTGAGTGCTTTTATCCTACCAGCAGACGGAGAAATGTAATATTTGAGTTATTTTGGTTGTTGCCCTGGTGGTGGTGCTGTCAGAGTAGACTGTGTCAGTTTGGTGGTGGTGGTGTCAGAGTGCTGGTGGTGTCAGAGTAGACTGTGTGTCTGGAAGGTTCTTCAGCAGTGTCACTTGAACGAGGCCCTCACCACCATGACCCTGACCCACCACAGTCTAAATATGAAGGTCTGTAGCGTCGTGTCAACATCATCAGACGGAAGTGGCTGTATTCTGAGGCTAGTTCAGTCAGCATGTGTGAAGTGTTGCAGCAACAGGGGCTACGTGTGTGCTGCTTCCACCCACACCGGGTCAAAGAGAGAGGCGGGAGCTCTCTGTCCTTTAAGGGAAGTCCAAAGGTCGTTGTTGTTTGAGAATACAAGCGTGCCAGCGCGCTGACAGCTAACCGGATAGGAGTGTGTTCGGCGGTGCGCTCTGCAAAACATTTACGTCTCTGAGGCCAAACTGAAATGGAAGTGGAGCATTACTAAAGATGATCAAAGGTGCTTGCCCACCCACTCTGCTCTGGACTAGGCTCTGGAACCAGGAGACGAAAAGTAAATATTGGGGACCCTTGGAAGGGCCTGGCATGTAGGCAGTCAGGGGTCAGAGTTCACCAGGTTACGTCGCCTTCTACCCCCATGCCAGATAGGCAGAGCCCCTGCATCTAGGACCACAGGTGTTACTGTTGAACCACCATTAGCTAGACTCCCTTTGGTGTGAATCGAAAGATCTTTTCATTTCATTTGACAGCATGTACCTGACATGGATCTCATCTGTCGTATGCCAGATTGTAAATGATAAAAAAACTAGACAATCAGATATGTATGCCAGTATTCACTGTGTATTTGTCCTTGACATTAATCTCTCCCCTCATGGAATGTTGCTAGCATTGTTATCGCCCTTCAGACTTGTGTTGTTGTTCCGCTGTTTCACTCACTCTTCTCTTGTACAGGTCGCTCAGTGTTGAAACAGTCACCCTCTCAATCAGCATTTTCTATCAGAGTTGCCACACAGTAGGTCAACACTCTCTTTGCTTGGACAGTTCACTTTCCGTGAAGGTCATCCTTCTGAACATTTAAGATACCAACACAATACTAATGTATGACCCAACCTGTCATCAGTGCACTGAAGACAAACTTTCTCTATGAAGGGAAATGTCTGTTGTGTCTCCATATGGGTGACAAATTACATAGGAATGTGCATGATGTGTACATGCCAGCGTCTGTGGAGCAGAAACATGCTCGATGCCATGTCTCTTCCTCAGACAGTACAGTTACACATGAACACAACACAACATGTTGCCTGGCAGTTTTGAAGATGTGCAAACATCTTTTGAGTTTATTTTACGGTAAATTAAGCTTAAGTTAGCATTAGCAATACTGAAAAGTACGTGTCATGTGAATACTTGAATAGCAGTCCTGCTATTATTATAAAGAGGTTTTAAAACTACTGAACAATAAATTGTTATTTTTTGTCTGAAAATAAATATTTATTATGTGTTTCAAGTATGCATCACGTTTTTATTCACAACATTTAGATAACTCCACAATAAATCACTAAGTAACTGACAAGTGCACTACAATTTCAATAATGTGAATGGAAAGTTATGTATTGTCTTGGGATGAAAACAATAATGTAAGACCTTCACCATGTACATGAAGTTACTGTCAGAAATCCTATTAATGTTTGCATGTTGACAGAACTTTTTGGAGTTTTACCTCGTGATGGCCCTTTTTTTCAAAGAGCCAATTATGACAGTTTTGTCATTCTACTGAAACCTTGATTTGTGAGGTAAACTGAGTTTTAAGTGAAGAGACACATGGAGACATGCAGCAAAGGGGCCAAAGCTGGATTCTAACCTATGCCCCTGCTGCTGACATGGCCTCAGCCTACATGGGACTGTCACTTATCCTGGGAGCTACCGGGGTGCCCCGGGCCGGCCACGATTTAAACGAACGTCGGCGTCGCGCGGGGGGGGGGAGTGGTGTTCCTACAGCCCCCCCAAGCACGGCAGCTCTGAGCTCCAGGTGGTCAGGTGGGCCCACAGCAGGGGCAGGAAGAGGGTGGCGATGATGCCCGGGACAATGAGCATGATCTGGATGGTCAGCGGGGGGTCCTCCCTGTAGGTGCACAGGGAGAAGTAGGTCCTGTGGACCGACAGGAAGATCTCATCCTTCAGGGATGGCTCTGGACACCACGCCATGTTGGCCACCTTCTCCACGCAGGTCTTCAGCTGGATGTAGGACCTGGAGCAGAGAGAGAGAGAATACGAGGGAGAAAGCAGGAAAGAGAGAGAGAATATGAGGGAAAGAGAGAACATTAAGACATACAAGCTGCAGGCACTAAACAGCATCAGTCTGTCAGAAGGTGGGGGGGGGTGACGTGTTTCCTGTGTGAACACTCCACCCTAACAGACCATCTCCTCCCTCCAGGGACACCAGCCCCAGGGACATGGCCAGTCATACCTAGCTCATTCAGCTGGATTCAGAGTAGTATCACAACATGTACAGACTGGGCCACCCATGTAACATCTGGAAGTATGAAGACAAATGAACAGAGGGCAGCCTTGAGAAACACCCAGGGGATCCAGAAACATCGAACTTTCCCATGACTCAAGGTCATGGTACGTCTCCATAACGACTCAAGGTCATGGTACGTCTCCATAACGACTCAAGGTCACGGTACGTCTCCATAACGACTCAAGGTCACGGTACGTCTCCATAATGACTCAAGGTCACGGTACGTCTCCATAACGACTCAAGGTCACGGTACGTCTCCATAACGACTCAAGGTCATGGTACGTCTCCAACAGGTCACAGTGCAGGTCAGGCTACACAGGACTAATCCAGAAGACAGCAGGTAAGGAGAAGACGCACCATTTCATCTGGGGCCAGGGGCAACTGTCTTGGTAGCCGCTGTTCTTCATATTGTTGTAAAATTCTGGTAAACAGTAATCTTGGACATATCTGTCGAAATTGTGCCGGCTGCATGATGAAATGATATCTCCTTTGCCGAGTCCTAGAAATGAGAGTTGAATTTATAAGTTCAGTTTAATTTTCACTCTATTTATTAGAAAATCTTTTGTCACAAACATTTAAGATTCCCCCAGACAGAGTTCATTTGTTTTTCCAATTTATAAATGTATACTTAAACAAATTGAATTGAAATGCAAAATTGTAGCTTGAAAAGTAACCCATTTCTCCAGGTTAAAGTTTTAAGTTGTGTGAGGTAAACCAGTCAGACTGACCACAGATCAAATCAACAGCTTACCTGTTATTAACAGAAGAATCACACAAATTGTCACTTGATTGGAAGACACTTGAACCTCCATCTATCAGGAAATTTCAAAAGTTTAAACATTGTGTTTTTTTACACCAGACTTGTACCAGGAGGAGACAGACAATCAATGTAATCAATTTAAAATCTAAGTAATTTAGCTTTGTTTATAAAGCCAACATTCCCGTTCAACACAGTCCATTGAACTGTCGGCTACAACACAGACAGCTGCTGCATGATGATAGTGTCCAGTACGAACACTAGTTTTGTACATCGTACAGAATGAGAGTATGTCAGCCTTTACAGCTGTTTTGGATACAAAATATACATGATGAAGTAACTTGCGGTACACACAAAATGCTAAAACCTTTACATACTGTATATCATTTTTTATATTTTACAAACAGGTTTACTGTACTTATAATGTCAAGTCCAGCTGCATCCTGAACATTTTCTCAATGATTGAATCTGTCTCCTGGGATGGAGTCACTAGAAACAGATGTCAGCAGGAATGCAATCCAGATACACGCTGGGTCCTCTCCCAAACCTCAACAACTGTCCAAACTGGTACTGAAAAACCATTCACATAGCCAGAAACCTCTTCAGGAGTAGGTATGAAGAGACCAGTGTATGCAGGACATCTTGAAGTGAAGGCAGGGTAAACATCAACAGGTTTATTCTAGAACATATCTTAACAATATCTGTAAAACCCTCCTTCACAATCTACATACTGGAACTACTGTCTTAATGTAGTTATAACAAAACGTTCCCCTGACATACCTTGATTTGTACCTGTAGCTTAGTTCCTGTTCTGATGAACTGGTCCCAGTAAAAGTAAAAACAAACTAAACAAAGAAAAAAAAAAACAGTGAACAGAGTTGAGGTGAAAAGTTCCAGCTGAATGTCAAGTAGCAGAGAAACTAGTAGCCCTCCACAGCTGCACAGCTAAGCTACTCTCCTCCGGTGATCCAATGGCCTTATCAGTGTGAACGAGCGCTGTCTTATGCAATCTGCAGCCCTGCACCGCTGCACAAGCAGCTTCCTTTCCCAGGCCAAGCCCCCTCTTTCCCAGGCTTTTGCACCCAGCTCCCTGCTCCCTGCTATTCCCTGGTGACCAGGGATCAGCAGGCCGCGTTCTCTAAACCATGCGTACAGTACACAGGCTGACCCCTGGTCGAGGAAGAAAGGGGGGGAGGGGGCAGGGAGGGGGCAGGGGGGGTTGTTGAAGATGTTTTTTCTCTGAAGCCGAGAGACGTACACATTCACCAGCCTCGGATGTACATGCATGCAACAACAGCAAAGAAAACTGCCACACACAAACCGATGAGAAAGCCCATGTATTTCAGCACTTTGAGCCATGTAGTATACCTGCTTCTCAGACCTATGGGGAGGAGAGAGAGAGATATTGATCTGAGGCCAGAGCTCTCTGTGGTGCTGGGAGCAGTGTTCTGTCCCCCTGCTATCTCCAGTGTAATTATATCACATCCATCTGCTAGCACAGACCTGACCCTGTGAGTGCCTGTGCCCAGCAGGGCACAAGAAACCGAGAGGGAGAACACACAGAGACAGGATGAGATGGATGTCGTTTAGCACGCTGTCGGCTTGTTAGATCCAAAACAAGTAAACAACTAGAATTATTTGTAAACTTCTCAATGCAGTCCTGGAAAAGGAAGTAATCGGACAAAAGACATAACATAACCGCAAAAGTCTGCCTGCTCTCGAACTTTTTCCACATTTAATTCCACATTTAAAACTGTCATTGCACATTTCTAAACCAAAATAGAAAAATCTTTTGAACCAGTCACACAAGATTCAATTTCAAAGTGTTCTTAAAACCTAGAAACATTTCTTCTTTGCCTTTGATCTCAGTGGTGTGAAACCATACAGAACAGTTCAACTCCCATTCACTTCTGTGCTTCTGTTTATGTCTGTGCGTGTCTGCCTGGGTCCTCACTATTCAACACACAGCTACACGATAGTAACCTTGTGTAAACAACAGAAGCTTTTAGAAGTCGGATCATCTGACTGTCCTTTAAGCAGGCTACATTCTCAACACACAGGCAGGAGGAGGGACACTGGCTGTGCTGTGTGCTGTCACACCCCAGTCATTCCTTGGAGACTGCATGTTTGAACCTCTGGTTGCCAGAGAGAGTCATAACATTGCAGGACTTGCATGTGCCACGATGACAACGCAAAGGTCTGTATGCTTCTACGTTTTATTATGGATTTCAGTTCAAAGTTTTCTGAATAAATTGGCTTCACATCTGGCACCAGGTGGTGAAAAACTGCTATACTTTTCCTAAATACAGGTAATGGATGCACTGGATACAGGAAAGATGTGATCTGAGCCATATTCAGGTTGGTTTTAGGTACTATTGTATTTAATGGAGTTGTAATTTTGTAATTTTATTACAGTGTGTTCAGTGTCCCCTTACATGGAGGGATTGTTTTCGGTCAGCTGACAGGTTCCCAGTGATGACCCACCAAGCTGAGGAGAATAACGCATACAGTGTCCTGACTGAATGTGTGTCCTGACTGAACGTGTGTCCTGACTGAACGTGTGTCCTGACTGAACGTGTGTCCTGACTGAATGTGCGCTTTTCCAACTTTGCAACTGCTAGTTGAAGTACTCACTGTTTCTCAAAGACACACAAGGATGGCACCCTAGTTGAGTTTCAATACAACCAGCAATTACAGCAGCGATTAAAAAGGTTCGCCCAAATCCTTTCATCTCTGCTCATTCCTACATTGCTGGTTTTTCGTCAGGGTTTACACTTTTGTCCCATTTTCTTCTGAGCTGCCTTGAAGCTTATGTCTGAAGCGTGGAGAATATGACAACCGTTGTGTGTTATTTAATTAGTGTTCACTTAACAGCTACTTGAAAGATAGACCTGTCATGAGTCCTGTGAAAATACCTTTCTGCCCACATGCCACATCTTCTCTTTTTTTCCCTTACAAGTGCTAAAAAATGTAATGTTTCAGGTAATGCCCATTCATCTAATGTTGCTAAGCAACATACACATAATATAATCATAGTTCATTTGAGACTGGAGGAAAGTACTGGAGTGGTCATATGAAAACATTTCCACTTCACTTAGTCGCCGGCATAACACGGTTCTCGACAGAGCAAAACACACACTAGAGACTCACAATGTTCACGTTAAAAGGCTTGTTTGTGAAAGGGAGTGAACGGCCTGTTTGGATAGTTCTTTTTATTGGTGTAATGGAAAGGGTTCTCTCAGATAGGTGCTGAAATGGAAAGCTCCGGTGATGGATGACCTCTACTCATACCTCAGGCGAGAGATAGCGGCCTTCCAGGTCCACGTTGAGGAATGCAAACACTCCTTTGACATGGACAGTCTTGGCTTGGTCTTGCGAGCCTTGACTGTGAAACACAAAAGTGAAATTGACAGTTTGGAACAGCTACAGGAGCTTGTGTCAGACATTCAAGCGGAATCCAAAGAGTCAGTCGGTGCCAGTGTTTACTGCATGGGCTCAAATGACATCAAAACTTGCATTTCCTGGCTGCTGTCTTTCATGCAGCATCTCAGAGCAATGAAGGATGCCTTCGATGAACAAGTGGTGGTCCCTCTCTGTGAAAACCTGTATGTCCTGGAGGAGCATGGTGACCCTGACAGGGCCAGCCTGGTGACTCTGAGCCAGAGCAGCTCCAGAGAGCTGCCGTCTGTCTCCAAGGTGGCCGGCGACCTCTTCACTCTGAGACGCAGGTGGGCTTTGATGCTTCTCCCCGGTCCAATTAGAGAGGAGAACATAAGTCTGCAAAACGTTTGTGTGTGTGCTCAGTCGGGGTCATGCAAGTTTGCTAAAGTTGAATGGCTTGTTCCAGATATCCTTTATAAGAGTTCTGTGGCTGTGCAGCTAGCTAATCAGTGGGTGGATCTGCACCAAAGAGGGAACCGGTGGGAAAGAGGTAGAAAGGAAGGCTGTGGGAGCTTCCAGACGTCACCAATGAGCTCTCCAAGCAGGGAACGAGAACGCAGAAGGAGTTCTGAGCCGTCTGGGTCATTAACGAGGAGAGGGGAGGACCCTGTGGAACAGATCCAGGCTGGGTCCTCGTTAACGAGGAGAGGGGAGGACCCTGTGGAACAGACCCAGGCCAAGCTCAGCCAGCTCAAGGCCGAGCTCCTGGCCTCGACAGGGAGGGAGAAGCAGGTCCGGGCTCTGGAGGCTCGACTGACGGAGGTCTCTGACAGGATCCAGCACCTCCAGGCCCAGCTGGGGCAAGAGAGGCTGAGGGCTGGACGAGGAGTCCAGCTAGAGGCCGACAGGACGGGGAGCAGCCCAGGGTCTACAGAGGGTCTCCTGGACCCAGCGGTGGATGTGAAACAGAGGCTGAAGATGGAGAATTACCAGAGGCGGATACTGCTGGAAGACCTGCTGCTGAACATGGAGATCCTGCCAGCGCTGATTCGCTACACTGACATGGTGAGTTCTATGGTTTTATTAAACCTTGAAATGTGAAAAAAATGTGGACAGCTGGAACCAGAATACAGCTGATATATATTTATATGTGACTAATTGAACAAATTAAACATCTACTTCTTTCTCTTGAGGTGAGAGATCTGTGCAGGCAGTGTGAGGAGAACAGCCAGGCCTTTGAGAACAGCTGGAGGATCAGACTTCCATACATGGACCCCACTAATCAACAGTGTTCAGACAACTCACCCATCAAATCCTCCCAGACTGGAAGCTCTTCCTGACAGATCCAGCAATTTAAGGAAAGAAGTTCAGCCAACTAAATGTTCTGTGTAATTGAGCAGCACAAACTTTTAGCAAACTGCTTTAACACAAGGAAGTAGTTCCCCATACATCAGACTGATGTATGGGGAAACAGCTTGTGATAAATGGTTTGCAGTTTCCAGAACCTACCAAGGTAAACAGTGTTTGCTAAACTGACTTAGTTAAAGTTTTGGCATCTGATTTTGTCCTTTTAAAACTTTTTGTCTTACATCTCTAACCATCCACCAAAGCTTCTGTTAATCTTAAATCATTTGTGTTATTCGAACAATTTAAAATTGCTATTTTGTGGGGTCATGAAACCACAGAATGATAATGATGTTGATGAATGCAGTCTCCCTGTAATTAGGCTGTCTGTCTCATGATGGGTGTGTTAATGATGGCATGCGCTGCTTTAAACACTCAGAGTTTGGCTAAACTCAAACATTCCGTAGAAGAACGTTTTAGACTGTCCACACTCAATCTCAAATTATTTATATCTGGGCACAGTTAGACAACTGTGTATTTTGGCATCAGAATCAGGGTCGGAATAGGTCAGCTCTCAGTTCAAAAGCTCTTAGAAATGCTACAGTTCAGTGACACCAAACAAATTGCTCTGTCTTTGAAAGAAAATCAATTTGAGCCTTGAGGTTGTTTGGACACAGTGTCTAGGAGGGTGCATGTGCTTCCCATGATCCGTGTTCAGTGTCTAGGAGGGTGCATGTGCTTCCCATGATCCGTGTTCATGCCAGCGTCTGGTGCTGAGCCAGGACCACAGTGTGCGTCTGTGTACACAGTGTGAGTGGACTGCATGTGACGGCCTCCATTTGTGAGTACAAGTAAATAAATGAAATAAGAAAAGGATTTGAAAATGCTCAAAGGGTTGTATTTGCGTGCATTAACTGCAAAGGTCCGCAAACGAGTAAAAAAAATAATAATCTTAGTGTCATGTATAACCTGCGGTCAAATGAAGCTCACATGAAATACTGAGAGCAAAAAGCGTTCCAAAGGTTAGCTTCAGTAGGCAGCAGCTGTCCTGAGCAGCACTGTTTCCAGCTGACAGACCGGGTATGGCGCTCGTCGGAGTGTCTTGGTAACGGCAGTCATGGAGACGAGAGAGTGGCCCGGCAGGCGTTGGCTCACACGTCAGCCCAGACTTTTCACCCCGAGACTTGACACCAGATTTGACACCACGAGGCAACGCTATCCCAGCATGCACCCTGGGGTCAGAAACAGGATGTGGAACAGTGTGTGGAATGGAAAGGTCTCCCGTTGGCTCTCTGTCTCCCAGCGTGGCACGCTGGGAAGCCTCCACAGGTGATGTTGGAAGCACACGCTCACACCAGGACACGAGATGCTGCTTCAGAGCCGCTCACGTTCACCTTAACGTGGCGTAAACGACAGCAGGGCAGGGGTAGAGGCCCGAGGGGGTGGCCACGGTCTGATTCTCTCTCTGCAGTCCCTGCACAGTTAGCCAGCTGATGAGGTTCAATCCTGAGGACAGTCGATACAATGAAATTGCATTCAATGCATCTCCTACACTCAAATTAGCATCTTGGAACAAAGTCTCTCCAATCGTATAACTCGTCACACGGTAAGTGGTATCAGATCGGGCTGTTTTACGGCTGTTTGACAGACCAGAAGAGAGGTCAAGCTCTCACAGAGGATAGGCTATCTTTAGAGCATTTTTTCTTTTTTTCACAGGGAAAGAACAGCATCTAAACAAACCGTTTTAGACATTGTTGGACTGCTTGAAGATTTAAAGTAACTCTATTTGTTCAAGTGTCTAGATGTCATGGACTGTCAATGGGCAGGCCAGAAATATTACATTAATGCATCACTAGCACTGTGCTGTGAAACTCCTCAGGAAAGTCATGCTTATTGAACTTATACTAAGGTATAAGTTCCTTTACAAAAATGTACTTTCCAATTACATCCTGTAGCCAAAGTCCATGTAGAAAAGTACCTTATCTTTCTTCTCACACAGACAACACAAATCTAACATTCCCTCGATTGCAAAGCTGCCTTTAAAAACAAACAAAGCAAAATGTTAGGCGATAGGACCCTGCAGATCCCAGTCCAGCTTTCACCTCCTTGTTGACAGAATGAACGGTAACAACCTTCCACCTATAGTTCACGTCAGTAACTCTGAGCTAACTTAACTTTTATCACCCAGTCAGCGTAACATAGCAACACAATGGTGCTACACATCGTCTGGGTAGCTCTGCTCGCGTGCTGGGTGCTGCCTGGCCTCCAGCAGGGGGACTTGATATTCCGCTGCCCGAGCTGCACGGCGGAGCGACAGGCCGCCTGTCCGAGGCTTGTCGCTAGCTGTGTGGAGATCGTGCGTGAACCGGGCTGCGGCTGCTGTCCGGTGTGTGCCCGTCTTGAGGGGGAGCTGTGCGGCGTCTACACACCGCGCTGCTCCACCGGGCTGAGGTGCTACCCTAGCGCGGACTCGGTGCTGCCGTTGGAGCAGCTCGTTAAAGGGTTGGGCCGGTGCTCGCGCAAAGTGGACCTGGAACCAACGTCGGGTCAGGAATACCTGGACGCAAGTGGTGAGTAGCATCGGTTTGTAATGTTGTTAGAAATGTTTTACACGTAGATGCCATATATACGCAAACATGTTTAAATGTAGATTTTAAAAGGTGTTTGGAAATGTCTCAGAAACAGCACTGAAGACCATCTGCAATAGATGAATGGGCTGTAGTCATGTCATGGATGTGGACTGAATTGTGTGTTTAATGGTGGAGGATATGCTTCATTCAAATATATGATTCAATGCTAGAAAGAGTTCGGATAATTCAGTCTGAGATTACATACATTTAAAGCAGTTTCCATGGAACACAAGTCTCTTTAAACTAACTGGTAACACAGCCAGGGTACACATCCATAAGCTCAATGCAAACAAGCTAATCTCCTGGAGTCTACTATCGGACAACCCCATCCCTGAAACTTTGACAGGAAACGGGACGTTTTGGAACTTGAGTTCTCCTGAAACGATCATTTCCTCCCTGTCACCAAACACCTCTGCTACGACGTCAGCCATCTTTCACCTGGTATACGTCATACAGCAGTGCTGCTGCTTTGTCATCCAGCCTGCTGAGGCCATCGTTGCATCATACCATGGACAGGAGGGTTTCCATGCCTCTCTGACATCAGGACTTAGCGGTGCTAGCCAGGTTAGCAGAACACAGGGCCAAATCAAGTTCAAAGTGACACAAACCTTGGAATGTTCCTTTTAATGGATTGGTCTGTGAACATGGACCTTCCACACGCAGGCTATTGAGCTGTGGAGTCTAAGTATACACAGCACTGTTTGACTTAAAGTACAAAAAAAGTATTGACATTGTGACGTTTTTGCTGAAATTGGAGGGAGAGGGGTTTAAAAGGGGAAAAGGGCGAGAGGTAAAGGTTTTTGGCAGAGATTTGGATGACAACGTCGGACTTTGATCGCCAGCTTTTCCAGTCATCATAGACAGAGCCTTGTCACAACAACGGTCTCAGAGAGTCCTGTGCTCACACAGGAGGGAGAGAGCAGAGAGCCTGTGCTCACACAGGAGGGAGAGAGCAGAGAGTCTGTGCTCACACAGGAGGGAGAGAGCAGAGAGTCTGTGCTCACACAGGAGGGAGAGAGCAGAGAGCCTGTGCTCACACAGGAGGGAGAGAGCAGAGAGTCTGTGCTCACACAGGAGGGAGAGAGCAGAGAGCCTGTGCTCACACAGGAGGGAGAGAGCAGAGAGCCTGTGCTCACACAGGAGGGAGAGAGCAGAGAGTCTGTGCTCACACAGGGGGGGAGAGAGCAGAGAGTCTGTGCTCACACAGGAGGGAGAGAGCAGAGAGTCTGTGCTCACACAGGAGGGAGAGAGCAGAGAGCCTGTGCTCACACAGGAGGGAGAGAGCAGAGAGTCTGTGCTCACACAGGAGGGAGAGAGCAGAGAGTCTGTGCTCACACAGGAGGGAGAGAGCAGAGAGCCTGTGCTCACACAGGGGGGAGAGAGCAGAGAGCCTGTGCTCACACAGGGGGGAGAGAGCAGAGAGCCTGTGCTCACACAGGAGGGAGAGAGCAGAGAGCCTGTGCTCACACAGGAGGGAGAGAGCAGAGAGTCTGTGCTCACACAGGAGGGAGAGAGCAGAGAGCCTGTGCTCACGCAGGAGGGAGAGAGCAGAGAGCCTGTGCTCACAC
Organism: Thaleichthys pacificus; assembly: GCA_023658055.1. Classification (NCBI taxonomy): domain Eukaryota; kingdom Metazoa; phylum Chordata; class Actinopteri; order Osmeriformes; family Osmeridae; genus Thaleichthys; species Thaleichthys pacificus. Next base: position 21,766,845 of record CM042867.1, on the reverse strand, counting down.
AGGAGGGAGAGAGCAGAGAGTCTGTGCTCACACAGGGGGGAGAGAGCAGAGAGTCCTGTGCTCACACAGGAGGGAGAGAGCTCTGAGCCTGTCAGCTGAACAAGAAGCTGGGCACAGTGGTCGTCCCTCTGTGACAAATGTGGTCAGAGTTGTTCGATGTACAAGGCTAGTATTAGCAGGCCATGGTTCTTGAATGTGATTTTATAGTTCAAATGAACACCCAGAAGTTTTGAACCCAGGCTGCTGCGGTAAGGCCTCAGCCTACATGGTATGCTTACTACCGGGGCACCTCACAATCCTTTATTTATGACAATTCATGTCTTCTACCATTCTGTGCTTCAATTCTCATTTGTCAGCTGTGAGGTTCTCCAGTTGTCTGTGTTGTTGTGTGACCGGTCGGGCCCTCTGCCCTCCCCGTTCTCCCACGCTCCGCTGCAGTCTGCCTCCTGACAGGGAATGCCCTTGTTGCCCCCGGGCACTGTAAGTGTGCCCAGACCTGCCTCCTCCCTTTCATACCCTCACCTGTATGTGTGTGTGTGTGTGTGTAAGAGAGAGAGACATAGAGATACAGAGAGTGAAATAGAAAGAGTGCGCAAGAAAGAGAGAGAGAGAGAAAGAGCCCTTTAGGTCTGATCTACATGTTGTTACCTGCAATCGTGGAGAGGATTTCTTGTTCTTCATGTGTAAACTGCAGCTTTATTCCTAACTATACCACAGGATTACTATCAAGATAGTAATATGGCACGATTCAGTCACTAAAATTAACAGACAAATGAATGATATGCAAGGCGAACTACCACTTCATAATATCCACCTAGATTTTGCTATCTCAGACCCTTTTTCATGATGTGAGCAGCTGTTTCGCAATCTAATCTTGGTCCTGCTCAAGACCTCACACGAATATTAGACTGATGTGACTGAATTGGCAGTCATCAAGCTTGACTTGCAATGTAATAACTGTGTGCAACCACTCCTTATTTCTGTGGTAACCATCGACAGCTGATGTGCTCTAAGCACGAACCACAGGCAAACTTAGAAAGAAAGGAGGAAACTAAAAAGACTGATCTTGAAGTGTTTGGAAAACCCGAGGAGAAATTGGCTATCGAAACAAGTGCTGTTGATATTCTCCAAATCAGTTCAATTATTGATAATCCCTCCAGCCCACAGCTCCTGTGACAGCAGTTGAGGCACAAGGGTTCACAAGCAGCAGGACTCGAGGCACGAGGGTTCACAAGCAGCAGGACTCGAGGCACGAGGGTTCACAAGCAGCAGGACTCGAGGCACGAGGGTTCACAAGCAGCAGGACTCGAGGCACGAGGGTTCACAAGCAGCAGGACTCGAGGCACGAGGGTTCACAAGCAGCAGGACTCGAGGCACGAGGGTTCACAAGCAGCAGGACTCGAGGCACGAGGGTTCACAAGCAGCAGGACTCGAGGCACGAGGGTTCACAAGCAGCAGGACTCGAGGCACGAGGGTTCACAAGCAGCAGGACTCGAGGCACGAGGGTTCACAAGCAGCAGGACTCGAGGCACGAGGGTTCACAAGCAGCAGGACTCGAGGCACGAGGGTTCACAAGCAGCAGGACTCGAGGCACGAGGGTTCACAAGCAGCAGGACTCGAGGCACGAGGGTTCACAAGCAGCAGGACTGCTTGAAAGGATCCTTGGTTAGGATCGTTCCACCGGGACGGAGCTTGATTTGGTGACTGTTTTAGAGAGTTATCCAAACCTGGATTGTTTTAAATGATTGGATTCTGAAACGCACACGCATGCATGTAGCTCACAACTAAAGGATGGCGAATCCTGATACAGGCAAGACTGCCCTCTCCAGGGCTCCACCATCATTACTCAGCACGACACGTCCCTCACCCGGACAGCAGGTCATTACTCAGCACGACACGTCCCTCACCCGGACAGCACGTCCCCCACCCGGACAGCAGGTCCCCCACCCGGACAGCAGGTCCCCCACCCGGACAGCAGGTCCCCCACCCGGACAGCAGGTCCCCCACCCGGACAGCAGGTCCCCCACCCGGACAGCAGGTCGAACATTAGAATAACGAGCCACCAGCAGCCCTACACAGCCAGCTACCTCCCCTCCACAAGAGCCAACATGTATGTTCCTCGTGACACAGCAGAAGCTCATCTAGGCCTGTCTCTGCTGCTTCTGATGAAGCTGAGTGATTAGAAACATTCTCCTCACGGAGCTGTTAAACCAGCTGAGAGGAGGGAACAGATGCAGATCCGGTTGGGGCCGCAAATAGAACCGCCTGTGGGCATGCAGTCCTTTTAGATTTGTGATTACATTTATTTCGCTCGTGGAGGACGTTTGCAAAAGAGTTCTTTGAGGAGTTGAACAAGGAGCTTGGGGGTGTTCGTGCTAGATAAAATCCATAATTCATCATTCGTTGTTTTATGGTTTTGCTCATCAGCCAACTCATTTCGTTTGGTTACACAGTGTAACATATCCACTATCTATTTCATCAGTGTGCAAAAGGCAAAGCTCACCTAAAGAAGAAAGTTGAGCTTCAGTATTCAGTTGAAAAATTGTCTTCAGATCATGAACTTGTTGAGAAATCTTGAGCGTGACCATGGCAACACGTCAGACTCCAAGCAACATGGTAAATATAGCAGATTACTCACGCTGTGTTATGAAACTTCTAGAAAAGCAGAGTTCAGGCGTAACGTTCAATGCCAGAGTTCAGACAGCTTGTGACAGGTAAGATGGTGTTGCTAAGGATTTGGTGTTTTAGTTGATTCCAGTTTATTAACAACGTTTGAGAAACTCAAAGCAAACAAACTGACAGTTGCTGGCAAAATCCCATGTTTTCACACAAACCAGGTTGTCTGTACTGCGGGTAATGTGAAAACGATTCCATTACTTTCTATTATTTTGAAGATTATGGCAGCACGTCAATATTGTTCAATCATGACAGTAAGAAATCAACCAAAACGCTGCTGGAGACGATTAAGAGGCTGAACATCATCCTGTAAAACAAACACACACATCCCTCCACCCTGAGAGAGTACACACTATCACTGAACACCACTCACACACACACCCAACACACCCACTCTCACTGAACACATCTCACACACACATACACACACCCAACACACACAGACACCCTCTCCCTTCTCCCTCTCTCCCAGACACGGTGCCTGTGAATACCTGGGCAGAGTCACAGGGTTGCTGTTCCTTCCAGGAGTGATTTACAGTCTCAGAGTCTCCTGTTTGTGCTTCCCTAATTACAGATGAGAGTTAGTGGAGCGAGACACACGCACACACACACACGCACGCACACACACACACAGCCTCTGGCAGGTAGTTCAGGTAAAGAGTTCTTACTCAGCAGGAATAGCAGTCAAAGTGCTTCCATCCTGCTTGTGTGCTCTCTCCCACTGCCTGGCTGTGAAGTTACTGCCCTCAGTCAACAGTCTAGTCTCACACAGACTTTGTTGGAAAGAGTCGCTCACTTTCAATTACTGTATTATTATTTTACAGTAAAAACTTTGTAGTTACTGCAGGTCAGAATCCAGTCTGAGGAGACTCTTGAAAGAGAAGCACAAACGAGCTGTCATGAGCACATCTGGGGTTCAATCCATGGAAACACCTTGTGTCCCCAGTGGGACTGAATGAGGGACTGCTGTGAGGCACGCGTCCCAAACCTGCTGATCACTCAGCCTGGGTGACATGTGGCTGGGGGTGGAGCTATGTCAAATAGGTCACCTTGATGAGCCAAGACCCTTCTGCTTTCAGTCGGCGGCAGTGTTGGTGTCCATGCTATGATGCCAAGAACATGTCTTGTATGTATTCTGACAGATTCCATCTAAGGAGAAGTGTTGATGGGTGACAGTGAGAGACAGCTTCACAATGTTGAAGTGGTTTTTCAAACTGTGGTTAGACACAAGGCGAGGAGCTGGATATTCAGGCTTCCATACAGGTTCCAGGGTTCAGCTCCTCACTCACTTCTTCCTTCTCTCTCTCTCTCTACAAAACAAGAAAAATATGAACATTCAGTTGGGCAAAAGTGCATGAGTCCTTCAGAGCATTTGAGACTGTCGCCAATCAAATGACTGTCCTGACCACTTCTGACAGGGTTTTTGCCCTGCAGGAAGTGACATCAGAGTGAGGCGTACTCGCACCATGCCCCAGGGAGTCATGGAAACCATTGTGTGTCAGAGTCACAGAATGGCTTCACATTGTTTGACTCAACCTGTCATTAGAAAACAGTCCCTTTGAAAGCTCCTCATGATTAAAGAGAGAGCAAATGTCTGTGTGTTTTTTTTATGTGTGTTTGTGAGAGAACAGATGTACTTGAGTCACAGTATGAACTGTAGTTTACAGTAACTACACCTGCTGTATGTCATCCATTGGCAGATCTCTGCTTACCGAAAGTATCGACAGTTTTGAGTTTATAAACTGGACCTTGTTTACTTCTGAGTGCTCATTGGACCCTGAAGGGTTATAAACATTTTAAATCAAATTAAGGTTTTGCACAATATGATGTGCCAATAATTCTGTCCAGCGTGATTCTTGAAAGAATAACTGTAAACAAACATCGGCAGTTCTCTTAACCCAACAGCTCAAGCCGCTAACCCAAAACAGGCCAGTGTTCCGTCAAAACCAAAGTCGATTGAATCCCTTACAATATGTCATCAGAAACTCAATTTCATGAAGTAAAAAAACGGATTGTGCAAGTTGTAGCATATTTAGTCATTTAGTCATTCAGCAGACGCTCTTATCCAGAGCGACTTACAGTAAGTACAGGGACATTCCCCCCGAAGCAAGTAGGGTGAAGCGCCTTGCCCAAGGACACAACATCATTTGGCGCAGCCGGGAATCGAACCGGTAACCTTCAGATTACTAGCCCGACTCCCTCACCGCTCAGCCACCTGACTCCTATCCCCGGAACAGTTCAGTATACTGAAGATGCGCATGTCTTGTTTCCATTTTAACATTCTTGAGCATGAAGTCAGTATTTGTGTAATCATTAACAAGCATGTCTGTATGTGTGTGTGTATGTGAATTATTATGTGTGTGTTGTTACGTGTGTGTGTGGCCCCACAGTGGAGGTGCCGACCACTGACAGCCCTGTGTACTGGAGGCCTCCGCTGGAGAACGCCAGGCTGCGGGGCAAGGCGTCCGCTGTGCTGCAGTACCACAACGACATCAAGTCCCGCATGAAAATCAACTGCCAAGAAATACCCAGGGGCCACACACAGCCTCAGGTGAGACACATCCAGGGGCCACACACAGCCTCAGGTGAGACACATCCAGGGGCCACACACAGCCTCAGGTGAGACACATCCAGGGGCCACACACACCCAGGGGCCACACACAGCCTCAGGTGAGACACATCCAGGGGCCACACACACTCAGGGGCCACACACAGCCTCAGGTGAGACACATCCAGGGGCCACACACAGCCTCAGGTGAGACACATCCAGGGGCCACACACAGCCTCAGGTGAGACACATCCAGGGGCCACACACAGCCTCAGGTGAGACACATCCAGGGGCCACACACAGCCTCAGGTGAGACACATCCAGGGGCCACACACAGCCTCAGGTGAGACACATCCAGGGGCCACACACAGCCTCAGGTGAGACACATCCAGGGGCCACACACAGCCTCAGGTGAGACACATCCAGGGGCCACACACAGCCTCAGGTGAGACACACTCAGGGGCCACACACAGCCTCAGGTGAGACACATCCAGGGGCCACACACAGCCTCAGGTGAGACACATCCAGGGGCCACACACAGCCTCAGGTGAGACACACTCAGGGGCCACACACAGCCTCAGGTGAGACACATCCAGGGGCCACACACACCCAGGGCCTCAGGTGAGACACATCCAGGGGCCACACACAGCCTCAGGTGAGACACATCCAGGGGCCACACACAGCCTCAGGTGAGACACATCCAGGGGCCACACACAGCCTCAGGTGAGACACATCCAGGGGCCACACACAGCCTCAGGTGAGACACATCCAGGGGCCACACACAGCCTCAGGTGAGACACACTCAGGGGCCACACACAGCCTCAGGTGAGACACACTCAGGGGCCACACACAGCCTCAGGTGAGACACATCCAGGGGCCACACACAGCCTCAGGTGAGACACATCCAGGGGCCACACACACCCAGGGGCCACACACTGAAGGCCCAGAATCTTCCCTCCTGCCTCTCTCTCCCAGAACCATCCCAGACAGGAAGCGTTTGCCTGCTGCAGGTCATTAAGGACTCAGGAAGCTCCGTTCCCCTTGTCTCCACAGGGGTCAGAGGTCACCTGGCGGGGATGTTGCTCAACACAGCAGTGCCCTCTTCTGGGTACACACACACACACACACACACACACATACAGATCCACACTCCCCGCACCCCCCCCCCCACACACACACACTCATAATAGGGTATGTCACACCATGCCATCTGCAACCCTGTGCCTGTCCCACCACCACCCCAACTCCCAGAAACTCTCGTAAATAACCAATGAAGCACACACATACATACACACACATAATAATACACACACGAATACACACACACACATTCTCTGAAACGCCGGCTGATATGCAGCAGTCTGAAGGGCTCTCCTTGTTTCCCGCATGCAAATGAGCGCGGCCTCTGGGGCGTGGCCTGGGGGCGTGGCCTTGGGGGCGCCCGAGAGGAACCACAAGTGTTTGGATCCTCTGGAACAATGATATACATGCCTGCATTTTCCCCCTCATTTAACAGACCGCATCGCAGCATTTAACAGACCGCATCGCAGCAAAACTCCTGATATGGGGGCCGACAAAGACAATCGATGAGAGTGCTGGAGGCAGCGCTGGAGGCAGCACGGGGGATGATGCGTAACGGGGGGGGCTGGGGGCGGCTGGGGGGGCTGGGGGCGGCTGGGGGGGGGCTGGGGGTGGCTGGGGGCAGCTGGGGACACTCTGTCCCTAGCCTTGTTGTCCAGGTCCAGTGTTTTCACACAGGTCCCGGCATGGTGATGCTGTTTGTTCGTGGGTGGTCGCGGGGGACCTGTGTGAAAACACTGCTGAAATTCATTTGAACTACTTTCTAACTGTGTCTAATCAAGCTTGCCCGGCTTAGCATAATGAAGCTCACAGAGTGAGTCCCCCCCCACCAGACATGCTCAAGTACGCACTCACCGGCTTTTAGAATATTTTGTTTGTGTTTCACCAAGATCAGGTGTGTGTGTGTGTGTGTGCGTGAGTGTGTATAGGTCTGCGTGTGTGTAGGTCTGTGTGTGTGTGTGTGTGTAGGATAGTTTCACCTGACTGAGCCTCCCCCTGCAGCCTCTCTCATCTCCAGCCAGGTCAGCGGAGCACAGCGCTCTGTCAGACACTGCACTGTGCTGGAGGTGTGTGTGTGTGTGTGTGTCAGACGCTGCACTGTGCTGGAGGTGTGTGTGTGTGTGTGTGTGTGTCAGACGCTTCACTGTGCTGAAGGTGTGTGTGTGTCAGACGCTTCACTGTGCTGAAGGTGTGTGTGTCAGACGCTTCACTGTGCTGGAGGTGTGTGTGTGTGTGTCAGACGCTGCACTGTGCTGGAGGTGTGTGTGTGTGTGTGTCAGACGCTTCACTGTGCTGGAGGTGTGTGGGTGTGTGTCAGACGCTTCACTGTGCTGGAGGTGTGTGTGTGTGTGTGTCAGACGCTGCACTGTGCTGGAGGTGTGTGTGTGTGTGTCAGACGCTGCACTGTGCTGGAGGTGTGTGTGTGTGGGGGGGGTTTCAGTCTAGAGGTCTCCTGGACTTTGAAACCAGGTGAGTTTAACAATAGCCACCATTACATCCTGCTGTGTTGGGCTCTCAACTGTGCTGCAATTAAACTGTAACTGTAACACTGCACTATATGAGAAGTAGTTGTTCCTGTGTCCTATCCTGTCAGAGCCCCTGCCAACAGGAGCTCAGCAGGGTGCTGGAGCACATCTCCAAGATGACCTTCCAGGACAACAGGGGCCTGCTGGAGAATCTCTACAAGCTCAAATTCCCCAACTGTGACAAGCATGGTCACTATAACCTCAAACAGGTGAGCCTGTGTGCCAATCTGTGTGTCTGTGAGAATATGTGCATGTGTGTGAATCTGTGTGTGTGTGTTTGTCTTTATTTAGATGTGTTGTAGTTAACAGGGTTCCACATGCTTTACAAACATGTTAAGAAACAGACTTGTTAGAATTTCAATTCACAGTGTAGGTAACAAAGAATTTCTGTACATTTCTGTATATATATTATCAAGCATTTGAAGAACCAGCATTGTACAGTACCAACCCAGAAACCTGTCTGTGTACTGGATATCTGCAGATCTAATTAGCAAACTAGTTACCTTAAATAAAAGCTTGTCTCAGGATACAGATATTCTCAAGCAAAGGCCCCTTTGCCCCTCTCCCTTTGTTTCAGTCTCTCCACATCTCTCTCTCTCTCTCTCCCCTCTCTCTCTCTCTCTCTCTCTCTCTCTCTCTCTCTCTCTCTCTCTCTCTCGCTCCCCCCCCCCCCCTCTCTCTCTCTCTCTCTCTCTCTCTCTCTCTCTCCTCTCTGTCTCTCTCCTCTCTCTCTCCTCTCTCCTCTCTCTCTCTCTGTCCTCTCTCTCTCCTCTCTCTCTCTTTCACCTCTCTCTGTCTCTCTCTCTCACCTCTCTGTCTCTCTCTCTCTCTCTCTCTCTCTCGCTCCCCCCTCTCTCTCTCCCTCTCTCTCTCCCTCTCTCTCTCGCTCCCCCCCCTCTCTCTCTCTCTCTCTCTCTCTCTCTCTCATCTCACATGCCCACAAGAAGTACAGCTTTTTTTTCGAAAATACCTTGGGTTGTGTTCCGGCAAAAAACATCCACAACCCTCCCCACTCCTGGGCTGTGTCGCTGACACCACCAGCACCCCTCCCCCCTCCAGCAGCATGTTGTCAACAAGGAGCAGGCCACAGTGTCTCATCCCCAGTTACCAGATCACCCAGTTACCAGATCACCCAGTTACCAGGTTAACCAGTTACCAGATCACCCAGTTACCAGGTCATAAAACCCTCCCAGACATTCACCTGCTGGAAGACTTCGAGAGCAGGAAGAATTTGAAGAGTTTTCTTTGCCTGTCTGTCTGTCAGTGATGCTCAACATATCTTTCGAGCTGGTCTGGCCCAAACAGTCAAGCAGCATTTTGTGTGTCTGCCGTTATAATCCTGTCCCGCTGTGTCCGAGGTCGATCAATTACATGGGATGCAGAGGGGAGGGATACAAAGGGCGAATGAAGAGGAAATGATTGTTTTAAGAAACAGAAGTAACATGTTGGTTCCCAGGGCTCACGAGAACAGCACCTCCACAACTCCTGATTGTTTTAGTCACCCAGCCGTCCCTCTGCTAATTACTGTAACTGTCACTTTTTGTTCTTTCTCATTGAACAAAAAAAAAAGGATAGTCTGTTCTTTTCTGGGGGGCGGAGGATTTTTGTTTTGTTTCCTCTCCCGCGCTCGGCGTATAGCTGTGTCCAGTTCAATTAGGACCTCATTTTTGGGGGTGAGAGAGAAAAGAGGTCTCGGTTGGGGGTCTGGTGGTCTGCTGGCATGCCGTGGGGAGGCAGGGGAGAGGCAGGGGAGAGGCAGGGGAGAGGCAGGGGGGAGGCTAGGGGGTGGGCGGGGCGTGGAGGCAGGGGGGAGGCTAGGGGGTGGGCGGGGCGTGGAGGCAGGGGAGAGGCAGGGGGGAGGCTAGGGGGTGGGCGGGGCATGGAGGCAGGGGGGAGGCTAGGGGGTGGGCGGGGCGTGGAGGCAGGGGGGAGGCTAGGGGGTGGGCGGGGCGTGGAGGCAGGGGGGAGGCAGGGGGGAGGCAGGGGGAGGCAGGGGGAGGCAGGGGGAGAGCATGGCCAAGGAATGGGCTGTTATTGGGGTTGTGGAGCCCAACCCCTTCTGTCTATCCAGAATCTCGTCCAATAGCATCATGTCGCCTGTCCTACGCCCCTGTCACACCCCCTCCTGTACACCACTTACACACACCCCCCCTCCTGTACACCACTCACACACACACCCTCCTGTACACCACTCACACACACCCCCCCTCCTGTACACCACTCACACACACACCCCCTCCTGTACACCACTCACACACACACCCCCTCCTGTACACCACTCACACACACACCCCCTCCTGTACACCACTCACACACACACCCCCTCCTGTACACCACTCACACACACACCCCCTCCTGTACACCACTCACACCCCCCCCCTCCTGTACACCACTCACACACACACCCCTCCCCTGCTTCTGCCCCGGAGTCTTCCTCCTCCCCCCTCATCATAACAACTCTGTTTCCCACCGTGTGCCTGTGGATGTCTGTGTAGAGGGTATGTGTGCACGCACGTGTGGTTCTGTGTGTGTACTGACGTGTGTGTGTGTGTACTGACGTGTGTGTGTGTGTGGTTCCAGTGCAACATGTCCACCCACGGCCAGAGGGGAGAGTGCTGGTGCGTGGACCCCCTTACAGGGGTCTACATCCCCACGTCCCCCCGGGTGAGAGGAGACCCCAACTGCAGCATGTACCTGGAGGAGCAGGAGACCCCCCCCCACCCCAGCCCTCCTGCAGGAGTGACTGCCCCGCCCCAGCCCAGCCCTCCTGCAGGAGTGACTGCCCCGCCCCGCCCCAGCCCTCCTGCAGGAGACCCCCCCCCCCCCAGCCCAGCCCTCCTGCAGGAGACCCCCCCCCCCAGCCCAGCCCTCCTGCAGGAGTAACTGCCCCACCCCAGCCCTTCTGCAGGAGTGACTGCCCCGCTCCAGCCCAGCCCTCCTGCAGGAGACCCCCCCCCCCAGCCCAGCCCTCCTGCAGGAGACCCCCCCCCCCCCAGCCCAGCCCTCCTGCAGGAGACCCCCCGCCCCAGCCCAGCCCTCCTGCAGGAGACCCCCCCACCCCAGCCCTCTTGCAGGAGTGACTGCCCCGCCCCAGCCCTCCTGCAGGAGACCTCCCCCGCCCTCCTGCAGGAGACCCCCCCCCCCACCCCAGCCCTCCTGCAGGAGACCCCCCCCCCACCCCAGCCCTCCTGCAGGAGACCTCCCCCGCCCCAGCCCTCCTGCAGGAGACCTCCCCCGCCCTCCTGCAGGAGGACCCCCCCCCCACCCCAGCCCTCCTGCAGGAGTGACTGCCCCACCCCAGCCCTCCTGCAGGAGTGACTTGCCCCGCCCCAGCCCTCCTGCAGGAGACCCCCCCCCACCCCAGCCCTCCTGCAGGAGACCTCCCCCCGCCCCAGCCCTCCTGCAGGAGACCCTTCCCGCCCCAGCCCTCCTGCAGGAGACCCCCCCCACCCCACCCCTGGGGAGGGCAGGAGTGACACCTCAGCTGCCCCCGCTCTGCATCTGCTCATTCAGTCCACTACGACACCATTTCATTAGCGTGTTTACTTGAAGAATGTGTACCTATCGACTCACTCTGAGGCAACATATGATATTAAAGCTTAAAAGAGAACCATATTAATAACCATCGTCATCCCAATTAATGTCCTAACAATAAACGTGGTGAAATCCTGGTCAATATGTGGGTGCGTTTGGTGTGTATGTACCAGAGCGTGTGTGTGTGATAGATCTTGTGTGACTTTGTGTGTGTGTTTGTGTGTGCAGCAGCTATGCCTCCTGCTATTCATAGGTGCGGTCTTGAGAGTTGCATGGATGCCTGAATTTACACAATGCTAATCACGGGGCTGCCGTGCATGGGATACGACTGCTTCACCAGGCAGCCTAAAACTGGCATGAGTGCAGCTGCTTGGATTTGTGGCATGTAACGTCCAACCCTCTCACCACAGACCAGTCAGTAGGTGTTGAATTCACAAAGTCCCCCCAAAGCCCTTGACATAAAACAACCCTGCCTGCATGTAGGACATTTTACTATCATTCAAGAGATTTAAATGATGTCGTAAATGTATAAATACAAAATACATCTGTCACGTTACCAGAAATGATAGAATTATGAGCTCCAGTAAGATAAGTGTTTGTTTACCTCAGTACTAGGGTTTAACAGCTCCTCTGTGAATGTGAAGGGTTCTGCTGAGGCCTATCTCATGCCATCATGGTTAGGCTTTCTTCTACATCAAGCAGCAGCAGGAGAGAGACAAGGAGCGCATGTAGGCAGAGTCTAGTCCCTGCATCAGTCTCCATGTCCTCCAGCACTCTCTCCCCCAGCTGTGTGTGTGTGTGTGTCTGTCTAACCTTGTTGGTCTGCATTTGTGTGTTTGAGGGGGAAGGGTACCTGGGGGTCAAGAGGGAGGTAGCTGACATGGGGAGGAGGGGGTGAGGGGTGTGTGTGTGGTGGGTTACTAATGAAGTGTTGACATGAGGTAAGTTTGGGACACAGTGATACTACAGTAAATGGTTTAAAACGTCTATAAATAAACGTTGGTTCGTCCGCTATGCCGATGCTTTGGGTTTCACACGCACTTACACACTTTTAGGCAAACACAAGGACAGGATAATGCTTGGTCACAAGGCACAAGCACACATCTCTTCAGTGCTGGAGGGGTGAGGAGACATGCTGGAGGTTAGAGGGACCAGCTCCTCCACCTAGCCTCCGTACTGGACCATCAAATAAACACATAAACATGTAGAGATGGAGGGAACATTCACATACACACATGGCTACACAGACACTGTCTGAAGAATCCTACCTCAGTGAGTCGAAAAGGTACAAGCCTAAAACACTGACGAGACCTGCCAGTACAGCAGGTCAGCCCTGCCAACACTACGCCCCAGGCAGCTGTCAGTGTTGCAGGGTGATTTGTAACTGAAATGATTCAACTCAGGAGTGGTGTAAACAGAGCCTTTCCGAAGCGCCGGCCAAAACTGGCACATTTACAGCAGCATCTGACTGCTGTGACCTCCGACCTTCTGTGTGTTCCAGCATGAGATGTTCCGATGCCCACCTAGTCGCTGTCACTATGGTAACGAGAGCCTCCGAAGCGTTGGTTTTATGATGTTGTGCTGTGGTTTGGATGGTTTTGATGGAGCTTGATGACATGCCGGTTATTTACAGAACTGTGGGGATGATGGTAGTGTCAGAGAGTTACCTTTCTGGATACACTCTTGCCCCAGGGGTGGACACTACTTACCTTCCTGCCCCTGGCACTACCTACCTTTGGTGCTACTGGTGGCCTCCAGGCATGGGTCTCTGTTCCACCAGGCATGGGTCTCTGTTCCACCAGGCATGGGTCTCTGTTCCACCAGGCATGGGTCTCTGTTCCACCAGGCATGGGTCTCTGTTCCACCAGGCATGGGTCTCTGTTCTCCAGGCATGGGTCTCTGTTCCACCAGGCATGGGTCTCTGTTCCACCAGGCATGGGTCTCTGTTCCACCAGGCATGGGTCTCTGTTCTCCAGGCATGGGTCTCTGTTCCACCAGGCATGGGTCTCTGTTCCACCAGGCATGGGTCTCTGTTCTCCAGGCATGGGTCTCTGTTCCACCAGGCATGGGTCTCTGTTCCACCAGGCATGGGTCTCTGTTCCACCAGGCATGGGTCTCTGTTCTCCAGGCATGGGTCTCTGTTCCACCAGGCATGGGTCTCTGTTCCACCAGGCATGGGTCTCTGTTCTCCAGGCATGGGTCTCTGTTCCACCAGGCATGGGTCTCTGTTCTCCAGGCATGGGTCTCTGTTCCACCAGGCATGGGTCTCTGTTCCACCAGGCATGGGTCTCTGTTCCACCAGGCATGGGTCTCTGTTCCACCAGGCATGGGTCTCTGTTCCACCAGGCATGGGTCTCTGTTCCACCAGGCATGGGTCTCTGTTCCACCAGGCATGGGTCTCTGTTCCACCAGGCATGGGTCTCTGTTCCACCAGGCATGGGTCTCTGTTCTCCAGGCATGGGTCTCTGTTCCACCAGGCATGGGTCTCTGTTCCACCAGGCATGGGTCTCTGTTCCACCAGGCATGGGTCTCTGTTCCACCAGGCATGGGTCTCTGTTCTCCAGGCATGGGTCTCTGTTCCACCAGGCATGGGTCTCTGTTCCACCAGGCATGGGTCTCTGTTCTCCAGGCATGGGTCTCTGTTCCACCAGGCATGGGTCTCTGTTCCACCAGGCATGGGTCTCTGTTCCACCAGGCATGGGTCTCTGTTCCACCAGGCATGGGTCTCTGTTCCACCAGGCATGGGTCTCTGTTCCACCAGGCATGGGTCTCTGTTCCACCAGGCATGGGTCTCTGTTCCACCAGGCATGGGTCTCTGTTCTCCAGGCATGGGTCTCTGTTCCACCAGGCATGGGTCTCTGTTCCACCAGGCATGGGTCTCTGTTCCACCAGGCATGGGTCTCTGTTCCACCAGGCATGGGTCTCTGTTCCACCAGCTACTTGGTTGAGATTTTAACCAAGTCTGCTTCCCTTTTAACAGCTCTCATGTAGGTCAAGACTATGAACAATGCCACAGTTCCACACAGTCAAGCGTGATTAACGAAAAACAAAAGTCAACTGCAAATGTTTTCCATGTTTTCTCAGTACATTTAATGTTTTCAAAATAACTACTCAAAATTCTATTGATGCTAAACATTGCTCAGTTTGACTAAGTAATGAAGTACTAATACTTTGTTACTGTACTTGATTTTTCTGGTATCAGTACATTGCTTAACAATTAATTTTTCGGACAACCTTTTACTTTTTTACACAAATATCTGCATATCTTTCTACTTCTTACATTTTCAAACCAGGCTCGTTACTTACTTGTTTTCATCTGTATTTGGTATCATGATCAATATTATTTCTTAGGAATGTTTACACGACTGAGACATTCCTGATCATCCATGGCCATATATGAGGGAGATGTTCAAGATTGTCTGTGTCAAAAAGGATTCCGGCTGAAGGCGCTGCATCTATAGTGAGTAGTGTTGTGTTTGTGTATGCTACTTTTCACATAAGTATATGTCAGAGCCCATACTTATTTTCTTTAACTTAAATGAAAACATTTAGTCAGTCTTTTAAACATGATTATTGTACTTTTACTTGAGTGAAGGATTTGTGTACTTTTGCCATCTCTGGTTTGACCACAACTTAAGCTGGTGACACTGAATGGGAAACATACATTTCCTATAGTGCACTCTACAGCATCTGCATGTGGAGAAGTTTCAGGAATCTGAAACCTCAATGCTTATCTTTGATTCAGAAGGACCTCGACTGGGATTGTACACTGCTGTTACACCACCTAGTTACCTGTGAACACAACAGTTCGGGGTCATTGACTGCAAAACCGAGTTTACCTTGTCATAGTTGAATTAATGACAGTTCGGTGGGTAAAATGGACATACAGCAGTGGGGAACTGGCAGGGCCGTCCAGGTCCTCAGAGAGGAATATATATATATATATAAATATATATTTTAAAAGTAATCTGTTCAAATTGTATTTTATCAATTCAATCTAAAGACAGTGTTTCTGAAATAAACCCTTCAATCCTGCCTATTCAGTTTGTGTTGGAAGGTGAAGAGTTAAATGAAAAAATCCCCTTTTGTCACCCTATCAGAATTTAGCTGACTCTGTTGTCAGGAGGAAAATGCAGCTCTGTGATTGGTGGTCCAGCTATGAATTTACACCTAACAAACTAGCTAACGTAACGTTAGAGCTAGCTTGTTCGTTCACTTAACAATGGAAGCCGCAAGTAACCTTCCCGCTAGTAAGGAGGACATTGTTTAACATTTGTTATATGCGCCGTTTTCAAAGTTAACTTTAAAGGATAATGTGGAGTTAATCGGCAAAGGAAGACCTACACCAGAACTTAATTTTGTGCAGAAAACCAAAGCTCATCAAAGGTTGGCTATGTAATTTAAAACCCTTTCGGCCGCCGTGCCGCTGTTTTGTAGCCCTAGAAATGTTGATAGGTGTAAACCAAGCCCTGGGTACTCTTCTCCGCCTTTGAGAAAATGAAAGCTGAAATGCTCGGTTTTGAAAATCCTCTCCTTAGGTCGTCATAAGGAAGAAGGTTACCTCCCCTTTCACTGCTTCGCCCGCACAGAGAATTTGGCCCACCTATGAGAAAATGAGCTACGACCGTGCGAGCGCGATATTGTTTTTTCCTGGAGACATCATGGCTTGCAAACGAAGCATGGCAGTTAGCCCGCCTTTAAAGCTACAGACACAGAAACAGCGCGTCCTGAGGAAAGCTCATTGTGGGATTGCTCGTAGTGGCTGTAATTCTGCATGAATTTCGGGAAAGAGACTTAAGATACAGTATTAGGCGACCACTTAGGCCTATATAAAAGCATCCAAAAACAGCATGTCATGGGATCTTTAACATCCCAAAACGGTCAGTGGATGGATTTGACAGAGTTTGCCGTTTTTGTGTGTTTTTTGTCTATCATACTGTTGGTGAAGGTGGTCTGATGCAGGCTTGTGGGCTCAGCATACTGCTGGTTAAGGTGGTCTGATGCAGGCTTGTGGGCTCAGCATACTGCTGGTTAAGGTGGTCTGATGCAGGCTTGTGGGCTCCGCATACTGCTGGTTAAGGTGGTCTGATGCAGGCTTGTGGGCTCAGCATACTGCTGGTTAAGGTGGTCTGATGCAGGGTTGTGGGCTCAGCATACTGCTGGTTAAGGTGGTCTGATGCAGGGTTGTGGGCTCCGCATACTGCTGGTTAAGGTGGTCTGATGCAGGGTTGTGGGCTCAGCATACTGCTGGTTAAGGTGGTCTGATGCAGGGTTGTGGGCTCCGCATACTGCTGGTTAAGGTGGTCTGATGCAGGGTTGTGGGCTCCGCACACCCTCTTAGCTGGGACAGCCCTGGTGTGGGGAGCCATATGCTCAGATTATACACAATCATTCATAGTTGTGGGCCTAATCATGTCATAAAAGGGGCATGAATGCTTTGAAGTCTTAAGTGCAGTTGTCAGTTCCTTTGAAGGAAATGGTAATTGTCATGTTCACTACCTCAGAAATCAAATTCCCCATGTTCCCCCTCCTCAACCCCCCCCCCCCCCCCTACCCCCAATTCCTTCCTCCTTACGATGTCCTTGATGCCCCCCTTCACCACAACCACCACCAACATTGCCGCGTCAATCATCCACATCTGGAGCTGGTCAGACTGTGCCGTCCCTGGGGGGAGCTGCAGCCTTCCCATCCGCCTCCACAACGCCCCCCTTCCAACTCCTGATGAATCGCACGCCTGGATTCCCCCTAAGATAAGGTGTGCCCATTTTCAAAGTCTGATAGCGTTACCTTTTCCACTTTAAGATGATGTGTGTGTGTGTGTATGAATGTGTCTGTGTTTCAAAAGCTTTTGGTGCATCTATAGTAAAACTTTGAGGGGATATATGTTAGTGTGTGTCCCTGCAGACACATACTGGCCTCTTAGTCGTGATAAAGCCCAGTGTTCCATAAGATGATGGCCCACCGTAGGCTGCCCTCTGCAGTCATCTGAAGAGCGAGCGAGTCCCACCAGAGTTTATCCCCCCTTGAAGTTCAAACCAATTCTAAATGACTTCCTTGTTCCTGTGCAATCTCTTTGACTCCTGTTGAAAACCAGGTGACTTGCCTCCGGGCAGGACTTCAATAAAGTCATATCCTGTTTGCTGTTCAGATCTCTGGCTCCGTATCTCAGTCTGTTTCCAGGCTGGATCAGAGGTGCCAGACGTATCACAGACAAGTCCCCCTGTTATGATCACAGACAAGTCCCCCTGTTATGATCACAGACAAGTCCCCCTGTTATGATCACAGACAAGTCCCCCTGTTATGATCACAGACAAGTCCCCCTGTTATGATCACAGACAAGTCCCCCTGTTATGATCACAGACAAGTCCCCCTGTTATGATCACAGACAAGTCCCCCTGTTATGATTACAGACAAGTCCCCCTGTTATGATCACATTATGGACCAGAGATCGCAAAGTGAAGTCCCTTCTAAGGCTGCAGATATCCTTCATATTGAATCAATCTGTCGTGTTTGTGTGATGTCTGCATGATCACAGCATGGATCAGATTCATGGCAAGTTTTCAGCCCATGGTAAGAGACATGTAGACTGGCTGATGAACATGTAGTTGTTGGTTAGTGATTTTGCAGATTGTCGTTACAGAACACATTTGACTAAGGACATAAACATTCCTTAGTACTGTCTGAGTATTTTCAGTACATCAATGTCCCGGCCCTAGCACAAGACACAGCAGCATCCAATAAAAACATGAAGTCCACGAGCTTAAATGAATACATAACTTTATTTAAATAAATGCTTTGTCATAACAAAAAAGACAAAGGTTAAAAGAGTACATAAATTACAAGTTGAATAAATATTACACAGTGATATTCACTTAATAATTTGAGATTTGTATCTTTTTTTTAACTGATTTCATGAAGAGTTCCAAATGCTGACCATTGTGTGTTCTCTCCTCCTGCCATTAAAAGGTCTCAAGGTGGTCAACATCAGAGGCTAAGACAAACCAATTGTATTGTCTTGATTTATCCAGAAAATCGTTATGCATTCAGAAAAAAAACTGTAGTTACTGAACTAGTTTAGTATGAGTAGTGATTATGAGTTCTAACCAAGTAGAGAGACCAGGAATCTGAAGAAGTCCCTGTTAGCAGAAACATATGTCAATCAAGCTTTGAAAAGAAAGGTTTCATTTTCAAGCTTTCCAACATGGCAAGCTCATGTCATACAGTGAGGCAATGCAGTCAGGAAACCCAGGCATCGATCGATACCAGATCCCATCAATTGTCATTAAACTGAACATCCCACAGTGTTTGAAGCGAAAAGTTTCTAAAACTGCCAGTTCATCTTCTTAGAAATCCTTTTGTTCAGATATCTAAGCAACACTTTCAAAACTTAATTCAATAATCTGCATTTTAGAGCCTCAAAACCCCTCTGACTGAGATAGCTGCTGAACAGGACGTCATATTCTTCAGATTCCCATGTCTCCTAGCAAATGTCTGTCTACGCTGTAGCTACTGTTGGTGATAGGTGACCCCATGATTGGGGGGTGTGACTAAGCCCTCAGTGTGACCACTGCCCATGACGCTCTCCCATCTCTCCCTCTCTCTCTGTGCAGGAACCTGTGAGAACAAATGTGAGTCGTTGCTATAGCGTTAACTGTTTGTCTTGCTGTTGTTTTTTTCTGCTTGGTTGTTGCTGAGGTCCCAGGCATGGGCTCTACAGCCCCTGTCAAAGTTAGCCAGAAGCACCTTCTTAAGGCCTTGCTCCTGATTACACAATAAAAACGTTTATTTTTGTTTATGTTTTTTATATGTTTTTCACCCGAGCGGCACAATCACAGGGCATTGTTGTGTGTCAGTAAGAACTCATTTAAGTGCAAGCTGCTTCTTTCAAAGTGGGGTGGGGGGGGGGGGGGGGGTGGGGGGATGGGGGGTAGGGGATGGGGGGGTGGGGGCGAGGCAAGCTGAATTGGCTAAGGTCCCTGATACTAAGTTTGGTCAAGGTTTCATGTCCACCTATGTCCGAAGATAGTTTGGATATTTGGACTAGTAAACGTATGATTTTAACTAATTTTCCCTAGAAAAGGTTAAGACCTTCTGAATGTTTTCACCCTATTAGTTAGTGTTACAGTTTAACATACTGGTGAGAAACAATTTCTCTGCTACATGATTTCCTTTGTAATAATATGCTGCCCTGCCAACTCACTCTGCCCTGTGGCCACACACCTCACTCTGCCCTGTGGCCACACACCTCACTCTGCCCTGTGGCCACACACCTCACTCTGCCCTGTGGCCACACACCTCACTCTGCCCTGTGGCAACACACCTCACTCTGCCCTGTGGCAACACACCTCACTCTGCCCTGTGGCCACACACCTCACTCTGCCCTGTGGCCACACACCTCACTCTGCCCTGTGGCCACACACCTCACTCTGCCCTGTGGCCACACACCTCACTCTGCCCTGTGGCCACACACCTCACTCTGCCCTGTGGCAACACACCTCACTCTGCCCTGTGGCCACACACCTCACTCTGCCCTGTGGCAACACACCTCACTCTGCCCTGTGGCCACACACCTCACTCTGCCCTGTGGCCACACACCTCACTCTGCCCTGTGGCCACACACCTCACTCTGCCCTGTGGCCACACACCTCACTCTGCCCTGTGGCCACACACCTCACTCTGCCCTGTGGCCACACACCTCACTCTGCCCTGTGGCAACACACCTCACTCTGCCCTGTGGCAACAGACTGCTTTAGAAACCCTGACATGGTTGAGGGTCTGAAGTCCTCCCTGCTTGTGAGCTTTGAGAGTGAGCGTGGATCGTGGTAACAACTCATCCAGCTGTTGTGAGGAGCGACAGACAGACAGATAGACAGCCACAGCAGTGTACACAGTCCTATCATAATGTGCCTCTGAATTCTAGAATCCTTGGCTTACACTCTCTGGCAATCATAAACATTGGCAGTCACTTGTAAAAGCAATATCTCATAGCTTATTGAATGATAAAGAAAGAGAAGAGAGAGGTGAAAAACGAACTGTGATTAACAGCCCTTCGCGCCTCTCTGATCGCTCTTGTCCTCATGACCCTGGGAGGCAGGAAGGATACTAACGGAATTCATAATGTGTCTGGAAGACCGTTTCAAAGACAGAGCTACGCTTGTCTACATCCAGACTAGACCTCCAGACGTCCAGAGGAGACGGCACCTGGCTGGTCAGGGAGCCTGCCTCGGGCTCCCTGGGGGCCTGCCTCGGGCTCCCTGGGGGCCTGCCTCGGGCTCTCTGGGAGCCTGCCTCGGGCTCCCTGGGGGCCTGCCTCGGGCTCTCTGGGAGCCTGCCTCGGGCTCCCTGGGGGCCTGCCTCGGGCTCCCTGGGGGCCTGCCTCGGGCTCCCTGGGGGCCTGCCTCGGGCTCCCTGGGGGCCTGCCTCGGGCTCTCTGGGAGCCTGCCTCGGGCTCCCTGGGGGCCTGCCTCGGGCTCCCTGGGGGCCTGCCTCGGGCTCCCTGGGGGCCTGCCTCGGGCTCCCTGGGGGCCCACCCCACTTCCACATCACTGTTCAAATGGATTTGCATGGAGGAAGGCACTGTGTGTCACACACAGATGTAAAAACCACAAAAAAATAAAAAAGAACCCCCCTGTAGGTCTGAGGTGCCCTTGTGTTTTGAAACATGCCTCTTCATAGAAAGGAAACTGCTGGCTGTTTGTTCTCCAAACGCAAGTCATGTTTGGTTGTAGTCGTCAAAACACACTAGTTGTCGAAAGTATAAAAGATAACAACTGTGGAGTGTGCAAACTGAAGGGGGGAGGGAGGAGGAGTTAGCTTGTTTGACTGTCCTGTATTCAAATAACAAGAGCCGGACTCTAAAGGGCTACATGGAAACTATTCAAATCGTTTTACAGGCTAAATGATATGCACCTTTCTCCAAGCACCAGTACATAGATACATGTGTGATATTGGTTAATCAGAGTTTAAAGTAAAACCCCAAGTTTGCTTTGAGCTGGGGCAACCCTAGGGTTAAGGAACATGGCTCAAAGTGGGCAGTTGTTACTTCACTGAAGGCAAAGAAAACAGAACAAACTCGGCCATAGGAGACGACACCTGGTGTACTGAGAGGAACAGCTCTTCAATAAGCTCCTTCCAAGCATGGTTTTGTCCATTATCAAGCAATACTAAGTATTACTGGAGTTATTAAGCAGTTTGAGTTTGGAAGGTCGATTCAGAATCCTCTTTGATCTACTTCTCCTCTAAGTGACTCTGACAGTCACTCAGAGGGTACAGATCTAGGAATCCACATTTTGTGGCAGTTCCTTTTCATGAACAGTAGGGGCAGTGCTCTCTGCTGAGGTCCAGGTTGCCTTGTATGGCGTTGTCTGTTGAAATAGGCACAGTTGGCATGTCAGGCTAGCTACAGAGTCAAAGAGCCACTTATAAAGGTTTGTCTGTAATGATCTGCTTCTTTTTCTTTTTTCAGTTTTTTGAAACAATCTCCCATCCTAGAGACATACTGTTAGACTACGTTGAGATTCCATCCCTTTAAGAAAGTACTTCAAGCACTAGCCATAATGGTTGTGACAAAATGAAAAGAGAAAAAATAACATTCTTTTGTTAAAGGCTCACTCTGTCATTCATTCACACCCTCGTTCACACACACACACACACAAATGCATGTTCATACATACACACACAGTGAAGTTACACACATCGAAGCAGTTTCCCCTATTCATTAAAATTAAGTGCTCTGACAGAACCAAACACTCAGAGTCTACTGGATCAAAACATCCCTGTCTTATGTTGTGTTGTTTTGTGTGTGGAAAATAAACAAACAAAAAACAAACAATTCTGCCTCTTGTATAAGTAAGAGCTATCTCTTCTTATACGTCAATGGCAATAGATGGGAAACAGCTAAATAGTTACAGTATTGTAATCAGTGTGCCTTTTGAACTTCCCGTCCACGGTTTTATGTTAGCTTTACATAGTACAAAGTTTGGTGCTTAAACCCCAGCTTCTACAAAAATATATCTATATGTGTATATACTTTTACGAATTGCTAGCAGGGACCCAGCTCTTATCAGGGGACCGAAGGACAGACGGAGGGTGGAACCATCAGGGTTTCTGTCCTTGGAAACGAGTGCTTGGTCAACAACGACACAAGATGTCAGGTGTCTCTTCTCAGCCTGTTTCTTTCCTTTAGTTTTTTGTGTGTTTTTTTTGGGGGGGGGGGGGTGTTGTCGTTTTTCTCTTTTTTCATTTTGAAAAAACAAAATTCTCAAAGTGACTGGAGGGTGTGTCGGACAGGAGGGAGGAGTGGAGGAGGGCCCTGGGTCAGGGGGTCAGGACAGGGGGGCGGAGTGGAGCAGGGTCCTGGGTCAGGGGTCAGGACAGGGGGGCGGAGTCTCCTCTTCACTCGTTGTTGTTGTTTCCGCTCTCCAGGTCTTTGCACTGGATGTCTCCTCCGCTGTAGTCGGTGCCAGGAAGCTGGACGCCATACTTGTCCACGCACCAGCAGATACCCCGCTTCCTGCCCCGAGAGGGCTTGCACTGTGGGGGAGCAGAGAACAAGACGAGAGGAGGAGAGAGGGAGAGGGAGGAGAGAGGAGGAGAGAGGGAGAGGGAGGAGAGAGGAGGAGGAGAGAGACGGGAGGAGAGAGGAGGAGGAGAGAGAGAAGGAGGGGGAGACAGAGAGAAGGAGAGAGAAAAGGTTGGAGAAAGAGAGAGAGAAGGAGGGGGAGAGAGAGGAAGAGGAGAGAGAGAACAAAGAGGTTAACATGAGGCTCTCTGGGCGCTAGGAGAATGCAGATACAGGATCCTGATGCCCCATAGATTAGTGCTTGCTTTCAGTAACATAATAGTAAAGATACATTTCTTAATTTAACCAATGAATCCCAAGAATGTTGATCTTCAGGTCCAATTCAACAACAAATAACAAGTCATGAATAGCTTACCTGTTTGCGCTTGAAGAAGCCCTTCCTGTCACAGTTTGGGAGGTAGAGGGACAGAGCCATGACACGAGAGGTGTCCTTCATCCCCTGGATGATCCCATCCAGCTTCCTCCTGCAGGGACCCTGCGGAGGAACAGGAGGGAACAACACTAACCCTCAGTGTCGTTTCCACTGGAACGTCTCAACCCTGGCAATATTAGCTTGGAAAACTGGAAAAGAAGTCATGCGGTTCTAAATTTACATTCACATTTAGCAGACGCTCTTATCCAGAGCGACTTACAGTAAGTACAGGGACATTCTCCCCAGAGGCAAGTAGGGTGAAGTGCCTTGCCCAAGGACACAACGTCATGCGGCACAGCCGGGAATCGAACCTGTAACCTTCAGATTACTAGCCCGACTCCCTAACCGCTCAGCCTACCTGACTCCCAAATAAATACCGTAACTGGAAGCTCATGTCGTTTTCTGAACTGTTAGCGTGTCGTCTTATCGTGTTAGATCGCTCCCACTTACAAACTCTGGCTCGTGCTTGTCAATGGGCAGCGGGGAGTAGTCCATCTGGCCTCCCATGGACCGCAGCTTGGCCTGGGTCCTCTTGCGGTCTTTACGCACAGCCTGGTTCTTCTTACTGTTGATGAGGTCTTTGGGGTGGAGTGGCACTTTGGCCAGCGGCAGCTGGTCGTCTGTGGTCTCTGGGGTCATGGCATCCTCATGTTCCTGGGAATCGCGATCTGGGGAAGGTGAAAAGATCACAAGGTCAACAGGCGTGATCCCGTCCCAATGACACTTCCTGTTGTCCTCCTGACGTGTGCCCCAGGGGCGGCCCCGTCTCCTGGCAGGACGCCGGGTGGACTCGTGGTCAAGATCCAGAAGCCATGTTTTGCGCTTACGGTCAAAGCAGATCTAAAAATAGGCCGATGCTTGTACTTTTGTAATCATTTACTTTACTGAACAATCCCAAGTATTCAGTGGCTTGTTATTCCAGTGCCTAAAGGACATACTACAGCCAGATGCCTTTCCCATCCCAGGGTTGTGTCCCAGGGTTTTCAACCACCAAATCTTCTGTTTCCATGTGTTTATAGAGCAGAGGATCAAGGATCAGCAGCTGATGAACTCTCTGCTCACCTCATACCAGCCAACCCCAAACCCAACCCCAACCCCAACCCCAACCCCAAACCCAAACAAACCGTGGTCCGCTCATCTAATGGCAGCTGTGGCATCCCACATGCAACACATCCCACATGCAACAGTCTTATTCTCTGTGAGTGACTATGAACAGCAAATTACTTCTTAACATGCACAGAACTTAAAATGGGACATATAGCTTCAACGCGCTTTGCTTCAGCGTGACATTACAGGATAAAAGAATTCGGAGTACACTTAGACCCAAAGATGAACTTGTCCAGACACAAAGGACCAAGTCAAATAGCAGATTACTTGAAGTGGTTTGTGTGAGTGCTGTTCCCTTCCTCTGTCAGAACAGACAGTCCTGGACAGACCAAGACCATGCTGAGGCTCTCACACTGAGCAAACTGAAGATACATGGGCACAATCAATCCTTATGGGTACAAGCACATCCTTGAAATATATGTTACTTTTAAAGTTAACTTTATTTTCTTTAAATTCAGCTCAGTGAGTTTCATCTTTAACTACATTTATGACGCAAATAACCAATAATAACTACAACCAATGACAAAACCATCCCCACCTCTATCTCAGAGCCTGTTTTTTGGCACAGGCTTTTCAGCAGCCTCCCCAAGAGGGCACTGCGATCCAGAAGTTCCACAGTCAGACTTGGGGAGATTTGGGGTCCTGATCCCTTATCCCCAACCAATCCTTCCTGTGCCTCCCCCCGGCTCAGCCCCCTTAAGCCAGCCACCCTATCTCCAGGTCCTTTCAGGCCACAGGGACAATGCCCACCCCGAGCTTAGCTGTCCCACAAAGGTTCTGTGGGACTCTGGGCAGTTCCCCAGCTGGCCTGGGGCTGTGATCACAGTGGATGGCCGTGCTTATATTTAACCAGCGAGGAAAACCCGCTACATTGTTCAGGGGCGGACGGCCAAGGTGGGTGGAACCTGCGACACGGGCGGGTGCCAAGCCAGGACTGCTGGGCTAGGAGACAGGAGACAGAGACCTTGGAAACACTGAGAGGCTGAAAGGCTGAAAGGCTGAGAGGAGGCGTTCGAATCATTTCAAAGACCATTACTTTCTTTCAGTGTACGTTCCTGACTTGGCTGTCATTGCCTGTCTGGAAAACGATAGGCAGACGGTGTAACCGGGCAGTGGATTCCCAGGAGCGACGTCTGACACAGCAGGGGAGTGTAAGGGGGGGTGGGGGGTGGAGGGACTAGATTACTGGAATTGGGTCCCTGGCTTCTGAACTGCAGTCCTGCCTCTTTGAAATTAATCTCACAACTCATGACTTGGCAGGCTCCAGTTAGTGTTTGGATATGTCCTCGTGTCTCCTTGTGCAGACTACAGGGCTATAAACCACTCAAAATAAATCTGTCCTATGAGCTTTCCTTTGCGTCTGATGCAGCCGTTGATAAAATCCTCTTATTTGGAGAGTTGGAGCAGCTTGTTTTGAAGAAGCTAAAGTCTCTTTGCTCTTGATTGAAATGCGGTACAACACACTAATGTAAACACATACACATACATACCCAGCTCTGGCATGGAAAACAATAGATTAAATGTAAACATATTTAGTCATATTTCTCAGCAGCTCTGCCTGGTTTCAGAAACACCTACAAACGAGTGATTCCAATGCACTTTAGAGCTCCAGTGTAGAGAGAGAGAGGCACAATAGAGCTGCACAACAATAGGGTGTTATATATATATGAGTGATCATGTTTAGCTGTGCTGGGAAGCCCAGAAGGATATTCCATCTAGTCTTGCTACAGTATGCATCCAAACAATGAACTGTGTCTCCAGTTCAGAGATGACAGGCAGCTTTGGCCAGCAGCAGTCTCAGTGCTGCCTCACACCCTCCTTCTCTCTCACTAAATCACCAAAATCGTCGTTTCTGAAGTGGGCTCTTCTCTCCAGCCACAGAATCTCAGTGTTTCCGTGCTCAGGGTCCTGGCCTTGTAAAGCAGCTTAGTGGGTCTGTGTTTAACTACTGAGACGCTGCCAAGCCGCTGGACCGGAGCCAGGACGGTGCCGTCACGTGCAGATACTCCATTCAGCTGAGCCCGACGAGGTATCGCTATCTCTCTGCCTGCTCTGGCTAAAGTTTTCATTAAGACAAGAGGAAGGAAGGAGGTGCACCCGATACAGCCCTGTTAAATAATGAACACGGGAGAGAAGGCAATTACTCTTCATGAATATACCTCGTTTCTTGCAGCGCAGGAGTTTGAGCAGAAGGGATGAGCCATCCTTCTATGAGTCCCTCTCTCTTCTCCATCTTCACGAGCGTAGGGACGCCGTTTCATGTGGAAAGAGCCACAGAACAATGGCTTGGGGAAATTGTCGTTGGGGGAAAAAGCCTGATGTCGCCCCCCCCCCCCCCCTCCCCTCCCCCCCAAGTCATTAGTTGTGTGACTGAAGCCATCTGAAATGACATGTTTTCCAGACAGGAGGTGTTGAGAGCAGAGGCAGTGAGGCTGAGCAGGGCGCATGAGGAGGAGAAGCCTTCAATCATTCAAGCAACAATGCTCCAGGTCCCAGACTGATCTGTCTGCTGGGTATTTGAAGCCTGGATGGAGTGTAGGACCTAATAACACAGGTGCTGCTGCAGGTCAGAGTAGCGGGGGAGGCGAGGAAAGAAACCCAGGCTAGAGGAGAGCAGTGACACCTACACTGTAGGCAGTATGCTGAGAGCACAGCCTGGAATCCCACATGTGATCATCTGTCAGGCAGGACTGCAGAACTCTCACCCGGGACCCAGACCGAGGTCATCAGACGGAGGTTCTCTCACTTTCAACACTTGGCCTGAGAAAGTGGTGAAATACCTCAAGATGCAAAAAGCACGACTGCCTCTCACTTGAGTTGCAAGGCGAGTTGAGCTCAGACTGCAGGTCTGGAGGCTGAGCTCAGACTGCAGGTCTGGAGGCTGAGCTCAGACTGCAGGGCTGGAGGCTGAGCTCAGACTGCAGGTCTGGAGGCTGAGCTCAGACTGCAGGTCTGGAGGCTGAGCTCAGCCTGCAGGTCTGGAGGCTGATACTGGGGTTGATACTGGGGTTGTAGCGACCTCGTCCATCTGACGAGTGGGTTTGGTGTGGTGAGTTACATGTTAGTTCAGAACGCTGTGTCCTGTCTGTATCATTGGCATTTTGAGTGCAAATCAAGTCACTATATTTACAGGATATAACTTTTAAACTCACAATGGCGCACAGGCGCAATCCTTACGTTTCCTGCCTTGCAAAGGGACTGCTATAAATAGCTGTGTGAACAATTCAAACAACAACATTTAAGAGCAGTTGTTCTTTAAGGATGTTGGTGCTTCCCAAGGGGGGCATAGGTAACGGACTCAGTTAACCCTCTGCAGCATCTGATGCCAAGCAGACACAAGCATCTCCTGAAGCTGAAGACATGATGAGCAGCAGTTGAAAGTGCCATACAGAGAGCACAGTAGCATGGTGGGACTCGGGCTGTTTGACTGTTCAAGCCTGCTTCTGGTCTTAGGTGTCACCCCTCGTGAGTTATAGGGGAAGTTGTAGACCATTTCAACTGGAGGGGCCAATCTGGGGCCAGTTGTACTGTTTGAGGGGCCAGTTACGTTAAACATTATTGTTGTCATATAGTTTTCATCACTAGTTAGTTAGTGAACTCCTAACTAACTCCACTGCCCCCCCCCCACCCCTGGTGAGGTAGAGTCTTGACCCCCCCCCCCACCCCTGGTGAGGTAGGTCTTGGACCCCCCCCCCCCCCCCCTGGTGAGGTAGTCTTGGACCCCCCCCGCGTGCGGTTAGTCTTGGACCCCCCCCACCCCCCCCTGGTGAGGTAGTCTTGGACCCCCCCCCCCCCCCCCTGTTGAGAGTCTGCCCCCCCCCCCCCCCTGGTGAGGTAGTCTTGGACAAGCCACAGGGTTGCACGCCGTCTCCCTTCTGGGTCTTCATCACCGTAACACACGTCACTGACAGCGTTCCAGCCCCCCTGTGGTAGAAGCAGCTGTTTGTGCCTCATGCCAACCCTCCTCAGTCCACTAGCCTACGCTCCGACAGGGGCTTAAGCTTTAACTAACAGTCCAACTGATTTAGTTTGAGATTTTAATTCCAAAACATGGAAATAGAGTCACGGTAGTTATTGTACACCCATTCATCCACAAAGACATCAAAAAGAATATCCTTTAACCAATCCTGATGCAGGGCTATGGAAATGTGTCAACACTTTGCTGTGGTATTGAGACAAGCATATGGATCAATGTATTTACAGATTCAACCGATGCATGATTCATTATTTGCAGGACACTGCTGATCCAGTTTCAGTGGTGTTATCCCGTCCACAGCACTGGGCCGGCTGGACGATGGTGACAGGGAGGCTAACAGAACCTGCGCTGGCCTGGGTCTGATCACACGTGTTGGCGTTTAAAGCATGTGGATGTCACTGTGTGTTGAGTCACGTGTTCCTGACAGAGGAGACTCTCCACAGCTGCTGCCCAGCCCCCCAGGTGTCAGCGACAAACACACGCTACACCGAATGCTGTAAAACTTTATAGGAAGAAATCAGTCAAGCGTGCTGAATGAGTTCTCTGCTTGGAACCACACCAGGGTGTGGTGCCCAGGGCCTGGCCACAGGAACTATCTCACGTTGACACTCTGAGATTTGGACATTTGAAAATGAATGTCCCCATAACAGCTTAACACAAGATTGTGCTTGTCCACGGAATTCTAGGGGAGTACATGTGAAGAGAACAAAAGCGTTTCAAACCCTTCAGTGGATCTGATGCAGGGAAAGGGTGATAAGGGTTAACAATGCAAGAGAAGTGAAAGCAGAGTGCACACGTGCAATGCCAGAAGCTAGCCAACAACTCTGAACACTTCTATGCCAAGGGTCAAAGGTGGCATTGTGTGCTTGTCATGTCTATACCAGTTGGTCTGGTACTGCAGATATACAGTACGTTAGTCAGCCAAATGGCCTCATGCAGTATTAGCAGAAGATGGACACGTGACCAGAACCATTTTCATGTTGGCGTGTCATTCTTCGAAACAAGAAGAATTTGGCAGCTGTTTTCTTAGAGCACAAATAAACCACTTTTTGTTGTTGTTTTGGCCAAAGAAGGAACTTTCCTGACACTGTTTATGAGGAACTGTGTGCTTACTCATGTGCCTTCCTGATCTGGAGGCTCTCTTTAATCATCTTTTTGTTTCTTGGCAAAGGCCAATCTGTTCAAACATAAGGCTCTTTCACGAGCTCCTAGAGATGAGGGACCTGCTGCCATGAAGTCCTATCTGCTGGCACGCCGGCCAGGGTCAGGATCTCCAAGAGCTAACACAGCAACTGAGAGCCAAACAGCATACCAGCCTTTTATGCCTTGTAATTGGAGCAAAACACCATGACAGCAAGCATGCTGAACAGCAAGAAGTCAGCAAAACACCAGTGACAGTGAAGGCCTGAGAGTCAAGTCTACTGCATGTGAAACCAACTACAAGGTGATGATTAAGACTCTGTTGCAAACGTATTGTGGGTACTATCCTTTTCCAAAAATTAGAGGAATATACAGAAAAACACTTTGTGCAGTACCCCGTCTATCCAGAAATATTCTCATTTGGAATGACATCCTTTTATTGGTTAAGGCAGGAGAAACAGTGAGAAGGCAGGAGAGCCGGCTCACTCCTCCTCCTAGCTGCCCTCACACACTTCCTCTTCTCCCTGTTGGTGTTTGTCTTGCTCCAGTGGTGAGACACTGTAACCCCACGACACTGTAACCCCACGACACTGTAACCCCACGACACTGTAACCCCACGACACTGTAACCCCACACTGTGGGAAACCAGAGGCTGGTAACTAACTCCTATCAGAGGAGCCCTGAGCAGGTCCCTTCAGAGCAGAGAGCCTGGGCATTCTGCTGAATCACTGCAGCCGTCCAGCACACTGCCAGGCCGGGACAGACTGCAGTTACCCACCACTGCCAGGAGAGGAGGCAACGTTTACACACACACACATACACATATACTAAGACACACGCACAGAAAAACCCCACACACACCCTAGGACACAGGCATAACAGAAGCACACACATGCTGAACACTAAGGCATCCACACGCACACACACGGTAAGCGACACCATCAGGCATTAGGTACAGTCAAATACTTGGCACACATCAGTTCTTCAACACATTCTTACATGAGCGTAGCCAACACGCACACAGACACAGACACACACACACACAACTTACAGCCTTCAGTGTGTGTTGGAGTTCAATTCCTCAGTCCAAAGTTACACTTATAACCAGTCAAACGCTATTTGGTTTATTGCTTAAGTGTTTAAAGAACACAGCCACTATGGATTCATATATTTTGGGAGATGTGAAATACCATTCTATATTGACTGATGTTGTTCATGAAAACGGCAAATAGCATTTACATGTCAACTCAAATAGTCAAAAAACTGGGATTGAAGATAGAATTCCAAGATAAGTAATGAGAACAGGTGCATAGTTTCAAAGCTTAATTTAGTATTTCAATAGATGTTCTATGCATTTTGTACTTCGGACTTTTCACATCTAATCACTCACGCCTCTCTGGGTTTCGGCGGTGCACCTCCGCGCACACGCGCGCGCGCGAGCGCTCTCTCACACACCTCCTGCCAACGGATTTAATCTTTGAGGGGTAATCCGACTTTCAACACCACCCACAGGGGCTGCACTTAAATCAGCTTTGACAAGATCTGTAGCCTCGGGAATATTGGCCTCCTTATTGTGTTCAAAAGGATAGGACGGATACTCAATGGGAAAAACTAATATTGATCATTTTCACGGTAACTGTGGTTGCAGTAAGAAAGTACAAGTGGTTGCCTCAATGTGAGAAAAGATTTAACTAGGTTACAGCGGAGAAAAGAACGGCAAAGATGACGTATACTATACACATTAGGCTGTCACGTGACAAAGAAAGGGAGCGAAGGTTGTCCGCTCCAGACAGGCACGTGTGTGTCTGCGGTGCGGGACGTAGCATGCACACGCAGTCAGTTGGCGCAGATATACAGTAACTGCATCAGAACGCTGCATCCATATCTTGGAGAGCTGTGTGGCACTAGCTGGCGTGCGTAAAAATGAACTAGCAATGTTGAGCCTTAATCTGTCTTTTACGCATGACACTGCAGCGTGGAGAACCATGCAACACACACATAATTACTCTGTTTAGATATCACTCTAAGGCACGCGACAACAGCTTTGATATTTGCATGTGGTTCTGAGTCACTGAGGGGAATTTCTCTTAAGTATCGGCTACTGTACACCTTACTTAGTCAAATCCTTAGGTGGGCGACAGAACTCCATGCAAACTGACAGCCCGTAAAAGGTGCAGAGTGGTATGATTTCATAAATGTATGACATGTAAAGTAACCTTAAACTAGAATCGATTAGCTCACAATTTAACAGTCCCACGCAAACATGCATTCAACGTAAAACATGTCAATTTGAGAACTGTAATGTATGCATCGTTAAAACGTTTATTCAGACAATAAAAACGTGCAATGCGTTGTTTTATGAAGCATTGTAATATCGTATGCATCAAATGTGTGTTACCTATGGGCGGATGGGCCGGTTTGTATCCTTTCTCGTTTGTGCACACTCCTCTACCGTGCAGGAGGGCGTGAAGGGGCTTCTC
The DNA here is from genome assembly GCA_023658055.1 of Thaleichthys pacificus. NCBI lineage: Eukaryota > Metazoa > Chordata > Actinopteri > Osmeriformes > Osmeridae > Thaleichthys > Thaleichthys pacificus. The sequence continues at coordinate 21,734,785 of CM042867.1, read as the reverse complement.
CTCCCCATTCCGTGGCAAGCAGCGCAAGCCATGGGTGCACGTCCCGGTGTACACGCCGCAAGCTTGACCCTCTGACAGGGCGCAGGTTAGGCAGCAACCGCAGCCCGGTTCCTTCACGAGCTGACAGCCAACGGGGACCGGGGGACACATCGAGAGAGCCTTTGGGTCGCACGGCTCGCAGGGTACGTAAGAGCCCAAGCACCCGGACAGCCCCAAGAAAAATGTCACCAGAAGACAAAAACTGAGAAACATATTTGCCTCGCCAATGATGGACCCCAAATAAAAAAAGTGTACTGAGATACACTGCCCAGTGCCTGATAATCCGATTTTAAAGCTAAAACGAGAGTCCGCATCCAAAGTGATCTGAAATAAAATTCTGATATTCAAATGCTATAGCTTAATGTTCTGTCCTTTTGCAATTTCACTAAATTAGTCAAAACATAAAACAATGTGACCAGGTTGTGGTGTATTTAAATGTCTCCTGAGTTGTGTCCTCTCTGAGTCTTTGCACAAAATCTGAACTTTTTCCCTTTAGAGACCGATTCCGATACTTTCTCTCCTGGAGAAGGATTCCGTGCAGACTGGTCCGGTTCAGACCAGGCTTGCCTTTTTAAAAACAGCCAAACCCAAACCCCTAACTATGAATACTCCAAGCAGAAGAGAAGGGAGGCGCACTTGTTCCAGGACTTGGCAAGTAGCCAACCTTCTTTTTTTTCCAGCAGTAGGATCAGTCTTTCACGCTGAAGGTTAAAGTGATGCCAAGTGCGAGGAGAAACACAAGAAACCAACGCAACCTCATCCAAAAACATTTCGATAAAAAGAGTCCGAGAAAAGCGCGATTCAATACAGAATTATTTCTTTTTGAGTGAGCACTAGCTTGACGTAAACCTATCGCCGTACACACAAAGCAAAATGACAGTATGCAATTATTCGAAAGGTTTCAGGGGGTAAAGCGTGAAACATGCAAAACGCTGTCGGGCCATGTGTCAAGCTGCAAATCACTCAACAGCAGCACGAGCCATATTACTAGATTTATACATGCCACATATCCCGAAGGTTTTTTTTTTTTTTCTTCATTAAACACACAAAAAATATGCAAAAAGAAATGTGCATTAAGTAGTGTGTTTAAAACACCAGGCATTTAGGACTTGGACTTCAGCTTGGACTTTAGCTCAAAGTAAAAGTTACTCGTAAAAAAAAGTATTAAAATGTCAGGATTTGTTTGTTTTGTCTCTAAGCAGTATCTATCCTGCACATACATTCACTGCACTGGACACGAACAGAAAGGTAGACAAGCTAGATTCAAATACATAGTAAGTGTTTAACAGAAGACAAAGAGAAAGAGAGAGAAAGAGAAGGAGAAAGAGAGAGAAAGAGAGATCCGAACTATTTAAGCTATAGCTTATATTAAAATTTAAAAAAGATAGAGAATAATGTAATATGGAGACAGTATTGTAGGATTAGCATTTTAACAACACTTTACCTCATAAACCAACAACATCAGCTAGGAGCAATGTGCAATTTTAATCTATAAGGACTAAAAAACAAAAACAAATCTGAAGTTAAACCTACAACCAGGCTACATACTCATATTGTCTTTAACAGTTGTTGAAAGTTTTTTTTAAATCTGTGAACATCCATACACCGTTCCCTGGTTATTCTGAAACCAGTGGAAATCTCTAGTGATTTTCTCTGTGTCAGGTTGTGAGTTGACCACTAGAAGGAGCTGTTACCAATGACAAAATCACCACATTTGAGTTGGATAAAAACGTATTACAGTGCCTCAATAGGAAGGCAAATAGCAATTATAATCAAATAATGTATTCTCTACATAAATGATCTACAGACAGTTGATTTGTCAGCATTTCTAAGACTTAAAGCTCCAGGCAAGATTACTGACAGTACGACTTGCATTATAGGATCAAGCGAGCGGAACGTTGAGTCCTCCATGAATCACTGGATGTGTAAACCAAACAATATCAATGTCCAAAATATCATGAACCTTTTCTTTTGAACTCAGACAAACCATGTTGTTCTACTCTATGCACATGTTCTTTTTGCTCATCCTTTCTTCTTAAGATATTGACAATATTTAACATGTTAATGGCCACAGCCAGTTTTAAATCACTGGGTATTGGCAGTATTTTGGTGTCATGGGTTATGACCATGTTCCCAATCCCAGATCTGAATGTGCTGAGGCTGGATATGTACTTGCACAGCGGTGTAGGAGAAGTCATGAAGCAGCCATGTCAGCCAATAGATCACCTCAAGAAAAGGAGCACAGAAAGAAGACATTTATTGGGTATTCAGTCCAGGCACAAGTTTCCCATGATCCTCCAACTGCTCCTCTCGCAAGTCTTCCTCCCCTGTGTTCACCATAACCCACAATGCTTTGCAGTTGTCTGAATTTGGCTTCTTCCCACAGTGGAGGTGTGGGATTGCTTTGATTGGACTTTTTTTTCTGACATCATAAAACAACAGTGACTTTCCAGAAGGCTAGCAGCAGAGTTACTGGAAACTAGCTGGAAATGAAACTTATCGCTAATGAGGAGATAATCTGTCACACATTATTCAAGGCTGGGTTTGTGGCAACTACAATATAGTTCCAGGCCTCTGCAATGTTGTCATTTCTATGACCACCTACAGGGACTGGAATGGAGAGGATTTATGGATGAATTCTTCCTTTCAGTTGTAATATTTTCTGTTTCTGTTTCTTTCTGATCTCTCTCTTTCTCTCTACTCTCTCATAGGTATTTGGAACACACTATCCTTTCATCTCTTTGTATGTTCAGGCACCCACGGAAATAGATGACTGCTATCCACTCAAAACAATGGATGAAGGGTGCAGAATTCCCCTGAACAGTTTGTCTGGGAAATCTGATTATTATTGGGCAGCGTGAGATTGGAGCAGATTTATTTAAACTGTAGAGTCAGCTGTTGCATCATAGATGTGTGTCATCGATTTATTGAAGATTTGATTTATTTGTTAATATTGGTTTAGGCCGTTACAGTAATATTTAGGCAAATGATGAGTTTGGCAAATTTGAGGAGCATATCTTACAATCTTGCTGGGAATGAGTTGATTGAGTGTGTGTGTGTGTGTGCCTTTGTGTGTGTGTGTGTGTGTGTGTGCCTTTGTGTGTGTGTGTGTGTGTGTGTGCCTTTGTGTGTGTGTGTGTGTGTGCCTTTGTGTGTGTGTGTGTGTGTGTGTGTGCCTTTGTGTGTGTGTGTGTTTGATGGATGTTCTGGAGTTGAGCCCTCCATGGATCTCTGTCCTAGTTCAGGTAAAACGTATTTGCAGACTTGCATACAAAGAGTATACACAAGTATGTATAAACACATTCAACCACTCACACAATCACAAACACAAACACACAATCATAGGATACATGATATGTTTGTCTATGACTAGGATCATGTATAGATGTCAAAGCTTTATATTGTCCAGAGACTCGTTTTTTCCTCCCTGGTTTATGGTTAAGCATGTGTGTGTGTGTGTGTGCGTGTGTGTGTGAGTGCGTGTGTGTGTGCGTGTGTTGGAAGTTGCGATGGTTTGACTTTGTAGCTGGGTTTCTCGCCAAAGTCATAGCTTGAGAAATGTCCTGCTTGGCTTGGTTGAAGGTGATGTACTGGTGGGTCCTCCTCCCAGCTGTTTCCTCAGCCTTCTCTCCGAGAAGATAAACCTGAGGTGCTGTTATTCAAGGTTCAATTCCAAATCTTTGGATCCCCTTCGTATCACAGGTGCTTGGGATTTCTATTTAGTCAGTTTTCTGTTTTACTCATTAGCACTGAAGTTTGTTCAATCTGCACACAGAGCACCAGGGATTATACACCTCCTGACCCACGCTAGGACAGTTGGAAACATCAGTGATGCCATTGCATTTCACCCTGTTTGCATAACCTTACCCCAATGATTAGAATATTAAGAGGGAAATATTGTTCCAAGGAGGAATATTCCGCCTCCAAACTATGTTTTATGATTTAAACAGAATTATGCTCCTATTGGAAACAATTATTGACATTCACTGCTGCTTAATTGAGCATTAAACGATACCCTGTTGTGCCATCCTGTACTGTAAATGTGCATACTAGAAGCTGCTGGCCTCTTGTGTCAGAGAGCTTTCTTCAGATGCTACCTTAACACTGGGCACCTCACAGACCAGATTTGGAGCAGCCTTAACTCTGAAACACAACCTTCGTGACATCACTGCGACGCAAAGACAGTTTGTACCGGATAACTTGGATTAAGTACTACAGTTGGCTCTGGTTTAGTTTGAAATAGCTCATCAAGACGGTGTCTTCTTACTTGGTACCGTAGTTATGGTAACCTGTTTTTTTAAGCTGTTGAAGCATGGGATTTTTGTTGAAATAGTCTCTACATTTTTGGACTACAGACCTTCATAGTCCAGTCTTCATCTACTGTCCCTGCCTTCCCAGCTTCTGAACCTGATGATTGTCTCCCTCTCTAACAGTCTGCCTCGCTAACAGTCTCCCTCTCTAACAGTCTGCCTCGCTAACAGTCTGCCTCGCTAACAGTCTCCCTCTCTAACAGTTTCCCTCTCCAACAGTCTGCCTCTCTAACAGTCTGCCTCGCTAACAGTCTGCCTCGCTAACAGTCTGCCTCTCTAACAGTCTCCCTCTCCAAAAGTCTGCCTCTATAACAGTCTGCCTCGCTAACAGTCTCCCTCTCTAACAGTGTGCCTCGCTAACAGTCTGCCTCGCTAACAGTCTGCCTCTCTAACAGTCTGCCTCTCTAACAGTCTGCCTCTCTAACAGTCTGCCTCTCTAACAGTCTGCCTCGCTAACAGTCTGCCTCGCTAACAGTCTGCCTCACTAACAGTCTGCCTCTCTAACAGTCTGCCTCTCTAACAGTCTGCCTCGCTAACAGTCTGCCTCGCTAACAGTCTGCCTCGCTAACAGTCTGCCTCGCTAACAGTCTGCCTCGCTAACAGTCTGCCTCGCTATCAGTCTGCCTCGCTAACAGTCTGCCTCTCTAACAGTCTGCCTCGCTAACAGTCTGCCTCGCTAACAGTCTGCCTCTCTAACAGTCTGCCTCTCTAACAGTCTGCCTCTCTATCAGTCTGCCTCGCTAACAGTCTGCCTGTCTGTGTTGAGGGAGAAGCCATCTCTTTTCTTCATTCCCATACCTGCACACTGACCATTCATGCTGTGTCAGCTATCCAGTCCAGCTGCCATGACACATTTTTGACCTTCCCAACTGTTACTAACATTATCTTTTTTTTTTTCGTATCCTTTATCAGATTATCTGTCAGCCTTGATGGTGCTATGTAAAACATATCCAGAGGCCTGTAAAACAGTAGTTGTATTGAGGAGGATTTCAGTTTTCTTCTCTTTCTCCAGAAGGGACTCCAGATTCCCATGGACCACAATTGTAACTTTGCTCCAGAATGTTAAGGTTTGTTCTCAGCTAATCCAAGCCAACTGTAATGATGGGACTTGCCCCTGTGGGCACTGTTCTCAATAGAGGGCTTCACCGAGACACTGGTTTGCCAGGGTTCGACCGAAAACTCGGACCAAACTGCAAATCGCAAATTACACCCTGATCATTGGTGTGAGGGGATTTAGTGAACATCAAACTTTGCCTCTGGATGTGAATTTTGTTTTTTTGATTAAAGAGTGGGTTTGAATTTTGATTTGGTTGAGGCAGAGTCTCCCAAATGGACCCAGAGTGGACATAGAGGCTTTAGCAGAGCGTGTCATTACATAGTCAATTATTCTGTGGCTCCAAACCAAAACACAGAAGTATTCATTTTCTAACCCAGCTTACAAGGAAGCCTATCCCATCCCAGGACCCAGACACGGTTCTTTCTTCAATCTGCATCCTTTTCTTTTTCTTTCTAAAAGCTCCAACTGTATTTGTGTTGAAGCAAGTTTTAACCAAAGGTATCCCAGCTTTACTTTCAGTACACATGCTCATCATGTAGGACAGGGAGGGGCATGAAGGGACACTTCTAACACTAATATTTGTAATTTGTAATATTTGTTTCCTGGTCAGTTGTACAGTTGTACTGAGTACAACTTGTACCCAGTTGATCACTGTCAGCTAAATCATGGGTTTACTGGTTGATACCATGTTTCTTTTGTCACTACCATATTTGAATACCCTATATTTCAGTTCTACGTGTTTGAACTTGAAGGCAGTTGAACTGTCTTGGTCACTGAATCGACAATCGCATGTATACTGTTCTGGATAGTCTTCCTGGGATCTGACAGTAGCCAGCAGATGACAATAAGATGCGTGTAATTTACACAGTATCAAAACAACCAACAACATTTTCAGTCCACCGACAAGGTGTATCCGCGCAACAGTCAAAGTTTTTGTTGACTCTACGAGTGGAGCAGTACATAACGCAGACCATCCACACGGTCATCACTCTCCTTATCTTTTTCTAATCAGCTGCTGTTTGGCCAAACAAAGAGAGAGAGAGAGAGAGAGAGAGAGAGAGAGAGAGCACAGCAGGGAGTTTAGGGCCAGAGGAGGGGTACAGACTGAAAAGGAAAGACAGGGAAGGCAGGGAAGAGAAGAGAAGAACTGGGAGAGCTGGAAGGTTTGGCCAGGGAGGCTGTCTACACGAGGGGGAGTCAGACAGTGTGTGTTTGGTTAGGCAAGACTTATCAAACAGATTCCATTTAAAAGTGGTCAAATAGAACCCAAATTACCTTTGCAATAAATTCAGCATTCCTGTTTAACTATTACATCCTCTTCCACACCCTGGAATTTGTGTATAAGAGGGTTCTGGGAGTTCCAGGGATTTCAGACTGTGTCTGTGTGAGTCTGTGTGTGAGTCTGTGTGTGTGAGAGCGTATGTGTGAGAGCGTATGTGTATATGCGTGTGTGTATATATGTGTGTGACTATAGTTGTCTTTCCAGGCATATCTCTATATGATATGTAATGCATACTGTAAGCAATGTGTTCATTAATTGTGTTTCTGCTGTCATTTACAACCTTTAGAAGACAATATCTTCAGCTCAACTGACCTATTCACCATGAACTCCATGATCCTCTTCAACTAGACCCTACTCAAATGTCATGAAGATACAACACCTGCCATAAAAGAAATGAAATATTAATGGTAGAGTTTCTGTTTCTCTGAAGAGAGTAAGAAAAATGAACTCCAGCGTTCCAGAGTTTATTCGCAGCAAAATCGAGCCTTGGTAAAAATACAACTTGTGCTTAATAACTGATCCCTTTGTTAGCTTGCTCTTAATCCGCAAATTGTATTTGTATTATTTACCTGAGTTTAGGTGGAACTGGACATGCTGAAACTAAATCTTCAGAGAATTGCTTTGTTGTTCAGTGGGATTCATCATTATTAGTAACTGCAAGGTCCGTGAGAAGCAAATATTTTTTCTCCACAAAATCGTCGTTAGTCCTACAACCTCGTCACCTAGACAATCCAAGATAGTCACTTTGTAAACCCCCAGTCACTTAGTCAATGGTGTGTGACAATCCTATAGATTGGAATAAAAGTAAGATGACAATAACTTTTTCCACTGACATCACTGTCATCCTTATGCCATCAATTTATCAGTTTCTCCAAGATTGTTGACTTACATGACCTGGGAGGTTGACTGTAATTGTGAAGCTGACAGGTTTGGTCACACTGACGAATCAGCAGGCATGAGGTTTAGCGTTAACAGCACATGCACACACACGGTAGATTTAAATTAACTGCTGGCTAATATTTAGTTTGAGTAGAGCATAACATTGATGCCAAAAGCACATGCCAGATTTGTGAGAGTTGAAAACCCCTGGTGTTGGAACATGTGTATTCAACGCTTTGGTTTAACACTTTAACCGTGAAAAAGAGCTCTAGAAGTGTGAGGGCTCCCTAGGAGAAGTGAAGAGCTGGATTTGCACTGAAACAGTTGAAAAAAAACTCAGCCTCACCAGCAAATAAACTAGACTCATCTGGTTGCAACAAGATATGTAGTTGGCATTATAGAGTCAGAGAAGTTGATATGTGGCAGCGTTGTCTTGGACTGTTTACCAGGCATCTGCTCTGACTCAGTCCTGAACTGATGTGAAGGATTTATGTCGCCTAATTGAAGTTCTACCAGTACTTGTGAAGTGTTTCCATGGAGCTTACCATTAGTGGTTGAATACATCACTAGCTGTACTGGTAAGATAATGGCTGTTAGTCCCCAAATAAATACTCAGGGAGCCAATGTCCTTCATCCCAACATTACAGAATTTCCCCTCAAAAACATGTCACTTATGAAACTTAACTTATATTGATCCAGAAACAGCCCAGCTCGGTTAAGACACTTCGATGCTTGTGTTTTTTATTGATTTATGTCCTAAACAGTGGTTGTAACGATCAATAGTGCTTGGCTATCAATGGTAATCAAATGACACCAGAGCCTTCAATATATGTCTAGTATTCAGTGGAGTATGCCGTTTTATTGACTTGTGTTTGAAGGTATACTTTCTTTTATGATTCATTACTGAAAGCAACTGAAAGCAAGCCGTAGCATTTTCAACAAAAGAGAATGAAATAGGTGATCTGATCTGTCAAGGATGAGAAATGCATTTCTTTAAGGTCTTTAAAACAAAGACAGGAATACTCTTTCCAATAAACCACTGTGCCTAAGACCTGGCCAAACGCGCAGACACATCAGCTTTCTGTATTTTACTGTTAGAATACTGTCCTGTGTGCTGCTTTGTCTTGTCCAGCTGCTGTTAATCAAACGTGTACATTCAGGTCTGGCTGAAATTAGTCCTGTTTTAGATTCCTTCTAATTCCAGCTGGCCTTTCCTGCAGTCAGGCCCCTCTCTTGATTGGGTCCCCTAATTACCCACAAGCCTCAGGGGGTTGTGCGTCCCAGGAGAGGCTGAGTCGTCACACATCACCCCAGGGGGGAGTGGAGGGGTGGTGGAGGGGTGGTGGAGGGGTGGTGGAGGGGTGGTGCTCAGCACACAGTCCTGGCCTCAGCATGTGAGCACTGACCCCTTCATCGGATCACCTTGCACTCATTTCAGAGTTCAGGACTCTGTTGACCTCAAGTCTTTTGCCGGGCCCTGACCTTTAACCTCTTGTGGACACTTGTTCAGTCTTGAGCTCCAACAATGGCTCCTTTCAGAGGGGGGACAACCTGTAGAACATCTGTTGTCCAGGACAGAGAAATGCCTTCGGATATCAGCAGAGATTCAACTTGTGATATGTTTGTATATGTATACATATTATGGAAATAATACATTGTACAAACGTTACAGTGCATTAGCCCCATACTTTGTATGTTTATATTTAATGGAAAACATATGTTGATAAGGAGTTGACCTGTAGGTATTCACCTATGGAGGAAACTATTTTAATTAGAGAAGTTGCAAAGATGTTGTGTGACTTTGACTACAGTGCAATATTGTACTGTGCCATTTGAGATGCCCTATTTTACATGCAACTGTAAAATTGTTTTATTTTGACTTTATTTGCGTTTTATATGCAACGCTCTTTTTCTTACACATAAATATATAAATATTATGCATGATGTAACTGCTTGAGGCCTCGTCACTCATGTTGAGAATAGCACAAGTATTACACTTCCAGTAAATATACACACACAATGTATTTAATTGACTATATTCACTATGTTCAAAAGTCTATCAAGAGTCTATTAAACGTGCCAAAAAACAACAATGCCTTTATTTAGATCCCCTCCAGGTGTCTCGTTTCCCAGGTCAGGAGTCAGGAGTCAGGGCTGCGACTCTCACCAGAGCTGACTCTCACCAGAGCTGACTCTCACCAGAGCTGACTCTCACCAGAGCTGACTCTCACCAGAGCTGACTCTCACCAGAGCTGACTCTCACCAGAGCTGACTCTCACCAGAGCTGACTCACCAGAGCTGACTCTCACCAGAGCTGACTCTCACCAGAGCTGACTCTCACCAGAGCTGACTCTAACCAGAGCTCCACTCAGCATTTTAAACTCAACTGTCTTTCTTAAAATGCTGTTGGCAGTTCATGTACCTATGTCAGCCCCTAGAAGATAGTGGGACAGATTACATTACCTAGATATTGCCGGTCAAGCAGAATATTGTCTCTGTGGAACTCTGAGTGAATCCCCTTCGACAGCCACCTCTCTGATTGCATTACAGAGCTGTCTGTCTTGGCCTGGGGTTCCAGATCAAGTTTATGCTCTGTAAGCAAATCTACTCCACAATTGGTCCTGTTAATGTACCCCATAAACCTGATCTGAAACACATTATTGAGTCTTCAGGTTTAAATGTCTCTTTGTCGGCAGTCTTTAGACACAAGAACACACCCCTGCATGCACATTGATCACACACACACTCTTTAGACACAAGAACACACCCCTGCATGCACATTGATCACACACACACTCTTTAGACACAAGAACACACCCCTGCATGCACGTTGATCACACACACACTCTTTAGACACAAGAACACACCCCTGCATGCACGTTGATCACACACACACTCTTTAGACACAAGAACACACCCCTGCATGCACGTTGATCACACACACACTCTTGAGACACAAGAACACACCCCTGCATGCACATTGATCACACACACACTCACATATACTTCATGGTAATAAAAAAATGGGCAACTATGAGCTAAGAAGAAGAAACTTGTGACAGTGCATCGTAGTGTGCAGCCAGAGGTGAGTGTGAGTGTGAGTGTGTGTGAGTGTGTGTGTGAGTGTGTGACGCTGTACTGATGGAGTGATCTCTGCATGTTTGTAATGTTAATCCTCCTTCACGCTGCAGACCAACGCCTGAGGCAATGGTATACAGTACAGGATCAGAAATATCTCCTGCCATTGTCTCTGTCTCTGTCTCTCTCTTTCTCTCTCTCTCTCTCTTCTCTCTCTCTCTCTCTCTCTCTCTCTCTCTCTCTCTCTCTGTCTTTCTCTCTCTCTGTCTGTCTGTCTCTCTCTCCCTCCTGTTTGGTGGTAAATCTTCCCACTGACTGTTTTAACTCATTCAGGCATCAAGAAACCCAATTCTATGATGTGAACTTTGAAACAATATGAATACATTGAAACTTGAAATGTTACCGATTATTCAAGGCCAGGGAGGGATTTGGCTATTCATTCTTTGTTGGTTCTGGAACCAGTGTGTGTGTCAGGAGGCAGTGTGTGTGTGTGTGTGTGTGTCAGGAGGCAGTGTGTGTGTGTGTGTCAGGGGGAGGCTGACAGATGTCTGCAGTCCTTCGGCGTCTCGATGGTCGACAGGCAGCAACAAGACTTGATGAGTCACTGAGAAATACTGCTGACATGGGCACTTTTCTCTCTCTTCGTCTAAGCAAGAGACCAGACTCACCCGGTCTCATAAAATGAGTCAGCAAACTGTTAAAACTCTCGCTCTTACAGTGTTCATGTCACATGTCACACAGTGACTTCTTTTATTGTTCCTTGTGCTGTTGTAATTTGAGGTTTCTGGATTTATCTGGGGAAGATTTATTCCACTTTTGAAGAGGCAGTAGTGGTTGGGGGTGGGGTAGCTCAATGGTTGGCAAGGAAGAAACAATATTATTTCTCTCCAGTGATTCGATTAAAAAAAGGAGGGATATTTGCTTTGTCAAGTTTCAGAGTCACTGCCCATGTCGCTTGCCAAGTCTTTCCATGCATCCAGAGCCATGGCAAATCACAGCACCCGGGGTTGAAACAAATTTCACAAATACAGTTAAGCGTGAATGTTTTGGTCATAATTCATAGCCATCTTGAATTTCCATATTTCCATCCCCTTACCCCTTGGCCCTGATAGTCAGAGTGACATGAAAAGGCAGACCCTGTAATATCAACCAGTTCCAACTGCCAGTCCTACCTACTGTAGGACTCAAATCCGAACAAAAGACAACAATTTTAAACAATTTAAACTCTAATATCATAGTTTGGGCTTTGTCAGTAAACTGTTGTGTGTGTGAGACACAGAGAGAGAGACAGAGATAGAGACAGAGAGAGAGACAGAGAGTGACAGAGTGAGAGAGAGAGAGAGAGAGAGTGACAGAGAGAGAGTGACAGAGAGCGACAGAGAGAGAGAGTGACAGAGAGAGAGAGTGACAGAGAGAGTGACAGAGAGAGAGAGACAGAGAGAGTGACAGAGAGTGACAGAGAGAGTGACAGAGAGTGACAGAGTGAGAGAGAGTGAGAGAGAGTGAGAGAGAGTGAGAGAGAGTGAGAGAGAGAGAGACAGACAGAGAGAGAGAGACAGAGAGAGAGACAGAGAGAGAGAGACAATTCCAGGATTGTGGAGCCAAGTAACTGAAACTCTTCCTCCCATGACCCGCTCTAATCCCTGGCACTGCTGGAAGTTAATGAGGATGGGGGCGATTACAACATGAGGTGCTCACAAGTGATGCTAACAGAGCAGCTCACACAGGATCTGATTCATGTTCCCTCCGGTCCCACCAGGGGTTCAAAACAATCATTCCAAAAGCAAATGAGGGCATGTGTGGTGTGGTTTGTTTTCTTTAGATGTATTTTTTTGCGACTAATGCATGCTTCTGGAAACACAATACTGTGTGTTGTCGCCTCTGAAGGGATTGTCCTCCCTGAGTGATCTCCTGATGAGGCAGTTATGGTGTAATGAAGGGTTAGGGTGTAGCAATGAGGTCCTCCAATCCCACCATGTCCCCTGTCCATGTCCCTGAACCCACCGGATGTTCCAGTTCGTCTCACACATTACTGCCCTGCAACAAAAGCCTGGACATTTCTAACCCATAATCAATGAGGAACTCACTGTGACTTTATATGTTGTTTCCGTCAGAAGTATAGTGTGTCAGATGAAAATATATTTTTATATTTTTTAATTGTTTATTTATCCTTTGGGCTGACACCTTCATTAGACCCTTAGAACATGTTTACCAACACAAGACCCAGATGGCACGGTTGAGAAATTGTTCCGGTTAGAAAATAAACTCGAAACAAGAATAAAAAAGCATAAGACAGGAGACTGTATTGGACCAGAAGGGCCGTCCACTTCCTGTCTCAGAGCTCTACTACTTCATGCATTAAATTCATGTATTAAATATAAAAAAATATATTTAATACATGAATGCAAAAGTTTAACTAAATGTCTATGACACAGTACTGATACTAGGCTGGCATTCCAGGAGTCTTTTGTGCACTGTAGTCAAAGATCTGTATTTATGACAAGACAATCTAGAGAGGGAGGGGGGGGGGGAAACAAAATAAACTTCAGGGGATGTGAGGCCTGTCTTTGTGTCACCATGCAGGGTAGAAGAATCGACGCTGAGGCATCTGGGCAGACTGCGTGGCTCTCTGTCTCTGGAGCCGTGGGATGCAGGCTGGGACACGCTCGCGAGCAGATCTCCAAGCTGCGCCGGGAGAAGATGAGGGGAGGGCTGTGAAGATACCCACACCATCCAGAGAAATGAGACGTTCGGACGCATGCAGCCCCTCCTCAGGTCAGCAACACTGAGGAGCGGAGGACAAGGACTGGGTGAGTCTGAAACAAGGGGTGGGGGAGAACATGAGGATAGAACATGCACTGCCAGACCTGTGAGAAAGGTTACAAACTGTGTGTGAGTGAGTGTGTGTGTGAGTGTGTGAGTGTGTGTGTGTGTGCTTGACGTGTGTACACAACAGAGCCTACGTGAAAGGAGGCTACAGAAAGGATGACAATCTCTATCTGATAATACCTCCTCCCAGCTCAGACACGCTGACACACAATGTGGAGGTGAAACCCTGGTGCTGCCTCTCCCTACCACTCTCTTTTTCCATCTTTCTATTCTCTCTCTCTTGCTCGCTCTCTCTCTCTCTCACTTCCCCCCCCCCCCCCTCTCGCTCACTCCCTCTCTCTCGCCACCTTCTTTGTTCTCCTTTTCACTGGGATATTTCAGATCCAGGGTTGCCAAGACGCTTGTCAATCAAAAACACACAAAAGACAATGAAGCACACTAGAAGTCACAGATAGTTGTATTCATGGTGCATCTCAATCATACAAGTATGTGTGGTGAACATTGCAGAGATCCAGGGACTACAAACTAGACCTAGGGGGACATTGCAGAGATCCAGGGACTACAAACTAGACCTAGGGGGACATTGCAGTGGATATTTTAAAGACAATATTTTCCATTTTAAAAGTGGTGTCCCCACTAAGAAGTGTTAGGGTTAGGGTTAGAAGTTAGAAGAGCCACTTAGGGTTGGGGTTAGGGGTCAGGGTTAGGGTTGGGGTTAGGGGTTAGGGGTCAGGGTCAGGGTTAGAAGAGCCACTAAGAAGTCGTAACGTGAGGCGAGCTGAAGAGATGTATCGGACCAGTCAGGAGAGTTTAGAAGGAGGAATAGAACTCTGCATTGCTGATCAGATGGAAGGCGTATAACTGATTTCTAAGAGATTCCTGGTATTAAAGGGATAAAATACATGCAGATCCTAAACTTCACAATTCTACCCTGGTGATTTCCTGCTAAGCAGATGCCACAATATCCCATCAGTCAGCCTGCTAGTCTGCTCTAGACAGACTAGCCACAAACATGAAGACCCTTGACCATCAAATATGATGAACGAGAACGTATTTATACGAACTTTCTTCCACGACGTCTAACGCGTTGGCTTTGACCCTCTAGTCACCACATGATGAAGAAAGACATGTTGCCTGAACACGTACAAGCTGCTTGTCTCATCTTCTTTCTCTTTTCCCTGCGTTTTCTCCTCCAGCAGTCAGACACCAGAGTGTCGTGTTTCTCCAGTGTGTCTCGGGGCAGAGAGGACCTGTGGTGACTTATCTCATTGTGAGGAGTAATATGTCACAATCACCCCACAAATGGAGGCAACACGATCCTCATTGTATTCAGGACAGTCTTAGCACAATGGGTGTGAAATTAAACCTGCCGCTTTTCAGTTGAATGTATATTCATGGCTGTGTTGTTTTCCATAAGGAGGCAGACAGGGCAGAAAGCAGTCCGGCCCGAGAGATGTTTCCATCCGGACGCTGAGCCATGCCCACTCGGGACGTTCGGAACGTTGGACGTGACGTGCTGTTGTACATCTTGCTGCTAAAGGAAATCAGTGCGTTGCCTAGTGAAGGTTGATAAAATAACCTACACATTCTCCTTTCATACTTTTGACAACTCGTCAGGTAGGCATTATGAGAACACATGCCTCAAAGTCAACCACTTATCTCCCAGAAAATACAAAGAGAGTTTTTGAAAAGATTTAGCATGTTTTTTTACTTCTCTTATTACAGTGAAACTGAAAGGCTCACCCCATTTGTCACTGTATTCTCAAACAAAACTGTAAAGAAAGCCGATCCACCTGACCCCTTGTTTAGTTTTTCTGTGGGTGAGACTCTGTGCATGTTTACCTCAGTATCACAGAGACTGTCTGTGTTTACCTTAGTATCACGACTCTGCTGGTGAGCAACACACGGAGGAAGACAGAACACAAGTGTTTACGAGACACACGCCTGACATTGTGATAAGACGCACAAAACTTGTTACCAAGGAGATTACAACATCCCCACCCTCAAGTCTACATTAGTCATCAACGGCCAGAGCTGGAAACCACGTTGGAAACATCAGTATGACCCGCTCGGAGGCGTCTCTCATTCACAATAGATGAGGGGAAAATACGGGTGTTCTTCTCTATCAGTGTTAAGTGAAACTGACGACTCCTTGTTATTGTTTGAGGAAAGCACCATGTGTCCATTTGAGGAAGGAGCCAGGAGCGCTGGTGTCTTTCCACAAACTCTCCTCATCGGAGGTTCTCACGTCGGTGCTCAGCTCAAAGCCTTTCACCTCTTTCCATATTTCCCCCTGAATTGATCAAACCTCACATTTTAAGATTTTCATGTCTCTGTAGGGTCATCCCGTTTCACAATAACAGTATATTAAAAAGAAAGATTAATACACCTTGGCAATGAAGAAGCAAGGACCTGTCATATTCTGTCTTATTCTGCGTTACTTCTCTGGCAGGTTTGGGGGTTGTTAATACGAACTGTGGAGCTACTCATTTGAACTCATGCAAAGTGGACTGTGAGCAAGCATAGATATACTGAATATGTTATTAAATATTATAAGATTCACAGCAGGCAGAGAACAGAGAGAGCTTGAGACCATGAGTTACCATTCCAACAGTCAACATTACTGAGCGATGCTCTGAAAAACGCTGCAGCAATTTGTTTTACCTGAGACAGATGTTCCATAAATTAAAGAAAGGTTTTACTTTGAGAACCACATTAGAACCACATAAAAGTCAAAGCCAACTAAATTGAGTTCGTACACCGTGAGCCTGTCAACAGAATCCCTTTTCCCACAATTCCACTGGCAGAAGCAATCTGTCCTCTTGGCTGGTCATCTTCACTTGGAGAATGCTGAGCACACAGGTTCATACCAGATCCAGACAGGATCCCTCCTGTGGTAGCTGTTGGGCTCAGTCAGTAAGACTCATTACGAGTATGTGTCTGCTTGATGAGGTGAAGGAACACACTTTCCCTCGTGGATTCAAAGTGTTCATTCCTTTCCTAGAACGCAGTTTCTAAACAACAACATTTAGGGAAAAGAATACAACTGTCATCTGGTCTGCAATGTAAAGATCCTCTGTCCTGGAACAAACCTTGATGGAGCCAGTATACATCTGATGAACGATTGATGAGGAGACTGACAAGCAGGCTCATAACACATCCTGTAATAATAACTAATAACACATTGAAGCTAGTAATAGCAAGGCCAGCTTGGGGATTTCAACAGCACAGGGAACAAAAATTACCTTAGCTTAGCTTGAAAGTGATTTAAATTTATTAAACACTGTGAATGTTTACCTCTGTGCTGTTTCAGACAGAGTTCTCTGTGGAATATTTCAATGCACCCACGGGACAACACCGTTCCAGAAATGTCCACTGGGACAAACATGTCAATACATTTGATGAGAAACTCAATCCCACACTAATACAACTTGCTGATTCACCACAGCAGCAGTCTGGGCTCCACTATTTATAAATATTGCACGACGCCAAGGCCAATTATCTATCAGCCAAAAGTGTGATCACGCCACAAATCAACACAAGTGCAGCCATATAAGGCAAGCAGAGCCTTCAGTTTCTTTTCTTGAAGGTCCTCTGTGTGGAACCAATGAGCAGGTTTCCAGGTCCAGCCAGCTGGGACTCCCATGCACCTAGCGCTGTGAGAATACTGGATGAGCCTCAGGGGGAGATCACACTACAGGGTAGATGCTGAAACCATAACCATGCTGGGGGCTGTGTTCCTCCTTTGCCCCAATCAGATTATCATCTGGTCGAGTTGATAGACAAATGTCCTCCAGATATACTATCGTCCCCCATCTTTTTTAATCCCGGTACTTCCAAATACTACTTTGTGTCATTTTGATTACCATTCATGGTAACAAGATATCTAGAAAAGTCCTTTGTCAAATAAGTCACAGACCAAGTGGCCTAGGAAATAACAAATAGTTAATGCATTTTAGGCCAGACAGCTTTTTTATTGGAACACATTTTGGCTGTGTCTGGGGAGAGGGGTTCGGCAGGTCCCCGATTGGCCAGCGTGTTGCGTGCACAGTAACGCACTGCACATACCAGGAGACTGAGAGCAGACGCAGGAACGGACAGAGACAACCAGATGGAAACATGGTCCTCATCATTTAGCGTGCGATGAACCCTTCAGCCGTGGTGTCTTGGACACAAGCCCCTCCTCCTCCTCTCATCATCCCTGCCTTCAGAAGACGGGGCCTCAGCCAGATCTCCCTTTATCAAAACAACACTTCGGAGGGGAGGGGAAAAGAAGCTGAAAGATTTGTTTATGGTTTCTAGTTTAGAGGATGTGGGCCTGAAAGGTCGGGGTTTGACATTTATTGAGCCCACAATGTGGTGCCGGACCCGCCAGACAGGCTGACAAACCACATGGCCACGTTCATTAACAACACCGTCTCCGGCAACTTTTATTCAGAGCTGGGATATAAAAAGGACTAATGAATGACACAAGGGGTTGATGTGTAACGTCCCTAAGAATGTGTAAGAGTTAGGGTTAGTGGTTACACACACACACACCCCAGCCCACACACACACAGCTCTTGTCTCTGACACGTTGTTCTGAGAATAAGGGGAAGCCTGGACACCTGCTGTGCCAGAGTGGCGGTGTGGCAATGTGGAACCAGCCTAATGGCGCTGAGGTGATTAACGACTTTACATTGACGGCTGGAATTTGAGGACACAAAGCCTTTAACCCAGCAGGGCGCCGGTCGAGTTGTGTTCTCCAAGTCGCCACCGACTGCAGACTCTTTCTTTCACAAAAAGAAAACTTGGCTGCTAACCGAGCACCCTCCAAATAATGACTCCTCCTTTCTGTTCCAAGTACTCAGACTTCCAATTAGACACCATGACACAAAGACGTGTCATTATCCTCTGATAACGTTTCTATTGCTGACCAGCAGGAGGGCATGACTAAACGGTTTAGTCGCCCACATCATTCCATCCACCTGGAGTGACGGTCAAGCCTTCCCTCGGCTGAGGGGAGTTTCTTCCTGCAGGATCACACCCCTGTGAGCCCCATGTTCACACGCAGGAAGTCTGATGACTGTTCTTCCAGCTGGACCAGGAAAAGTCCCCCTGCCTCACATTGTCAAGTCCCTCTGCCTCACATTGTCAAGTCCCTCTGCCTCACATTGTCAAGTCCCCTCTGTCCTCACCTTGTCAAGTCCTCTCGCCTCACATTGTCACGTCCCTCTGCCACATTGTCACGTCCTCTGCCTCACTGTCAAGTCCCCTCTGCCTCACATTGTCCAGTTCCCTCTGCCTCACATGTCAAGTCCCTCTTGCCTCACATTGTCAAGTCCCCCCTGCCTCACATTTGTCAAGTACCCCGCCTCACATGCCTCACATTGGCAAGCCCTCTGCCTCACATTGTCACGTCCCTCTGCCTCACCTTGTCAAGTCCCTCTGCCTCCCAGTGTACGTCCTCTGCCTCACATTGTCAAGTCCCTCTGCCTCACACTTGCAAGTCCTCTGCCTCACATTTCAAGTCCCTCTGCCTCACATTCAAGTCCCCCTGCCTCACATTGTCCAGTCCCCCTGCCCTCACATTGTTCAAGTCCTCTGCCTCACATTGTCAAGTCCCTCTGCCTCACATTGTCAAGTCCCCCTGCCTCACATTGTCAAGTCCCTCTGCCTCACATTGTCAAGTCCCTCTGCCTCACATTGTCAAGTCCCTCTGCCTCACATTGTCGCTGACCTTTGAGTCACTTCTGCCTGGCACAAGTCAACTAGGAAGCACACAGGGATTTCTCCCAGGTGACAAATGAGAAATCTGATAATTGCTTCTAGAGAATCAAAGTTTCCGTCACGCAGAAAGTCCCCATGCAAAGTGTTCACTGGTGGAGTGTGATTTGTAAACGAGGTGAGATAATGGCTGAACCGTGATTCTGTGTCGATTTGGAAAGTCCCAACAAGGAAATACAACATCATTTTCCAAAGAAGGAAATCATTAGCCTAAAAAAACCGTTTTGTTTATTTTCATTTTCAGTTTGCCAGTTAGGGTTTTTACACAGATTTCCCTGTCTGTCTGTCTGTCTGTCTGTCAAGACAGCTGCTTTGAACCATATCCAGAAATACGTACACACACAAAAAAAAAACGACCATATTTTGGTATATTTCCCATAACAGTCTATGATACATCACCCTCCACTGTGATTTTCCCTGTTTCTGCATGGTCAGCTGTCTTCCATAGGTGTGGGGTGATTGGTCACCCATAGGTGTGGGGTGATTGGTCAGCCATAGGTGTGGGGTGATTGACTGTTAGTTTTTCTGCGTTGAGTCACTTGACATAACATCAAGGAGGGAGAGGACAGCCTCATAAATGTTTTACTAGCGACAGGCTCCAGTATGAGACATGTTCTCCTTTGGGCCAGTCCACTCCCATCATCTATGATATGAAACAGTGGGCCTGTGCACATCGCCAGTCATTCAAACAAGCTGAGCCCATGAACTCTGAAGTCAGTAGGGAGGAGAGACACATGATCACAGCAGCAGTTGTTTCCAAGCATCTCTGATCTCTTCTCAGGCCTGTACATGTAAAGCATGATTAGATGTTTACCTCACTTTATCTGATTTTTAGATGTTACACATCCCCTTCCTGCTTTAATCAAGATTTCCTCTGATAGGACCTCAATTCTATAAGAAAAAATCACATTCATAAACCATTATATTATTTCACTCCAGTAATCAATAATTATAGCTGACATAAAACAGGGTTACAACTATCAAACGTATTGGTTATACATAAACATCAGCTTGTTTATTAAGTGCTGTACTGTACATATTCTTGACAATCAATGCATAAACACTGCACAACCTTCTGTGTGTGAGCTTGCAGCTGTCTCCAGGCATGTGCCTCTCATGCTCATCCACACCAAACAGCATTCATGCTTGTCCACTTTAAGCATTTCAGACATTTTCTTGAAGGAAACAAATGTCTGTGAGCTGGTATTGCTTTTCTTGTTGGGCTGAAATCTAAACACATACCAGACAGAGTTTACTCAGAACCAAGAATGCTGTTTGAAACAAAACAACAGGCCCTCTGAAGACAACCTTGACAGAACCAAAACACCTCCAGCTTATTATGTCTCAGTCTTCGGCTCTGTCGCTGGGAGGGAACATCAAGTAGTTTCACTGTAACATTTTAACAACAGTGCGTTGCAGGAAGGGATTTTCTTATGACGTGCAGTGCAACAGAGTTCAAAATCGAGGTTTTCTGGGGGGAAAGGTTCAATATAAACCAAAAGTTTCAACAAAAAAAAGGTGAAAGGTTGAACAAATATAAAAATAAAAAAAAGATTTCTGGAAAAATTTCGAATGGAAAAAAACGTTTGAAAAAAAAAGAATTTAAGGTTGAAAAAAAAGAAAAAGGTTTTAAGTTTTTTAATCGAAAGGTTGTTAAGATATTTTCTAAATAAAGTTTTGAAAAAAAGTTTTTAGAAAATTTGAAGGACAGAAAGGTTAATTTTCCGATTTGGCCTCTGACTGGTGTCAGAAGCGTGAGAGACGCTTACATCCAATCTGGAATCAAATGTCATTTGAACGGCTTAATGTACACCCATAGAACTGCACCTAACCCATAGAACTGCACCTAACCAAACCTAAACCCTCAAGGAATTACAATCTTGCATTGACAATTAGGCTTTAAACCTCAACCCAACTAACAGAACTAAAAATGTCTGTCATTGTATAAATGTAAGCAGATATTTCATGTAAGATGGCATCAGTCTGCTGACTTGATGGGTAGATTCATCCTCAGTCACCCTTCTGATCTCCTTCCTTGCAACAGCAACTTCAACAGCCAGCCTGTGTGCCCTGGGTCACATCATCACTAAGCAAACACACCACTTGTCCCGTCTCCATCACCTGGCCGAGGATTCTCTAGTTGACCTGGATCTACTTTCACAGGAAGGGACAACACCTGCGGTCAGTCACAACCCGTGACGCTCGGGAGTTTGCTGACAGGCCCATTCTCCAGATACTTAGCTGAGCCTGCACCTTTCTCACTGCAACTTTATTGAAAAATGATGTCTGTATTAACGCTAACAACAAGGAGTTTACTAAGCTTTCGTCGTTAACATTTTTTGGAAAGGTCAACTGTGTCTATTAAAATGCCTAGCCTCTCTTTACATGTTGTATAACAGGCTGCCACACAACAGAAACGTATGGTTGGAACCATGTTAAATCGGTGTGGGAGGTATACTCAGTACTGGCCTGCTCTCAGTTAACAAGTCTGTCCAACACACAGCCTGCTGAAGGCCCTAACCCTCCGTCCCGTACCTCTGAGGGTTTATGACCAGCACATTTCTGCTTACTGGGCTCCTTGCCATGATTTACATGACTCCTAATTATTATAATGCCATAAGCTCTCCTTCAATATACAATCCACCCCCACAGAGCGTTATCGTTTATCGTGATGTCAGAAAACACATCTGGAGTGTGTAATTAATCACTTTTCCAGCAAATGTTGTGTCCATGTGAGGGGGGTCTGACGATATCTGAACCGTGACTCGGATCCAAACAGAGAAACAAACAGAAGATCTTTTGCTATTTGTGTCTTTGTGAGACGAACTGTCGCTGAAGTGAAGCCAGCACGATGTGGGCTGAGGGTTGTGAACTCCTCTTTCTGTTTCTTTCCACTCGGGGTAATCTAAGCAATCCCTTGACTTGGTTGGAGTTCTGCATGAGGCGAACCCAGGGAGGCCCCACATGGTCATTTAACATCTATTTGTCAGTAATGTTTTTTACAGGCCGGATATGTGGGGCTGTGGATTTCAAATGCAGTTTTCTGTTCTTATGGAGGGAAACAGAGACAGAGCAACACCTTGGTGTTTGAAAACTGTAAATCCAGGTTGGGTTAGGATGATCATGGTATCGGCTGGGTCAGGGCTAGGATCCCTGTTTCTACTGTTTTCAGGTTAGGATGATCATGGTCTAGGCTGGGTCAGGGCTAAGCTGGGTCAGGCATAGACTGGGTCAGGCATAGACTGGGTCAGGGCTAAGCTGGGTCAGGCATAGACTGGGTCAGGGCTAAGCTGGGTCAGGCATAGACTGGGTCAGGCATAGACTGGGTCAGGGCTAAGCTGGGTCAGGCATAGACTGGGTCAGGCATAGACTGGGTCAGGGCTAAGCTGGGTCAGGCATAGACTGGGTCAGGGCTAAGCTGGGTCAGGCATAGACTGGGTCAGGGCTAGGATCACTGTTTCTGCTGTTTTCAGAGACACATGCAGTTGTTTCCAATTTACCTGACAAGGTTTTTTATTACACTGACTTAAATATTTTGACAGTTCTTCGGGGCACATTTCTGGGGTGTGGGGAAGATTCCCATTTGGTCTCAACTCTGATGAAACAAACGCACTGTGGTTCATCCACTCCACAAGTCAGGATGCTTCCTGATCATGACTTCATGGATTCAAGGCCATTAATTGACGCCAATTCAAGGCCATTAATTTAAAGTGCAATTTCTCAAACTCACATTTGACATTGAATATTGATAGGATGTTGAGACCTCGAGACATCCTCCATCTCTACTTTGTTTTAGTTCCAGAAATACTTTGGAGATTTCAAAGTGTCTCATTGCTGCTGGATAGTTATTGTTTTAAATTCCTGATAATAATGTGGTGAGGAGACAAAACAATCGGCCCTTGGAAATTGCAAACCATCCGTTTATTTTTTTTCAATACTGGTTAACGTGCTTTAGCAGAGAAGGCCCAAACCACAACATTACGTAATCCAAATGTTGTAAGAAGTTGAAATAACAAACAAGGTTGACATTAAAAAGCAACTTTAGTCATTGAAACCGCTTTTGATTCAAGACAAGAGAACAAAACGTTTAAATTGCATCATCTGTGAGCTAACCTTCCCTGGCCCATCTGTGACCCTTTGTGACGGTCTTTCCCTGCTGTAGTCTGAACAGCGTTGAGGTAAAGACAGAAATCGACCCAAGAACATTCCTGACAGTCAAATATGACAGCAACATGCATTCCCATGTCAAAAAGTATTGCAAAAGCAGTGCATCAACTAGTGCCAGTTATACAGATAGTAAGGGTATAGTTTCAGATGAACAGGGGGAAAAAGGACATTCTTCAAACTGAAAGACAGTCATGCAGGTGACGTTCAGAACCTGGGTGCCCTCCTGGTCACCTCTGACACTTGGTGCTGAAGCTCTGAACTTCTCAGTCTAACTCTCAGCTTACTCTTCAGACCACTTTTCCAAACGTCTCCCTTGTGTATACATGGCCCAGCCTGGAAAATCTTTCACAACAAACATTTGCCTTTTGCCACATCTCTGTTAACCTCACCTTATCCTTTCTGCTAAAGGGATCTCAATCCATACAAACACCCACACACTGTTCTGTAACTTCTATAAGCCCACATGCACGTGCACACACTCTACGCACGTGCACGTAAACTCTACCTTGCCTCTAACCACGCAACCTCAAGAGGCTCATGGAAAATATTTTTTCCAGATAAAATCCCAACATTTGTGCCGAGAAACATGGCCCACTTGGTTCAAACAACCATGAAATTGTTGGGCCAGATAAGGCCTGATTAGACATGTCGTGTTTGGTGTTCACCCTCACGTTCAGTTCTGCCACCTGTATCTTTCAACTCTTCCATGCTTTCTCTGTCTTTATCTTGGAGATGCTGATTTAGCATTTTCTCTTCCAGGTTCTGCTTGCGTGTCTCCTGCCAGCCTCCCTCCCTCCCCCCGTCATGATCCTGTACACACATTCACAGACACGGCATTCTGTCCTCAACATCTCGACCTTCTCACTCAATCTGAATTCTTCACTTCTGTCTTTCTCTTTCTCTCCTGTCTCTCTAGCTCTGTCTTTCTCTTTATCTCTGTATTTCCCTCTCACACACACACACACACACACACACACACACACACACACACACACACACACACACACACACACACACACACACACACACACACAGTCCCTCCCTCCTCTCATCAATCTGCGGTTTCAAAGTCAAACCTGTAACATATGTTTCCAGGCTGTGTTTTCAGTTAAATAGCTATTTTCTAAATTCAACGATAATGGGGATGGAAATTTGCACCATCGGTTTGCTTGCACACACTTGGAATAACACATGATGTTCATTTGTTAATGAACTTGAACTTGGATGTGGAACAGCACATCATCTGCAAAGTGTAGCACCTTGGATTGTGCTACTTGTTATTCATTTGATCGGTAACGGCACGATTACCAATTCCAACTTCCCTCCCTCTGTTGTAATAAACTTTCTAGCTGCAATGTGTTTTCCACAACATGGATTAATCCAAAATACACTCAATATAAATCCCGAAATATACCGTAGCATATCAAATAAATGTTTAAAAATAGATCACTTCATGTGAATAAATACAGATGTTTTAGTCACATTATATTGCCACGCTGTTTTGAATTTTACATCAACAAACTGCTTTGCCATGTTTAGACTGTATGTCAACTGGGGGACAGAAAACAATCCAAAACATGTCCCCACCAGCAACAAAACGATGCTTTATTTCTCTCTATATATATGTTTCAGCAACTGTTCTTTAACCCATGAAAGTTGTACCGTCTAAACATCTACTGTGTTTATGACACCTATGTAACAATGACATCACAAAATCATTCTGAAATGGCCAGATAGGCACAGTAGTTTAGGCCTAGTAGAATAGCCACTGTGTGGAACTTGTGTTTGTTTAATAATCCTTTGTGTTCAGATGGCTCAACATAACCTAACTGAAACAGGAATACAGTTTAGGGGTATCAATGAGTGGAAAAACCATCTCTCAAGGCAACACATGAACCGTACTGTTTGGTTTGAGTTGGACCTATACATTTTCTCATCAGGTCTTCCAGAGAGGAATGGAAAATTCCACTTAACAAAGATCAATCAAATGCATTGATAGAAATAACTGGAGAGATTCTATAAAGACTTGAGTTAGAGAATGCTCCTTGTTTATGATCAGAGCAGTCATGTTTCACAGCCATGCTGTACAACAACTGTACGGCCACAAATACAACATTGCACATTTTTTATGTCTTTAAAAACTAAAAGGCGTTTGACAACCGCAAATTATAACTGTTAATGATGTGTACTTCAAGAATTCTTGGAACAAAGATTTGGTTGGAAATTTCACATTCTTGGTAAAGTTTGTGACCTGAACTAAAAGCCTGCCACGTGATGGTCCTTGCTCTTGCATGTGTGAGGAACACAGGCCTGGAAACAGAAGATGTTATCTTCCTACAGACCTCTTCCCCCTCAGATGCAACTCACCGTCCCATCACAAACTCCCATCTTCCCCTGCCATCTCTGAAAACCTTTACCCAACTGCATCGCCAGTTTCCCTTCCCTCATCAGCTCCATGTGTCACTCCTCTGTCCCCTTATCTGTGTTTCCATGACACCAGTGACGGCACACACACGTTAACGAGCAGGACACGGATCAGTCCGCCAGGGAAACTAGGTCCATGCAGTGGAGGATTTGATCCAAACCATTTGACCTTCACAACGCCTCCAAATGTTTCAGGGCTTCTGGATGATGCAGAGTTGGTATTCACGCACACCAGGTGTCTCTACTTCCAACCCCTGACTGCTTGGAAACCAGTTGGAGAGAAGTGGGTCGCATTGAGACACTAGTTAATTTAGGTCCAGGAGGTCCAATGCCAAAGTATTAATTTTCTATAAAATGTATTGTTGTGTCATGCAGTTTGAGATAACAGAGCGAACGTTAGGGTTACTGTTTACTAAAAAGACTGTTTGACAGAGTGAGAGGGAGAGAACTTTAGGATGTGTGTTTAAAAAGAGTGTTTGAGAGAGAGAGAGAGAGAGAGAGAGGTGTATTACATTTCAGAGTTTACAAAATGTGTCCTGATCTTGTCGGGATTGCGTAAAACTGTACGCGCCGTAAAACACAAATGACATAACCATCCTACGTATCAATCAGTGTCCAGATCACCTGCCTAATGATGCCCCTGTAGGGAACATCTATCCCTACCTCAGACGTCTGAGATCAGCAGCTGCTGCTGGGATACAGGCTGCATGTGTCTAAGTGAGCTCCCAGAGACACCTCTGGAGACCTTATCACATTAGCGACAAAGCTAAGCTAACACTCCAAACAGAGAGCTCGCAAAACTGGATGAAGCAAGGCCACAAGGATTATACTAATCCCACTGTTGCAGATAAAGGCTGATTGCTCTGTTCCGCTCTCACTCTCCTTGGCCAGGACTTCTCCAAGATGGCCGCTCATCATGGCCCGTGTCTGATTGGTGGGTCACACTTCCGCGTTGAAAGCCAGCCCTTGAGGGGAGTCTTGCTTCATCTGTGGGTATCGTGTTTCCTACTCCTGAAGAAAGTCTGCTTAACAACGTAAGGCGCAGCTGTCAATGTACTCTCGTTCGAAAGTTGACTGTTGGATCATTTCTTACAGGTGTGTGGATTGATCTGAGTCTTGCTTTGCCTCACTGTGGAGAGAAAACACATGTATGTACTAATGTAATACAACGTGGTAAGTAGTGGAGGCCTATGGTTGCGTGGGGATGACAGTGTGGTGATACGGCAGACAACTTTACCATTGAAAAAAAAGGCCCGCGGTGTTCAATTACCTATTTTTTTCTTTCTTTTCTCTCGCTGGAAAAAGCATTAACACTGGCACAAACTCAACATTTAACGTTAAACGCTGCTCTCACAGAGAAATAATTTTGCCTCTACGACAGTCAATTGTTGCATTGAGGTGTGTCAAAAACTTCAGGGTTGACATGTGGCAGACTAGCGTGCAGCAGCAAGGAAAATGACACAGAGGATAATTAGCATGTATGTGCCTAATTACTGGCTAATTACTAGCTGGAAGCGTGATGGGTGTGTCTTAAAAAGCACTAATGGCCCAGCTGTAAAACGCTTCACACTTCAGCTCAACTATTTTCTCTGTATTTGTTCAGCTTTAATTCTATTACGAGACAGGGACTTCAACGGGCCAAGGCAAACACGGTTTATAAACGCATTACAATAAAACAGTCATTTAACTAGCAAGTCAACAACTGTTGCATGTTGGAGCTATCTTTTAATGAAGCCTTGTTGCCTGGAAACACACGTTCTGCAGAGGAAAGTTATTTACTTAGAAATCTTTTATCTATCTTGGATCCTTATGACAGATCGTTTCTGTGGTGTCACGGCAACAAGAGATGCAAGTCACTGTCAAAGATATCAAA
Source organism: Thaleichthys pacificus (assembly GCA_023658055.1). Classification (NCBI taxonomy): domain Eukaryota; kingdom Metazoa; phylum Chordata; class Actinopteri; order Osmeriformes; family Osmeridae; genus Thaleichthys; species Thaleichthys pacificus. The sequence continues at coordinate 21,707,081 of CM042867.1, read as the reverse complement.
CAACAATCCATTCCAGACGCTGAAACGCTACGAGGGTTTTTGAAACGTTACACACAGAAAGTAAAGGCGTCTCACAGGAGAAGCAGAGCCCTGGCTTGGCAGATCAAAAGTGTTTCTGCCTTGTCAAGATCTGGTCAAACAGCCACCGGCAGGGTGTGGAGATCTGGTTTCAATAGGAAAGAGAAGGGGTATGTAATAATGCCATGGATTTACAGCCTGTTGTTGCACGGGACAATCTCCAACCTGAGCTGAAAGGAACATTTGAGATGACTTTCTCTGTTCCAGTCACAAGCTGATATTGTTTGTGAGTCTGTTGATGGCATATCCCCTCACCAGTCGGACCCTTGTTCCAAGAACTGCACAATGTAACGTGCAAACACCCGGGAAAATGATGTCATCCCCTGAGAGCCAGGGGTTTGGGCTGGGGTTGCAACCTTTCAGATTTCTTTTCAACTGAAAAAAAGAAAATAAATCCAAAACCTAAAACTCCTCAACAAACAAAAGAGAGATTAGGATTTCTCCTCATCAGGACAAGCTAAAGGAAGTGAGTGCCTGCGTGGAGGACAACGTCTTCCTCATGGATGGAAGTGTTACGACACGGGCAGCCTGCCACCCCTAAGAAGGTATGAATGGAAAACAGCACATGATCTATTCAGTCTGACAGCAGGCTCCCCCACTCTTAACAATATGAAGTAATTGGCCATAAAGTGGACTCTTTACCTCATCTGTCACTAGTAATATAGTGTAGGAATGTAGGCTGCGCTGCTTAGAGTGCGTTTAGCAGACTAGGCCACTGCAACAGGCAAAAACCAAGGAGCTAAAGGCAGAAAATGTCCTCAGCAAAGTGAAGTCACACGGCAGTCTCGACCAGACCGGCCCGTGTGCGTACGGCGAACGGAATCAAGTTTGGGCTAAGGCTGGCCTTTTTTATAGCAGGAAAGGGGGATTTTTTTCTACCCCAATGTCTTATTAAAACTCCTCTACAACATATTGCAAAAATACAAGCCTTTGCTCAACCAGGAACACTTTCCGCCGGATTAGCTCAGGCAGCTAAAGGTCTCTCCTGCTCCCTCGACTCCTCACATGAGTAATGCTAATTACAGATGCTTCGTTTTCTGCAGAAGGAACATTCCTTGAGCCAGTGTTACCACCTTCACACTCTCTGTGTGAGCAGGGCAGGGAGGGACCGGGCCTGCGTGTGTCTCAGGAAGCAGAAGATGCTCATGTGAGGACTGTTCCAGTCTCTGGATGCTCATGTGAGGACAGTTCCAGTCTCTGGATGCTCATGTGAGGACTGTTCCAGTCTCTGGATGCTCATGTGAGGACTGTTCCAGTCTCTGGATGCTCATGTGAGGACTGTTCCAGTCTCTGGATGCTCATGTGAGGACTGTTCCAGTCTACGTCAATGTTGACTCTCGTTTTGCAGCTTGGACTTTTGTTCTGGCTCCTGATTTGCACATAGAGAAAACACTTTGATGATGTCAACTTTTAACTTAAGTTAGGCTATTGGAATCAAAATCACCTTCAGAATGTGTTTTTAGAAGTGTGTGGTTGCTAACCCTAAGTGTGTGTGTGTGTCTGTGAGAGAGAGAGAGAGAGAGAGAGAGAGAGAGAGAGAGAGAGAGAGACAGAGAGAGACAGAGAGAGAGAGAGAGAGACACAGAGAGAGAGACAGAGAGAGAGAGAGACACACAGAGAGAGAGAGACACAGAGAGAGAGAGAGAGGAGAGAGAGAGAGAGACAGAAAGAGAGAAAGAGAGAGAGTTAATTTGTTGGTTCTGAGGAAGGGGAATATAATGTAAATTAGAGATCTAGAGTGAGGTTTGTGGGGTTAACCTCTGATTAATTGCTCAGCTGCAGGGTAGTCAGTTGTGGTGAGAGCACGCTACTGTAATTTTGCAGCTGCTCTCTTTAGCATGACCAACATGATATGTGCAATCCAATTGGCCTTCAAACCACATACCAAAGCACTTAAAATAGTTGACTTTTCTCAGGCCTCCATGCTGTCAACACAACAGAATGGGAGTTGTTCATATTGTGTCTTCTCAGGACTTGAGCACTTTTCAAACAATATTAGAGGTTAGTTTAAAGGCTGCCAAAACACTAAATTAGCTCTTAAGTTAAGTTATACACTTGTGCACTTTGCTGAAGCATGTTTTAGTGTGGAAGAGCAATCACAGATGGCAGAGAGGAACATGGATACATGTATGAGCTGCTATGACAACAAGACATTAACCAGAGTCCACGTGCCTCAGCCCCCCCCCCCCCCTGCCTGTGGTCTTCAGACAGTGTTTTTAATATTTAAAGTTACAATAGGTGAGATGTATTTTTCAGTTAAAACTAGAAAACCCCCATAAACATGCTGTGTTTATGATATATAATGAGGCCCTCTGAGAGTTCTTAGCAACAGACAGCTCAGTGCCAGTGGAATGTTAATGTCTGATTTTGGAGGCCCGCTACTTACCAGTCAATTATGTTCACGGAATCCTGTTCCAGCCAATCCAGAGCCTTCGTCTTTGATTTATGTTGTGAAACCACTGTCAATTAAACAGGAGCTGGAGGAAAGCGCACAAGTTCAGACAAGAATTTGGTGAGTTGTTTCTTATATTAGAATGTCTTTTCTGTTACCTCTTGTAGCTTTAAGCAGATCGGGCAAAATCGCTCTACTTATGTAAATACGCTTCTGTTATTCTCCTGAAAGGCACAATTTACTTGATGGATTATTGGAATTGATTAGCCATATTTTGCTTTTAGCTGCGGAGAGGGGAACCCCACGGCGAGGCAGCTCGACCTCTGAGCCCTGGGCAAGGCTGGCGGGACGAAGGCTGCGTCTGGCTGGACAGATGCCAAAACCCTGGTTTCCTGGTCATCAGCCCAGAAAACCAGCTCCTCAACGTGGCAGGCCTGTACAGTCACACGTACACACAGCTCAGAGACGGACCGATCACTCACACTGGAACACCATGCATAGGGAGTCATGCATAGGGAGTCATGCATAGGGAGTCATGCATAGGGAGTCATGCATAGGGAGTCATGCATAGGGAGTCATGCATAGGGAGTCATGCATAGGGAGTCATGCATAGGGAGTCATGCATAGGGAGTAAAGGATCACAAGGTGCATTATTTTCTTTTCTCTCTCTCAAGATGAATGAATATAAAGGAAAAAAGGAAGGCAAAGAGAGAGAAAAGAACATCTCACTGTTGGAAGGTTTGATATTTAAGTGAGGAAAGAGAGATGAAGGGAGTCAACTGGCTGAGCGGTTAGGGAATCGGGCCAGTAATCTGAAGGTTGCCGGTTTGATTCCAGGCCGTGTCAATGACGTTGTGTCCTTGGGCAAGGCACTTCACCCTACTTGCCTCGGGGGAATGTCCCTGTACTTACTGTAAGTCGCTCTGGATAAGTGCGTCTGCTAAATGAATAAATGTAAATATAATGAAGTTAACATAATACGATCGATGGATCAGGAATGTGATAGGGAGCAGAGGAGTGAGCAAAACCAACACCCCAGAGTGTTCATCACAATCTCAGTATTTAGTCTCCCAGAAGAGCTTCTTCCTGCGGTACAAGCAGGAGTCCCGACATTTTCCCTTTCTTCTCAGATGAGACACCTGAATAGCCCCACTGCATTCAGGGGTTCCAGGTGCAGAAATTGATTTCACAGTATCTCATGTGGCGATAACAACCTTTGTCTCGGTTCGGGGGTTCCAGCGAGGCCTTGTCCTCACACTGTCCTCATTGAGTCGTCTCCGATCCGTTTTACAAATTCATCGAGCAGGATGCCCAGGGGACAGGTCTTTTAAAGTGCCCTCACTTGGTATTCCCCTCAGGACTGCTCCTCTCACAGCCTGGCTTCCAGAGGTAATAGAGGTCTGCTGACGTGTTGAAGAATGTATCTGTGACCAGTGGATGAAGGTGGCATGCAGAGCTGGAGAGAGGGAGCACACCGTGAACTTGTGAACCCGCTACCTCGACGTTCCCCATCCTGGCTTGGATGTGAACTCACGTCTGCTTTTGTCCTCCTTGCCCAAGATGGAATCTGGGAGGTTGGACTTTGAGTGAACTTTTCTCATTACCCTAATACTCTCTCTCTCTCTCCTCTCTCTCTCTCTCTCTCCTCTCTCTCTCTGTCTCTCTCTCCTCTCTCTCTCTCTCTGTCTCTCTCTCTCTCTCTCTCTCTCTCTGTCTCTCTCTCTCTGTCTCTCTCCTCTCTCTCTCTCCTCTCTCTCTCTGTCTCTCTCCTCTCTCTCTCTCTCTCTCTCTCTCTCTCTCCTCTCTATGTCCTCTCTCTCTCTCTCCTCTTCTCTATGTCCTCTCTCTCTCTCTCTCTCTCTCTCTCTCTCTCTCTCCTCTCTCTCTCTGTGTCTCTCTCTCTCTCTCTTCACACACACATCCCCTCCATCACATTCACTTCCTTAACTCATCCAGACTCACTAGATCCACCTCAACGTATTTACACCAGGCATATTGTAGACGAAACAACATCCACTCACAACCATGAAGATGTACACACACACACACACATACACACAAACACCAGCCCAGAAAGCTAAGCCCAGCAAAGCGTAAAGCACTGTCCCACTCATGCACACATCTATGCTGTCTATTCTGAGTCTCGGTCACACACACACAGTCGACTGCACGCATGCCTCTCCTTCCCCAGATGATCTACTGCAACCATCACACAGGTATTAGTCTTAACGACCGCTGGCTCCACACAGACAGATAAGATACACCCAGGTCTGTGTAGGGCTCTTTGGAACAACTCCTGCTTCTAGTCAATGCTACTTGGGTTTCAAATCTTGCCCGAGCACCTGGGTCTGTAAATTAGAGCCGTAGCGTGAAGCAGCTGGGAGCGTTCGCTGGGAGTGCAGCCCCTTCCCTGAACCTGTCTCAGGGATGCTCTGGCTTGGGCCTCCAGTCCTCTGCCACCAGGCAGCTCAGCCTTCTCAGGGTGTAAACCGAGCCTGCTGGAGCTCCCTCAACCTCAATAAACGGGCTGGAATGTCTCGCCGCATGCAGAGGGATGACTCAATTAGGCATTTATGACATCAGGGTCTTTATTGGGCAGTCACTTACTTGCTTTTAGATTGTTTGGTGAGACCCCAAAATGGGGATACTACTATCTCGTAAAGCTTGGATTTTCAGAGTGAGTCAAAATGATTGTTGACGTCGCTGGTCTCAATGACAGACATCATGTGCAGAGGAATTGCGGTGCTTGAAACTGTGGGAGCTGGAAGTGTAGGACGTTCAGGTGAGTGCGAGGGAGCCACACATGGGAAGAGCTCCTCTGCTCTCCGGCTGTCTCTCACCCCCACAGTGACACGACTGGTAGAAAAAAAAGGTTGTAAAACATTTCCGTTGCGCTACACCACAAATTGGTCTCAAGCGAGGGCCGCCGGAAAGATTTCCCAGCCCGCTCCTGCTCCTGCTCCGGGCCCCTGTCTCTCTCTCTCTCTCTCTCTCTCTCTCTCTCTCTCTCTCTCTCTCTCTCTCTCTCTCTCTGTCTCTATCTCACACACACACTGGTCTCTCTCACACACACACACCTCTCTCTATCTTTCTCTCTCACACACGTGCAAGCAATCGTCACTGGAGATGCAAGAACATGATGGACTTCATTTCTTTTGTCCAAAACAGCAAATCATTACGGAGTGTGACTTTGTGATAGAATGAGCCGGCAATCTAAACCTGTGGAGTGTGACAGACTCTGGACCGTAGATTAGGTTTCTATTGACATTTGAGGGATTATCTCACAAGGGTAGAAAATAAGATTATATTTGTCACGTCATAACCATAAGTCACTGTTGTGGTCGGGTTTAAGAGGGCAGGTGAGGTGAAGTAGGAGGATGCTGTAGTGATAGTACGGTCACACTATCCTCTCCACCGAGAGCTGAGGGAAGAGGGCTGAGGATGTGGAAGGGGGCACCCTTTTGGAACAAAATGTACTCATGGCCCCACCCCCATCACCCCCTGTTCGCTACTTAAGCGAGTCCTTGAGACCTTTCTTCATGGTTACCAACGCGTTAGGACTCCCAGTCCCCTATTCAGACGCTACGGGCCACAGACTCACGCTCTGTCGCGGTTGTCTTCAGCTGTTTGCGTGCTATAATGTGAGAGGCCTCGAGGTTGTATCAGCCGGTCTTTGTCTCGTCCCGTAGAAAGCGTCCGTCCTGTTGATGACTTATTTGGGAGCCCAGAAGCACAGGCCTCTCAGCACTCAGGACAAGATGGCGAGTGACAGGGTCAGGCGAAGCAGTTAAGTGTGTGAAAATTGGGGCCCGATAACAGCTTTTGGGACCACGTCCATGAAACGTCTGTTTGTTTTTTCGAAGAGGCTGTTGTAACCAAGCGCTAGTTCCTGAAACTTAAATATAGAGGAGGACTGCCTGTTCCTCGACCCTCCTTGCAGAATGTCTCCTACTGTCCTGCTGTCACCAAAACAATGATGTGGCTATCAACAGCTACCTTAACCGAGTCATTCATTCAGTGCAGCCGGGATATCAGTTGCTGTGATATCATCTCTGCTCAGTTGTTTTGCATACAACCAGTGACCATAGTTAAACGCCTCAGTGCCATCTGTGTGTGAACTGTTGATGAGAACTGTTAGCACAAGCTCTGTACAGGCATGCAGCAAAACACTCAGCTCAAGTCACAGAAAGAATATGAATCTCTTTGTGGAATGATTCCTGGTTGAGATCATCTGAAATGTTTTGATCCATGCTCAATTGTGTTCTTTTTACTGTAATTAAGTACGTTTTCTTTCCATCAAATGACAATTCATGCTCGCAACAGAGCCAGTAGGAATTGGGATTTATCTTCATGGAACATGAGCATAAGAAGACAATCCCTCCAAAACTGTAATGACCATAATTTTTTAATTGCTTGAAAAAATTGAAGCAGCTGTCTGTGTTTTGTACAGTGTGCTCTTCCAAAGCAAATATGCTCTGAGACAGGAACTCCGCCTGCTTGTGATCGCTCCAATCCAGAGCCATCCTCAAGCCCATGGATCATACAGGATGCTGATGACATCATGGACATACAAGCCTGTGTAATACGCTCACACGGAGCAGCCAACAGCCCCTAAGCAGAATTACTTTTATTGTCAACATACGACGTCAAGCCTCAGAAGCTAACACTGGTTGACTTTTCTGTCATGTCGATTTCCAAAATTCAAACAAGGGCATTCCTACTGATAGATTGGTAGAGAAAATGTGTTGCATCATGACGGCATGTCAGTCAAGCCAGGAAGAGCCAAGTCCAGACAAAAAGTTGGCAGTGAAGCTTTGCCAAGCTTGGCTTGTTGAGAATTTGTCATTTGGAGGGACGTACGTAGGTGTTCAAACCAGACTGACTCAAACTAATGACTCAGAAAACTCAGAGGGAACAAATACAGCACTGAAACCATATATGTCTTGTGCATGCACTGAACATGCATCTCTGAAACAAGACTTTTTATGAAGTTGGACAACTTCTGACAAACTCAAACATTTTTTGCAAAACATTGTCAGCCGACATACAATATCTTAAACAGTTTAATGATGTCATGTACATCTTAAAGGATGTTTCTCTCTGGAATCCATACTTCCTTTAGAATTTCACTAAATACTTTTCTCTGCTTCCAGCGCCACATTATTTCCTTGTCTGAAACCAGCAATCCTGGCAGGACTTTGTCCTAATCAGAAAAGTTCTGACTTTCTCTAATTAAGTTGGAGCAAGAAGAGAGATTTTTTGTGAACACCATGAGCCACTGCCAGTTTGGTATTAAAGTAATCCGTTCAATAGGGGGGGAGGGAATTAGTGTAGCTCTGGATTATTACAAGAGATTTTGTCTTTTCGTTAAGAAGTACCCCTAATTAAGAGTATTTTGAAAACTTAACACGAATAAAAGTGTTTTCTTCTCCCTTCCTTTGTGCATCGGAGTCCCAGAACATTCAAGAAAGAAAATACCGGGGGATAGTTGGAGAACTTTGAAGTTTTTCTCTAATTTTCTTTTTTTTTTATGACCTCGTTACAATGAACATAGTTGGCCGTCCGGTGACTTTCAGTTTAGAGAATCTTCTGGCGCTGATGTCAAGCCACAGAAACCTCCCCCTTCCTTCTTTTAATTAGACAACAACCTTCATGTAACTCCCTCAAACTAACCTAGTTTCAGAGACCTACGCAAATTTCCCATGACCTTTTGTCACACCAGCAATGAGAAAGCCACCGTGAACAGCGTGTTCCATCGTCTCAGTCATGCAGCTCCTCATGCAGCTCCTCATGCAGCTCCTATAGGAAACGTTATATGTGTGTATATACGTATGTTCACAAAATACACAGAGGATGTTAGGAGAGAGAATAACTACGGGCTCATAGAAGGTTGAAAATACATCTTGAGGATTCATTTTCTGTCCTGATTACTATTCTGGGGAGAACATTTGCTAATGTATATATCATGTGTATTGTTTTATCTTATGAGACTGGAAATGACAAAGCATTCATATTGTCAATGTTAATTTTAGGGCTGATAGAGCAGAGAGGGTCTGGGAGGGCAGAGAGGGTCTGGGAGGGCTGGTAGAGCAGAGAGGGTCTGGGAGGGCTGGTAGGCAGAGAGGGGCTGGGAGGGCTGGGAGGGCAGAGAGGGTCTGGGAGGGCAGAGAGGGGCTGGGAGGGTCTGGTAGAGCAGAGAGGGGCTGGGAGGGCTGGGAGGGCAGAGAGGGGCTGGGAGGGCTGTTAGAGCAGAGAGGGGCTGGGAGGGCAGAGAGTGGGCTGGGAGGGCTGGTAGAGCAGAGAGGGGCTGGGAGGGCTGGGAGGGCAGAGAGGGGCTGGGAGGGCTGGTAGGGCAGAGAGGGGCTGGGAGGGCTGGGAGGGCAGAGAGGGGCTGGGAGGGCTGGGAGGGCAGAGAGGGGCTGGGAGGGCAGAGAGGGCTGGGAGGGCTGGAGGGCAGAGAGGGGCTGGGAGGGCTGGGAGGGCAGAGAGGGGCTGGGAGGGCAGAGAGGGGCTGGGAGGGCTGGTAGAGCAGAGAGGGGCTGGGAGGGCTGGGAGGGCAGAGAGGGGCTGGGAGGGCTGGGAGGGCAGAGAGGGGCTGGGAGGGCTGGGAGGGCAGAGAGGGCTGGGAGGGCGGTAGCGGCTGGAGGGCAGAGAGGGGCTGGGAGGGCTGGGAGGAGCAGAGAGGGGCTGGAGGGCAGAGAGGGCTGGGAGGGCTGGAGGCAGAGAGGGGCTGGGAGGGCTGGGAGAGGCAGAGAGGGGCTGGGAGGCTGGGAGGGCAGAGAGGGGCTGGGAGGGCTGGGAGGGCAGAGAGGGGCTGGGAGGGCAGAGAGGGGCTGGGAGGGCTGGAGCAGAGAGGGCTGGAGGGCAGAGAGGGCTGGGAGGCTGGAGAGCAGAGAGGGGCTGGGAGGGCTGGTAGAGCAGAGAGGGGCTGGAGGGCTGGGAGGGCAGAGAGGCTGGAGGCGAAGGGCTGGAGGGCAGAGAGGGCTGGGAGGGCTGGTAGAGCAGAGAGGGGCTGGAGCGGGAGGGCAGAGAGGGCTGGAGGCAGAGAGGGGCTGGGAGGCTGGTAGAGCAGAGAGGGGCTGGAGGCAGAGAGGGCTGGGAGGGCTGAGGCTGAGAGAGGGCTGGGAGGGCTGGGAGGGCTGGGAGGGCAGAGAGGGGCTGGGGCGAGGGCTGGGAGGGCAGAGAGGGGGGACTGGGAGGGCTGGGAGGGCAGAGAGGGGCTGGGAGTGCTGGTAGAGCAGAGAGGGGCTGGGAGGGCTGGGAGGGCAGAGAGGGGCTGGGAGGGCTGGGAGTGCTGGTAGGGCAGAGAGGGCTGGGAGGGTGGAGTGCTGGTAGGGCAGAGAGGGGCTGGGAGGGCTGGGAGGACTGGCTCAGTCCCAGCGATCCAGAGTCAGACTGTGAAGCCAAAAGTTTACAACCACGTCCCTCTCACAGAACGTCATGCATGTGGAAGCAAAACGAACAACATTCTCCAGAACACGCATTCAACACAATATGTGGATTTTTAGTGCATGATGAGGCTACTTTGTATGATATGTTTCTATGGAGACTGAAGTTTAAAGGTCCTTCAGAAACTCTGTGTCCTTGGTATGATATAATCAGCAAGTAGGCCAAAGATCAACCAGTACTTTGCGACTGCATGGGGACTTGTTTATTTTTATGTTTAAAAAGAAAAAAGAGAAAACGTGTTGTCAGGATATGACTGACTCTGCAAAAGCCCCGACTAAAGACCTGATCGTCCCCACCAACTGCCCTAAATAACAGGGAAGCCTGGAGAAGGAAAGCCATATTGTAATACCAGATTAACCGTGTGTTATGATAAGATAGCCAATTATCAACGCAAATTACAGGCAACGAGCCCTGTGGGGGCTGTTCTGCCAGCAGCCCGCCGGCCGGCCGAGACCGCTTCCTCTGCTGCCAAGGCAACCGGTAAGCAAAGCTATCTCTCGTTTCAGGGGCCCATTGCATTGTTTTGCTTCCTCTTTAAAACGAGGGACCTTATGTGCTCTGTGTACTCTTCCCTCCACGGGCGTGACACAACACTGGGAAAGTGTAATACTGTGCTCTACATTTTTTTTTTTTTTTTTTACAATTTGTTCTGATATTGTTCCATACAGAACAGATATGCCACAATATCAGTTTTCAGAGTCCTCCCACTATTCATCGGATACACTGGGAATCTAAGACAACACTGTGGAAGCACAAGGTTTTCCTCGAGTGTTTTTAATATAATTGCGTGTCCTCAACAGACTGCTGCAAGTCTTCAGGCTCTGTGGAGAGAAGGCACACCACCGTCCTCCCAGATCAGGCTCTGTGGACTCTGTGGAGAGAAGGCACACCACCGTCCTCCCAGATCAGGCTCTGTGGAGAGAAGGCACACCACCGTCCTCCCAGATCAGCTGGCTGTGGACGAATGGAAACCGTTTGTGTGTTAAACATTCCTTTAGCTCAGTGGCTTACCGCGTTGTTGGTTTGTGACCTGATTACATGACGCCGTAGAGGATTATATTGTCTGTCTGTGTAATTATGAAATTGTTACATAGCTTGACACACCCCCATTTTTTCCAGTGATGTAAATATGTTCCAATGCTTCACTCAAACAATCCCATACCCAGGCCATGCCCGAGTGGACTGAACCAGGTCTGTTACACATGTGTATGGTCTGAAACAACATACAGACTTGTAAGTAGTACTTTCTCATTAAATTCCAAGTCTTCTGACATACATTTTCCACAGATACACAGCTGCTAACTGTTAAGTGCTCGAAACTATAAAATAATCAAACATCACGTAATATTACAGCGTATGTGAGAATGTCAGTTGTTTTCAATCATGTGAATGAATGCAGCAGGCGTCTTATTGTCCACACCCCCCCCCCCCCCACACACACACACACACGCACACACACACACAAACAAACAAACAAACAAATAAGAAGAAGGAATCTGTTTTAAATATGACTTTTCACATTTGGAATTTTGGTACTGTAGGACTGATGTTTCTCTATATCATAGTACTGTTTACAGATTCAGTTTCAGCTGCATTGGCATGAATGCAGCTCATTTACTCACCACTACACACTTTAATGACATGTCTTTATACTAAGGAGTGGATGTTTGGAGCTTTCTGCTTGAGTCAGAGTTTCCATGTGCTGCTCCATATATGCGATCCGGTGAGCACTGAGAATGCTGAGTAAGCACTGGGTCCTTGTGTGTTGATTTGCTTCACACGCGGATGAGCAGAGCAGGTAATTGAAACACCATGTTGTTGTTTGCATGGTGATTCAAACACAGTTGGAAGAAGAGTTGTGCCGTTTCCCTGCTAGCCTCCTGCTAGCCTCCTGCTAGCCTCCTGCTAGCCTCCTGCTAGCCTCCTGCTAGCCTCCTGCTAGCCTCCTGCTAGCCTCCTGCTAGCCTCCTGCCAGCACTTAGCCTGTTGCCCTTTGACTCTTTCCAAACGGTGATTTGCACATTTAATATCAATACTTTCATCCTTGAATACACTGTCAATGACTGACAATTCTGCAAGCAGCTGGACGAATGGGGTTAGGCTCTAACTTTGCTAGCAAAACAATCCCAGCTCACAGCGATGCTCTGGGTTCCCCATCTCCAGAGAGAAGTATCCTGCTGATCCCTGAAGCAGGCCTGGGTCCATGAGGCAGGCCTGGGTCCCTGAAGCAGGCCTGGGTCCCTGAGGCAGCTCTGCGGTGGGAAGTTTTTGTTGACCAGTCCTGTCAGAGTCGTGATTACTACACGGAAGGGAGGGAGGAAGGATGCTGTAAAGGGGCCTGTGTTCATCAAGCTAATACGTCCGCAGATTCTCTATCAGTCGTTCACCTCAGGGAATAATTATAGGTTCAACTCCTCAGGCATTTCCTAAAAAAACAACAAAGGTAAAAAGAGGTGGGCTGGTCTTTCTAGCAAATGAACGACTTTCTAAATGAAAACCAGCAGATGGCTGTTGCCCTCCAGGAAAGTTGCGCAACGCTGAACCCAGGCCGAGGCCCCTGGCGTGGGCTGTCAGCTGCCCGCTGGAGTGACCCTGGGCCTGGACCAACATCAAACGCTCTATATGAGAGTCCTGCGAGTTTGGCGTTTTTTCCTCCCCCTATACGAACACCCGGACCACACACACAAGAACAGTGTGGGCTGGTTCCAGACACTCCGGTTCCTGAATCTGGATCGATATGCTTAACTTCTATCAGAACACATAAGGTTTGAATGATTGATCCTATCTGTGATGATGGGAATGACCCCGGCCTTTCTCACAAAGCTCCCCACAACGTGTCAACCGAGGGTCACGTTGACAGTTGAGTGAGTATTTTGTAAAAAGTATTTTGATCCACGATGCTTATAAATGCATGGATGTCTGTATGCTGTTTCCAATATTGTGGATGATGAGGTTGAGGAGTCTACTGATCAACAATCTAATACATTTACCTGCCAGTCCTCAAACAATTGTTTCTATCTAATATTTGGCTTTATATTTGATTGTGTGTAATCATTTCAATCGTAGGCCACACAGATGTTCCACGTACTGCGTTGGTGATGAGGCTGGTGAAAGAGAACACGGCATCTATGAGTTCAGGAGAGATGAAGGGTTTTATTTTGGTCCCATTCTATCCTGACTCGTGAACTGAAAAGCGTATATTTATTGATATTATCTCAAAGAGTGGATGCCACAATCTCCCCCCACCTCCTTCATCTGACAGTGGAAAAATACAACTGGTTCACCCATCCTCTTATAAACAGTCCTTATCCTGAGTTAGGACCCAACATGTCCCACAGGGGACAAACTGATGAGTATCAGCTCTCCACACTTCGGACTCGCACTTGAACTCACAGTAACCTAATATTGGTGGTGTGACAGTTTAAAGCAGATTCTCCACTCTGGATGGGCGCAGTTCGTGACCAGGAGAGGAGAATTCTGAAGACCAGCTCGGACAGTTATTTTCATGTCAGTAGACTTTTGGAGTCGAGATCCGCTGAATGATCTAACACCTAAAAGCCTCACTACCTCAACAGAGGCAATAACAACCCGCTAGCCTCGAACCTTAAAAGTCACTGCATGCTGGAACTCTCGTTATAGCCATCCCTGCAGTAGGAAACCCAGGGCTGCAAGGGCAGAGGGCTGTTTATCATCTCAAGACACATGCTGTGTTGCTGTTCGACGTTTCACATACCTGTACACGCTGCAATACCAACCCAACGTGATGTCATCGCATCGTTTCAGGAACAGTACCTCAACACAAATGTCTGCATCACAGTGGATCCAAACCTATCCCGAATGGAAGAAAAAGAGATCAAACAGAACAAGAGGTACTTTAAACCTTGAGTGTGTTTAGCCCAGCCAGGCATGCATCTATACACACTGGTCGTGTTTTAAAGATGGGCCTGAGGAGCATTGGCATTGCGACTTCTGAGGTCACTTGGCAGTCGTGACAGGGCCCCACACTGTCAGACAGCGCTGCTCCAGACCCTGCCTCCCCCCCGTGAGGAGGGGGACTCTCCCCCAGTCTCGACTCCCTCTCTGTGGCCTCTGAGGGGCTGCAGTCTGTAACAGCCAGTCCTGCTACCCTGGGCCTGTCACAATCAGCTGGGCCTTTGAGCGGAGAAGAAGAAGAAAAAAAGAGAAAGACAGGAGGAGAGGGAGAGGGAGAGAGAGAGAGAGGAGAGAGAGAGAGAGGGAGAGAGAGAGAGAGAGAGGGAGAGGAGTGTAGAGAGCTGGACTAGGCTGGGTTCTGCTAAATTCACACCAGCTGTAGTGATGTCAGAAGGCACTGCGTGGAATATTCCGGCCTGGTGCGCTGTGCTGTATTCCGGCCTGGTGCGCAGGGCTGTGTGGATATATACAGGGCTGGGCTAGCGCATGGCTGTGTACTCAGGTGCTTCATGTGAAGTCAGCCCCGGCGAAACAGCCAAGCTCGGGTCCAAGGGGAGCCCTGTCCCCAGGCCAAGCCCGCTCTCCCTCTCTCTCTCTCTCCCACACACACACACACACCCAAATCTTTTCTTCCTCGTTCTTTCCCTTATTTCGCTCCCCAAACTCCTTGCTCTACCTCTCCTTTCTCCCACTCTTTCTTTCTATGTCACTCTTTCTCTTTGCCATATTCTTTACTTCTCTATCTCTCACTTCATCTCTCTTCCACTCTCCCTCGCTCAATTTCCCTATTTCCATCTCTCTCTCTCTCTCCTCTCTCTCTCTCTCTCTCTCTCTCTCTCTCTCTCTCTCTCTCTCTCTCTCCCTCTCTCTCCTCTCTCTCTCCCTCTCTCTCTCTCTCTCCCTCTCTCTCCCTCTCTCTCTCTCTCTCTCTCTCTCCTCTCTCTCTCTCTCTCTCTCTCTCTCTCTCTCTCTCTGTCTCTGTCTCTCTCTCTCTCTCTCTCTCTCTCTCTCTCTGGCATCACTTCCCATGGACCCAAGCTCCAGCAACTAAGTAAGGGAAGTAATGATCTCTCTCTGACCCCCAAACACTTTCTTCATACTTTTTCCACCTCTTGCGTTACAGACGTAGAGTCTAGTACAATGGTACCACAAGGGGGAAGTCATTGTAAACACAGCAAAAGGTTATTCAAATACATTATTATCATATTAGATTTGCCATCTGTTTTTATAGCAGTGAGACATGAGAAAACCTTTACGGTTGAACTGCTGAGTTGACAAAGTTCCCAATGAAGGCCAAGGCCAAGTCTAATCTCATCATATAGCAAAGATAAATGTGCTCATCTGAAATACTCCTCCAGGTTTGGATTCCAAAGCACATTGGCTCCTGCTGTTCGCAATTCATTGCTACTGAGAACATGTAGATCAGACGTGTGCAGCCTTTAGAAACGCAGATCTTCTGCAGCGACTTTAGTGAACCGCTCTGAGGCTGTATGAAACAGCAGCAAGAGACAACTGTGCCGTCAGGATGTTTACATTAGAAAGCCCTTCGCATTTGTTACTGTGGCTTAGCGAATCAGAGCAGAGCTGTCTCAATGGAGCAATCCATAAGTAGAACAAGCAGGATCTCTCGCTGCTACAGCATATCAAAGGTAAAGAAAATAGCCAGGGAGATCGAGTTACAGTAAATTCAATTAAAGTTTAACTGTTGTGATAAGGATTGGAAGGCTTATGTAAAAGGACACTTATTCCACCTCTCTTCTAGAACACTTGACCTTGGTCTCAGAGTAACACTTGACCTTGGTCTCAGAGTAACACTTGACCTTGGTCTCAGAGTAACACTTGACCTTGGTCTCAGAGTAACAGTTGAACTTGGAAATTGCTGCCTCACGAGCATGTAACTAGCTTCCTATTATATAATTTGACGCTGATTAGTGGTGTGCTGTATAGTTGGTTGCACAATTTCAGAGAGACCATTGTGTTTAAGCAGACCCAGGGTGTGTGGAAATGTCATCCTAATTCAAATAACTACATTTTGGTTTGCCAGTATAAACGCTGCATTTGTGATCGAAGCTACTTAGCCCAAATGTCTGCACCATAGGGCTTTTTAAGGACTATTCAAATTCATGTTTGTGGTTGAGAATGTAGCGATTGAGCTGAGTAAAATCCAACTTTCTCGCAACTTTTCATAAACAGACACAACGAACAGTGCCCAGTGAAGGGTTGTGTGGTGGGGACAGGAGTGCAAACACAGCTCAGGCTTGAAGCACTCAGACAGACCTCACCACAACGCCTCTTTCCTTTCTGTGGAAGATCCAAGTAATAATCATCAAAAGGAAAACATCCTATCATATGGTCAGATCTTCCATTGTTCCTTTTGTATAAACAAGCAATGAAGTCATCGAAATATTGTAGAAACATACGCATGAAAGTGTGATTCATCCCTCAGCTCTTACTGTGACAGATATAAAGGTCATCCAGAATATTTTCTTGATAGCAGAGGTGTGTTTTTACACTCTCTGACTGCCCACCCTGCCAGGTCCACCCTGGATATGACTCCACCCAACTAAACGACACGTAGTTCACCTCTGGTCTGACAGAGAGTAGTTCACCCCTGGTCTGACAGAGAGTAGTTCACCCCTGGTCTGACAGAGAGTAGTTCACCCCTGGTCTGACAGAGAGTAGTTCACCCCTGGTCTGCAGAGAGTAGTTCACCCCTGGTCTGACAGAGAGTAGTTCACCCCTGGTCTGACAGAGAGTAGTTCACCCCTGGTCTGACAGAGAGTAGTTTACCCCTGGTCTGGCAGAGAGTAGTTCACCCCTGGTCTGACAGAGAGTAGTTCACCCCTGGTCTGACAGAGAGTAGTTCACCCCTGGTCTGACAGAGAGTAGTTCACCCCTGGTCTGGCAGAGAGTAGTTCACCCCTGGTCTGACAGAGAGTAGTTCACCCCTGGTCTGACAGAGAGTAGTTCACCCCTGGTCTGACAGAGAGTAGTTCACCCCTGGTCTGGCAGAGAGTAGTTCACCCCTGGTCTGGACTGGGCAGTTTGAGGTGGACGCAGCTAAACAGCATTTACCCATATACTCTTTTCTCATGCTGATTTGAATCCTTTCGAAAATGTGATTACTTTGTGTAGCTCTTTCCTGATTGCAGCATGGTACTTGCAGCTTTATTTGCTTTTTCTACTGATATATTTTAGGCTGTTTTCTGCTGATTTGGCAACTGTCTGACTGCTAGATTTTAAATTAATATTTCTTTCCTTTTCATGCCACTATGTAGCTACTGCTTATCATGTCACAAGAATGTCATTGTCCAGAATGACCTTGTGTTATACTGTGCACATTATGATAACTCTCTTTCACTCTGACTTGGTAGCTGTTCTGGCCTTGGAAGATTTAGAACTCTAGCTAGACGTTTTACAACATTCTGAGTGCAGCAAACCCACTCAGATCCAAGCAGTAACAAAACAGGCATTCTCAGACATTCCCAGACACCAGTGCGCACACACACACACACACACACAGTTGACCCTATAAGACTCCATTATGCCACATAACGTCCAGACCTTCCGGATGGCTGGGCTGGGTCCAGGTGGTGTGGCTGGTGAGACAACGTTCCTCCTGGTGACCACTTCCTGTCTGCAGGCGGCAAGGAAAGCGAGCGCCAGGCCGACCCTGCCAGGCCTCATGAGGGGACACGCCCCCAACAGCCTCCGCAAACGTCGCCACGGGGCAGCCAGCGCTGAACCCCCACATACCCTTTGACCGCTACGTTTGGATTCCTTAGGGCCTGGCCCATGCATAGCACACCACGGTATATGTGCCAGTCTAGTGCCTGAAATTCCTGCATGGTTTTCTCATTCCGCCTCTGGTCAACGGAAAAAGACTCTGCCAGCAGGCCTTGAGAGAAGCAACTCCACCTAAGGGATTACAAGTCCGGTTTATACCCTCTCATAGTGTTCCAAAGAGATGCCAAGGCCCATGTTTCTGGCATTTTTATGTCGCCATTGTCTCCAGACAGTGTCTTTAAACATTAGCAGGGCCCCTTTTTATGGAGTGTGTTAAGTTATGAATGATGTGGCATTGAGATGGTGCAGCGAGGCTGGGGCAGGTTTAACTGAAGCCCGACGGGGAGAAATACTCCGAGACTCCTTTCTCACTCATCAACCCGAGCATGGCCCGAGCATGGCCCAGAGGCTTCAGCTAGTCCTGGAGAAGAGACAAAAGAAGATCTGCCTCTAGATTGAAGGTAAAATAACAAGGACTCTGTGCCAAAAATAAATTCCTGCATGTCACTAATTGTATCGAAAATGTGGTGGTTGCAGAGAGATATTTCATGCAGGCCGTATCCAAAGCAAACAGTGTTTATGCTGACATCCAGATAGTTTTGATGTGCCAACCTGGGTTTACAGCAGATCCCCAGACTATCACATGACCACGGACTGACTATCACATGACCACGGACTGACTATCACATGACCACGGACTGACTATCACATGACCACGGACTGACTATCACATGACCACGGACTGACTATCACATGACCACGGACTGACTATCACATGACCACGGACTGACTATCACATGACCACGGACTGACTATCACATGACCACGGACTGACTATCACATGACCACGGACTGACTATCACATGACCACGGGCTGACTATCACATGACCACGGGCTGACTATCACATGACCACGGGACTGACTATCACATGACCACGGACTGACTATCACATGACCACGGACTGACTATCACATGACCACGGACTGACTATCACATGACCACGGACTGACTATCACATGACCACGGACTGACTATCACATGACCACGGACTGACTATCACATGACCACGGACTGACTATCACATGACCACGGACTGACTATCACATGACCACGGACTGACTATCACATGACCACGGACTGACTATCACATGACCACGGACTGACTATCACATGACCACGGGCTGACTATCACATGACCACGGACTGACTATCACATGACCACGGACTGAGTACCTTCATCAGACCTCCTTTAATACTTTGTATGCAACCCAAAGGTCAAGGAAAAGTTCCAAGAAAAATCTCCCAAAAAATGCAAATGACAAATTTAGGTTAAAAAAAAAGATTCAAGTGTGCTAAGAATGGATGATTACCAATACTTTTTCAAGGCATTTTTAGTTTTTTTGGGGGGTGGGACTGACTATGGAGTTTTACAAAACCAAAACACACCAATCCCCCCCTGTTCCAGAGATGAGACAGGGCCAGAGACAAGGACTTGTGAACCCATTAATTAACTTTAATATCTTAACCATGAAACATACCGTGTATAAAATATTGAATGTGTCATTGGGTCTCCTGCTTTTACATCCAAGCTGTTCGTGCTCAGCCAGACATGAAGCCCCAACCTGAGTGGAGTACTTCATAAACCATATATTAAGTAATTTTGGTGTATAAAATATAAACCATCTGGAGAATTTCTGGGGAGGATGGAAGTGTGTGTGTTGTGTGTGTGCTGGTGAGACAGAGAGAGGAAAGCTAGAGGAACGAGGGAGAGAAAGAGGGAGAGGGTTTGTGCGCTTTGATATGAGGAGGATAAAGGAGGTGTCACAGGGGTCGACTGACTGGCTGCGCGTGGGGCAGCATGGCGCGTGGGGCAGCATGGCGCGTGGGGCAGCATGGCGCGTGGGGCAGCAGTGCACGTGGGGCAGCAGTGCACGTGGGGCAGCAGTGCGCGTGGGGCAGTAGTGTGAACCAGACAGCCACGGTGTTGAAAGGAGAAAATTATGCAAAGTGAACAAAAACAATCCAGTAAATGTGCATATCTCTCTCTCTCTGCCTGTCTCCCTCCCTCTCTCTCCTTCTCACCTCCTCTCCCAGAGCAGGCAAGGGCATGACAGTATGCCTGTCTCCCTCCCTCTCTCTCCTTCTCACCTCCTCTCCCAGAGCAGGCAAGGGCATGACAGTATGCCTGTCTCCCTCCCTCTCTCTCCTTCTCACCTCCTCTCCCAGAGCAGGCAAGGGCATGACAGTATGCCTGTCTCCCTCCCTCTCTCTCCTTCTCACCTCCTCTCCCAGAGCAGGCAAGGGCATGACAGTATGCCTGTCTCCCTCCCTCTCTCTCCTTCTCACCTCCTCTCCCAGAGCAGGCAAGGGCATATCTCTCTCTCTCTGCCTGTCTCCCTCCCTCTCTCTCCTTCTCACCTCCTCTCCCAGAGCAGGCATACTCTCAAGGGCATGAGAGTATTTTTCATCAGCTGCGACCTACCCGTGTCATTTTGAAAGGTG
This sequence comes from Thaleichthys pacificus, assembly GCA_023658055.1. Taxonomy (NCBI): domain Eukaryota; kingdom Metazoa; phylum Chordata; class Actinopteri; order Osmeriformes; family Osmeridae; genus Thaleichthys; species Thaleichthys pacificus. The sequence goes on along the minus strand of CM042867.1, from coordinate 21,686,939 downwards.
ATTCTGAGAAAAGTAAAAGCTAATTAAAAGCACATGACTCGTTTCTGTCAAAACCTTGTCACTCACTTAATCACAGCTCTCCAGGCGTGGCTCCCGAGAGCTGAGGTGAATCTCCTCTGCATCGCCCTGGAAACAATAACAAATGCTGGTGATGAGTGTTGAAAACAGGAAACTTTGGTTACCATAGTAACACGTTTTAAATTCCTGCATTACGAAGATGCCATGGGCATTTTTTTCAAGCAGGCCTGCCTTGTTTTTGATTCTGTTGAAATACAAAAATCAATGATTGCTTTTCCAAACAAAAATATGTCAATGAAGCATGAGAGTAATGAGAACTTAATAACTAAGAAAAACTGTAAAACGTTAGGAAAAATAAATAAAAAACATAAATCAACCAACACAAAGGGAGTCTGAAATAAGTATTTCTAGTCTACTGCATGTGGGAAGCACACAAGTGCAATCTCATATTGTATGACAGCCAACTGCTCGCGCAGTTCGCTAGCTAATTCCTTTTGGAGTGAAACCACAGCAAATAAACCACAGGAAAGACGTGACGAAATGTAACCAGCAGCCACAGAACAAACACCTAATACCCAAAGGCGGCAACTTTGCTCCATTCAAGAGGAGCTGTGTGTATGACTGGAGCGTTTTATTGGCCAAGTAAGAACCCTTGTGGGATGAGGGTGTGTAGTGGGGGGAGTGACTGGCAGGCTCGGTACGTGTGAGGATGTCGAGACAGTGATGTTACAAGACAGGGTCAGGCCAGGAGCCTGTGTCCAAGTTACACCGAATGTAGTTGGTATTGAAACCAAGTGCCAATGATTACTGGATGGAGTTGGCATTAGAGAAAGTGTGGGAGTCTTCTCAGCGAGGGTTCCCATCCTGTGGAGGAGCTGCTCATGTGGGAGATGTACTGGATCAATGTGCTTCTACAAACATTCCTTTATGTTTGAAATGTATTTTTAATGCAACTTTGTTAGAGGGTAGACTTAAGGCCTCCAGCTTTCATGGATACGCTGACATGTTACACTGCGCAACAAACTAAGCGGAGTATAAACCCACTTGGTTTTATTTTATTCCTGACCTGAAAAGGACATGGTAGAAGTACATTGCACAAACACCAGTACCCATTTAAAGCCAACCAAATTGGGGGGGGGGGGGGGGGGGGGGGGGGACCATTGGTTTGCGCCCCAGTGGAGCGGTGTAGGTAAACCTTGCCTAGGGCGCCAAATGTGCTAGGACCGGCACTGGCTGTAGCCGAGCAGGGCTCCGCTCACAAGCATATATA